>JAFIRS010000382.1:0-600000 GCA_018342105.1 Gonioctena quinquepunctata | reverse complement strand
TATTGTATGGCATGTCAAGTGTATTTCATTTGGAAATTAAATATTTACATTCTGATTCTAATTGGAAACATTTCATTAAGTCTATAAAAGCCATCACAGTTCCCAAGAT
Source organism: Gonioctena quinquepunctata (assembly GCA_018342105.1). NCBI lineage: Eukaryota > Metazoa > Arthropoda > Insecta > Coleoptera > Chrysomelidae > Gonioctena > Gonioctena quinquepunctata. The sequence continues at coordinate 599,891 of JAFIRS010000382.1, read as the reverse complement.
GGTCATTAGAGCGCGTTAACTGTAAAAGGAAAATATCGATTTAACTCTGATCGCTAATAGGACGCTACTGATATAGAAATAAATTATTCATTGATTCAGGAAAGTTGAAGAAACCTCAAATGATAAAAATTGAACATTTAGAGCAAAATATGCTCGTGTAGTTTTGCATCAAGCCTGGTTCCATTTGGTTACTATTTTTTATACATTTTCTCCATTTGATTTTTTATCGCAAGCACAGAAAAGTACCTATTCGTTAATTCAAGGCACGCGCTTGGCTTACAGTAGATTTTTTCATACAACATCGAAGGAATTTGAAAGAAGAGGTATTTTATAGAACATATAAATGATATCAAGTTCTTTTTTATCGTTTATTCAATGTGAACTTAACATTTTCTTCGACAACTCAAAAGATGCAGCTCGCAATATTGAGATTATAGCAGTGAATGTAAAGAGAATGAAGTGATGCGGGAGGATCAAAAGTTCCAAAATGAAGTCCTTGGGTGGATCTTGGGTCAGTATCATACGTGTATGATACTGATCTTGGATTTTACATGAGAAATATTTTGTTTTCTTTTTCTAACTAACAACCCATTCATGATACATAGTTCATTTCACACAGGTACAGGTCGTTTAAGACACTAAAATGCTCTTGAATAGTTTCACTATCTTTTTGAATTCTATTTTCGGTGGTACCATGACTTGCAGTGGGTTTTTGACTGCCGACATAATTTCAACCAAATAATTCAAAGAAGTACCATTTTAGGTTCACTGTTAGATTTGAGAGTTTTCTCTCTCACACAATTATTCGGTTTTGGTCGTGTACTTTTTTCAAACTGATATTTGTAGTTTAATAATACATGTCACATGCTCTTTAAATGAGTTTTATCCATTATATTTGGTAAATACGTTGTCGTTTATCATCCAGACAGTTGTGAAATGAGAATATTGAGAAAAAATATGATAGATATTGGAGAATCTAGTAGATATTCGCTAATAGAGATTCAGAAGATGCTCGATTCAGATGAAATATTGTCACTGGAAAGGTCCTTATTTCTCCTTGATGCTGGGTCGTCTCATTTTGCTCACACACCACCATTATATTTCGCAGGAAAGCAGAATAATCGATATTTCTGCTGGAGATTTTAACTATGGATGGGAAAATTAAAGTGAAGATTGTAGTATTTCATTTGGAGGGGAGCACTCAATAATGAAGTTCCCTCTCAGAAGCATTTGCAGATTGTAATTATAAAGGAGAATTGTTTTTACTTTCTCATTTAGATAGAATAATCCAAAGAATATCAATTCTTACTATCTCTGGAGTGATCTTTATTGAGTGACCATTCGTTGTCGCTTTCCCAAATACATCAATTTTGGGAGCCTTGCGAGATATATGAAATAAACAAAGCTATATCCAGTTGCAACTAGATATAAGTGATTCCTGCTGGAAACTTGCAAAAGAATGCATATGAAAATCCTCCGAACAATTTTCATCTAACATTTCACATAAAAATGTTTTTTAGATAAACATCCATATCATGTTACCTTGAATGTGATTCTACATGAGCAATCGTGTGCAAAAGCATTGAAGCATATTACAAGTTACTGATTGGATTATTCCTCGTAAACAAAGCATCTTTTTGGGGTGATCCTGAGAGTTTATATAGTTTATATGGTAAAATTACACGATGAATAATATAATAGTACATCATACACTCTTGATATTTTTACGCATTCTTTCATGTGAAAATAAGGGTTACATATCGTATTGTAAAAGTTCATAACCTAATGTTTGGTACATGTGGGTACTGAAAAATTACGCAAACTTTCATTTCAGGGTATGGAATAATTATATTCATATAATCCCTACGTCACTGCTGAAAACGTCAAAGCACTTAATATATGATCACAGAATGCCCCCGCGAAGCCCATTGTCGATCGACCATCGTATATAAGTGAACAATAATTAAGGAAATCGTCTTACAGTAATAACCAATCTCATATTCATCATTGTACTGTATTGTTGCAGTCATTATATTCATAAACGATCTATCAATAAAATGTTATTTATTGTCTTTCAGCACAATGTATTGCACCGGATTGCTCCTGTAGATGGTGCACACATCCTGTCATTAGGGAATATTGCCTGCGTTCTTTGAAATTACCTGCATTTTTGCTCGGTACAGAGATGTTAGCTATTCGGTATTCATAGCTCTCATGGGATATGCAAAAATGTTTTTATTGTTGTCCATGGATATGCAATAACGAGATTTTTATTTATGATTGAACAATTAAAATTACACAAAAGTCATCTTTTGAATATTTAGATTAACTGTTTTCGATGAAACAAAGAACGTTAATTATTACTGTAGTGTTTTGAAAGTGGAGTTAGAAAGCCATGGAAGGAAAAAACAATTGTTCAAACATATTTGACTTTGACATAACTTGAAACAGTGCATAAGTTATTATTTGAAGTGTTTTTAGGAGTTTTAGGCTATGAAATTCGTTACTGATATTAGAAAATGGTTCGGTTTACAAACTTCGAAATGGCCGATAAACATATTGTTTATGGAATGGCCCAAGGCAATTCCAGAGCGGCTAGACGTATTTGTCATGAAATATATCCTCATCGCATTGTACCAAATAGACAAACATTTGTAAGAATACACGAAAGGCTGTGCGAATCAGACACCTTCCAAAGGTCGGCTGCTCTTATTGGGAGACCTGCAACGGTAAGAACAGTGGATCTGGAGGAAGCATAGTTGAGCGTAGCCCCGATACAAGTAAACGCAAAATTGCACAACAATTAAACATTTCTCACTTTACTGTATGGAAGATTTTGAGGGACTATCAACTGAATCCTTACCACATACAGCGTGTGCAAGCGTTATTACCTGCGGATTTTCCTAATCGGGTTGTTTATTCTACTTGGCTTTCGACACAACAGGCAGCATCTCCGACATTTCTATCCCGTATATTGTTTACCGATAAACCGTGTTTTTCCCGAAATTCAATAATGAACTTTTATAACAATCATATCTGGGCTGAAGAAAATCCCCATGCAGTTATAGAACATCATTATCAACAACAGTTTTTCGTGAATGTTTGGGTTGGTATTGTGGGTGATTATCTCATTGGACCTCATTTTTTACCCCCAAGATTAAATGGTCAAGAGTATCGACATTTTTTGGAATTTGTGTAACCTGTACTATTAGAAAACGCACGTGGGGCTCCACCTCACTTCAGCATAGTAGAACGTCAATTTCTGGATGCAACTTATGGAGAAAACTGGATCGGTCGCGCAGGTCCACAGTCATGGCCACCCAGGTCACCGGATTTGAATCCCTTAGATTTCTTCCTTTAGGGACATTCAAAGTCCCTCGTTTATAAAACTCCAGTCAACACAGAAGAAGCATTAATCCAACGGATACGGGATTCATGTGATCAGATAAATATAATATTTCAACGTGTTCGGCAATCGATGTTAAGACGAGGTAATGCGTTTTGTATTACTGATTATCAAATGTTTTCTTACTGAAAAAAATTGCGTACTATTTGTTTAAGTGTGGTTTTAATAAAAGGTTCTTCTTGTTTCATGTTTTTTTTAATTTCCGGCGTTACCACATAACAATAAATTGATTTAAAAAATGTTTCTCAAAAACAAAGCAAGATACGAAAAAATGCTAAATATAAAAAAGTTTGAGTTTCAGTAGTTTACTGCGAAAACAATACAAAAATTGCAAAAAAATCAGTGGCGCATATTTATTTTTCTCAAAAATATTGGCTAAGGGACGCCACTGGACATGATATTTTCAATCTAGTTGGGGCTAAATTAGCCACTTGCTACCCCAAATCACACTGTCAAATTTTAACAAAATCAGCTGAAGGATTATTAAGATATTTAGAAAAAAACTATTTCTTTTAAAAATGTTGACACCCTGTATCTTGAAAATGAAGCATTACCGGACCTATGTTTGAAACTTTTCGTCTTAGAATTACTCAAAGAATCACCCCTTCAAGTTTGGGCACGTACTTACATAAAACCCTGTATATCAATATAGTCATTTACATATAAAAGATGAATACATGACAAAGACCCTGTATATCAATATAGTCATTCACATATACAAGATAAATACATGACAAAGATGCCAGTATTTTACTACATCTGTTGAGCTTTATTTCACCTGAAATTAAATGATAAGTTTTTACTAAATTTGTTCTGATACATTACTGCGTTTATTGAATTATGGATGTTGGAGAAAGAGGAAATTCCAACAGAAATGTATCATAAAAAATTATCGAATTTTGTTACGAAAAATGCAAACGTTTTGAGAAAACATTTATCTTCTCTTCTTTAGAGCTATAAATTATCATGAAATAATGTTTGCAAAAGAAATCAACTTTTATTTGGCGCATAGATGAAAACTAGCGAAGTATAATCTGCAATAAACGAATGAAAAATAATCCGCTTTCAATGATTTTTGAGATCTAATTTTTTTGCAAATACGAGTTAGGAAGCCCAGCATTTTGTTGCATTTACCGATGATATAGTCATCTTAGAGTCTAAGATGAGCCCCAAATCTTTGATTTCGTTAACTCTATTCAAAGCAGTGTCCGAAATCTCATACTTGAATTCGTATTTCTGTACGTTACTTGTGAAAGAACATTTATTCAAATCCAGGAAAAATCTGTTTTGTTGACAATACTGGAAAAACCGGCTTGGATCGGAGTTAAGCTTAGCAAAGTCATCCCGTGATTTTATTATAGAGAATATTTTCAAATCATCTGCACAAGAGTACAAATTTACTGTTTTTGAAGCATTCTTTGGTATCATTGATGAAGAATAAAAATAGCAGAGAGCCTAAGTATGAGTCTTGAGGCATTCCCGAAGTAGCAGTGAAAGCTCCAGACTAATACCCATTAATATTTACAATCTGTGATCTGGTAAAAACCTTCAATAAGATTGTCATTAGTAAAAAATTCAAAAGTATGGAATGGTTTTCAATGAAAGAGCAAAAATGGTTGGTTCATTAGAATTCCTATTCATGAAAAATGCATATGCAAGAAAGAGAAAATGTGTTAGCCAGTAAATAAATTTAAACAGTGTACAGAAAATGTCTATTAATAACTAGTTAATTGAATAGTCAACCTCGTATCTCGAGCAGCAAAAAGATAACACACCGACCAATTAACTGAGAAAAGCTTTTCTGCGATCCTGAATCCTCGTCGCATTTGAATTGAAAATTTATTCCGAAGCGATTTATGTAGAATCTAAAAAGCATTCTGACAAATCACCTTCGAAATAAGATGAAATGGGTGTCATTTATCTGTAGATTAATACAGAACACATCCGCTCGCTCGCGTCCCACTCGTAATTACTCTTGAATAATTTAGTAATCCATTTAATTACTTTCTAGAGAGATCAGAAATCATATTCTCGTGTCGATCTTGGTACTCGTCCTTTTTATTTTTCCGATACATCAAGTTCTTTCGTCGCCTTCTAGACAACTGTCAAGTGGGATTCTTATGCTTGACGAATCCGATCACTGATCCGAGAAAATATTTTCTTAATGTGATTAGTCCAGTGGACCAGCAATTTTTATACCTGCGTTGATGTGACTTTCAGTCGTACGATATGGCCCAGAAGAATTCTTGAATGGGACCCCAGCTTGAGGTTCAAAGTAACAGAAATATTTGTCAAGATTGTATATTTCCATTAAACGGATTTAATAACGGATGTTATAGGAAAACAGAGAAGAGAGGGAAGATTAGCTGACCCGGCAGACGTTGTCCAGTCCAAATTTCTATATTTCCTAAAAAAAATTCCACATAGAATTTCTTTTCTCCTATGTTTTTCTTTGTGTTGTTCCATCTAGGTTCTGCTTTTGACTCTTCGCGCTTTCCAGTTTTCCCGTTATCTCGTTTTCCCCTCATGACGTTTCCAGAAATGTGATATCAATTATGAATAAAAATGGTATAAACTTAAATAGGGAATTTATTATTTTTTGTAGAATTATTTTTTCATGAGAAGATATGAATAGATATTGCTGAGTTTATCAATGTCAGATCTTTTATTCATATTATGTTTTTCGTCATGTATTGCAACCATTTCTAGAAAAAGTCTGTGGTTAAGATTTTTTTCAGTATATAAAATTTTAGCATCATTCATGATGTGATCTTTAGGAATTACATGTTCAGATAGAGCACTAGAACGTTTTTGAAGTCTGCAATCACTTTTACTGCCAACAATTCTGGATTTGAGAGTTTGACTGATCTGACCTACATAATTATCACAAGAACTGCAAAGAATATTATTATATACAGTAATACCTAGGTATATTATTTTTGCACAAGGTTATTTTCTCTATAATTAATTGTCCATACTTACTTTCACATATAAAGTTGCATGTTCCCAGGCTACCTGTACGTAATAGTAATACATTTTACCTCCCCTTTCCTCAAACAAATGTACTTACACGCTCTCCTATGTACAAAATATGCTTTGATTACTTGTCAATCCAGAATAACGTAGATATTTTCAACTGCAAGCCAACTGACATCAAAATAGCTATCTTGCAATCATAATGATTCTTACTGAACATATAATATAGTTTCATATTTGTTGTGATGTGTATGAACTTTTTTCTCACTGAGTTTTTTTCAGTTCATACACATCATTGCTCTTATTATTTACTTTTTATGGAATAAATTGTCTTATTTCATGTACATTAGGATTATCTCTGTAAATGTCTGTACTTTAGGTTTAACTCTGTTTAACATTTCCTGAATGTATATTTCCCATTCTGTAATTGGCTTCGGCTGTTGAATGGTGTACCAAATAAATAAATAAATAAATATACAGAATTATATTTCATCTTTCAATTTTGTATAAAAGAGTTGTATTGGAAGTAAATTTTTTTGGGAAATTTTTATATTGGATTCATGTTTGAAAACGTCAATGATTTTGGGAGTTAAATGTTGCATGAAAGGAATTGATCCAAAAGTGATGCCTATAGTATTTGAAATGGTATTGAAAAGTAATTTATTTATCAATGAATGTCATGAGAATTATCTTTCAATATTTGTGAAATAGTTTTCATGTTTCTGTTAAGAAGATAAGGGTGGACTAGTTTTTTGTATTCTGTTTTTCATTCCTAACACAACATTTACTTTGTTTTTTTGTGGGTGATGAGATAAATAGTTAATGTATTTTCCAGAGCTAATGGGTTTGATATTCTCTTTAGTTCTTAATAAATGAGTATCGAGAAAAGGTATTTCATTATAATTATGTACTACCTTTGTGAATTGAATTTTAGGGTTGAAACTACTAGACTCCATTATTTGGGACAGCACAGATAATATCATCCACGTATTTTTTTATGAAAGGTAATTGAAATGAAAGTTTTGGAATATATAAGTCTGAAAGATCATCCATAACGTATTGGGTAAAAATTGGTGTATTCGTACCTAGAATTTGGTTTCAGTAGGTATTTCGAAATACACAGTATGATGTCTCAAAAATAAAATCGACTGTTTGCAAAAATATTCCTTGAGGTAATTAACAATGTTTGTTTATTTTATTCCAGTATTTTTTTATACTCTGTTTGATAATATCTATAGATATGTTATCGAATAATGATACATCAAAGCTGACAAGAATATATCCTGGAGTGATTTGTTTTTTTTAAATAAATGTTGCAAATTCAAAAGAATCTTGGATAAAATAATCATTTTCTGTTTCATATGCTTTTGTCATGATGTGAGTGATAAATTAGCATATTTTGCTATCAGGTGTGCATTTATGGAAGAAATAATGGGTCTCAAACTTATTATTGGTTTACGAATTTTGGGTGAAACATAGAATTTAGGAATGTTTGCACTATATAGTAACAACATTTTCTTTACTTCCTTAGTAACATATTTTTTATTAAATATTTTATTGACTAGGTTATTACAGTTTTGTTGGTTAGTATTAGTTGGATCTCTTTTCAGTTCTTTGTAGTATTTGTTGTCATTAAGTATCTATGTCATGAGCTTTTTGATCATATTAATCTCTTCTCATGATTACAGTTACAGAAGAGATGAATGAAACAGCTAATATAGATATAATAATTGAACAAATACTATAGGATCAATTCCTTTCATACAACATTCAACTCCCAAAATCATTGAACGTTTTCAAACAAAAAATATCAAAATTTTCCAATAAAATTTACTTCCAATGCAAAAAATTCATAAAAAATTGAAAGATGAAGAAATACCAATGATGAAATATAATTCTGTATATAGTATTCCTTGCAGTTCTTGTAATATTAATTATGTAGGTCAGACCAGTCAAACTCTTCAATCCCGAATTGTTGACCATAAAGTGATTGCAGACTTCAAAAACATTCTTGTGATCTATCTGAACATGTCATTACTAAAGATCACATCATAAATTACAAAAATGCAAAAATTTTATATACTGAAAAAATCTAAAATGGTTGCAATACATAACGAAAAACATAATATGAATAAAATATCTGACATTGATCAACTCAGCAAGATCTATTCATATCTTCTCATGAAATGATATCCCTACAAAAAATTCTAATAGTATATCCTCATAACACAAAACAATAACATTTTAAATTGATAAACGTCCATCAATGTGATTTTTTGAATTCATGACGATTTTTCTTTTGTATTCATTATTTTAGCACATTTACATGTAAATTCATACCATTTTTATTCATAATCGACATTTTTGTAACCATATCACTTTTTAGCCTTGAAACAGACAATAAAATTGTCGGGCAGAGTAAAGAATAGTTTCTCTGAAAAAGCAGACCTGAATGTATACCCACGAATTATCTCATATTATATTATATTATATATATATATATATATATATATATATATATATATATATATATATATTATATATTCCTGAAAACACGACCAAAGAATTACGCATATCCACCGCTCGAAGCGTGTCATGGTCTTCAAAAATCCCATAGAAAAAAGCCCTTTCAATTTTTCCCGAATCCAATGACTTTTTTTTTAAACTTTTCTTCGCCTTAAAATCTTATTCGGACTATTACAAAACAAAAAATGTGTTTTGTTTGATTTGAGTGCACACGCCTGGAGATTGAATCCGGGCCCTTGGAGTTTCAAAACACACGCTCTAACCTATGAGCTACTGAGTCTATACTAAGAGCTCAGCTGATATTCCTTTTGTTGGCCAAATTTCTTGAATTTTCCTCTGGCTATTACGAACATTAAAAAATCGTGTGCGGTCGGGTGACCATTTTTTATGGATTTATGTTTGATGACCAGGAGCATCTGCTGATGTTCGTAAGATTTTTAACAAATGTTGCATAAGACAGTATTTTGATTTCCTCAATGGAATTCCTGTAGACCTAATGTAATGTTTTATAGGAGCCCAAATAAACTAGATCCTTGCTTACATTGAAAATCAATATCACATTGAAGATCACGCTGCTCTTGTTCTGCACTTTATCCATGAAGCATCAGAAGTCGTTAGAGTGGCCCGTATATGGCCGCGCGACACCAGCCGCCCAATTGGCACTGACGCTTAAAGTGATTGTAATTTTTTTCTGCCTGAATAAAACTCACTCATATCGAATATGCCTTTGACGTCACCCATGAAATATCCGATCACCACGTATCGTCATCTTCAATCATTTATACACGAGTATTATGCGAGATATATCTGAAATAAATTACCACTTGGCGGTGAGTCGTTCAAGTCCACGGCCAATGACCTTGCTCCAATTCCTTGCTGTTTTCATAAATGATATGCCTCCGGCCGAAAGAAGGAAGTGTGCTTGCTCACTATTTCTCTCCGCTCCGGTTTTGATCTACCGGAATGCACCAGCTTCGCTCCGGGCACAACGATACGATATGAAATCGTCTCTGACAGTGGCGGACAAGAGAAATGTCAGTAGAATGAGAAGTAGGAAACTGAAAAAATGATACTGCACCTCCCGGAACAAGTTGCTGAAACCTGATCACTATTTGCAACTTCTGAAATTGCCAATATTTTTCTTTATCCTAGATTTTTCATCTTTCAATTGAGCATTATTTCAAATCTGATATGTAAATAAAAATGAATATGGAAACAAATAACAAGTATATTGCAAAGCTTTCCGGTACTATAAATTCTTGTTTTGCTCTGTTTCAATGAAAAAATAAAAAAAACAGTAAATGTTTAATACTATTGAATGTGATATTTTGTTTCAGCCATTCGCGAGCAATCTATAGTTGATAAAACTTTGATTCAATTGCTAATTTATACTCGCTCCGTCCCAAATTATGGTACCAATACATTTAATGAATTTAAGCTAAACCCAGAGTGGACCTTTGGGAAAAGACCTCAAACCAACATTGGATGAAGCCGAATGAAGAACTGGCACCAGGAGGCGGCGAAAACTGGGAAATCTGGAAGGCGCTAAACAGACTGCGGACGGACACGGCGAGATCGAGAGATACCCTAAATAAGTGGGGCTACCCTGTGGACTCCGATCTCTGCGACTGTGGAGAACTGCAAACCACGCAACATATGTGCCCCGCTAGATGTACCATAGAGGACCTTATAGCAGCGAAGCCGAACGCAATTGACGTCGCCCGCTTCTGGGCAAAAAATGTTTAGCTCTAGCATATTTTTTTTCTTTATATATATATTAACTTACGATGCTTCTGACACGAATAAATGAATAGCTAAATTGAGGGTTGTGGCGAGAGCCTCTTTACTATACATTATCGATACAGATAAATTACCTTGTCTTTCTTCATATGTTGAATTCTGTGATTATTGCCACCATCATCGACTCCATACACTTTTGTGTCAAAAATACATTATCTAATTTTTCTCTACTCAATGCTGGAGCTGGAGCAATTGAATGGAATTGAAGAAACCAAGATCTAAAACATTCAAGTCCGGACTTTTGGTGGCTGCGAACTCCATCATCAGAAGCATGTGGTTTGGCATCGACTTGTTGATGTAGATAGATCTTGTTTCATGTTCCACTGGAAACTTAGATCCAATAGCGGGCAAAATATCATTTTTCACATACGACGGCATTCATAGATTCGATGAGTTTGGTCACTAATGTTTCTCTTTGCTTATGGAAGGTGGACTATGTATATATAGACGAAAAATGGTTTCACTTGACTCAAGTTGAACGATTATTATGTCTTGCTCAATGAGCAAGAGCCTAAGAGATCTTGGAAAAGTAATCACTTTATTACAAAAATTATGTTTGTGGCTGTAGTGGCCAGACATGAGACGGTATGATTCTGCTAAAAAGCGGTATTTTGACGGAAAGGTAGGACTTTGGCCATTTGTTTATCAAGAACCTGCCAAACGAAACAATAAGAATCGAGTTCTACATGTACTTAAGAAACACCCTGTATATGAAAAATGGATAATTGTATTTCAATGATTTAAATTATATCTAAACCACTTAATACAGAATACCCCGGGCTCAGACTCCCAAATTTATTTTCAGATCCAAGCAATGTGAAGCTATTTTTTCAAAAAAGTCTAAGTGGACATTATAAATGCAGATCCTCCTTTGCTAGTCAACAAAATACTTCGGAATAAATACCATTTTATCATAAACTGATAAAGTATCATAAATATTAGTTAGAATAAACTATGGCAAAACATATGGCTGGCAAAACCTATATACACTAACCTATGATAATCTGATATTTTATCTACTTTTTTCAGGTCCCACCTACACCAATGGTGCCTTCCATAGCACTTCTGGAAACATGTTAGCCTTTCATGCTCTGAAAGCCTCCAGGGATGCTCTAATCAGAAGATACTTAAATCTCGGAGGCACCAATTAAATCAATCTTTCATTTGTACACTCCTGAATTTGAATTTCTACCTTTTATGTATGGAAACAGTGAGTTCACACTGATAATTTTCAAGGAATTTGATAGTATTTTGTTTTCAACGAATAATGAAATTTTGAAGAATTCGCAGAATTATATTGTATTTCCAACCTTTCACAGCAAAATAAACAATAAACGATAACGATCTACCGTAATTTATCACAAATTCCCATGTAACAATGTATGCTGACGATCACAATTTCAGAAAACAACGCAGAAGGGCTGAAAATGAAAATGAACAATGTAGTGACTGAGTTCAGTTGATGGTGCCAACGTAATCGACTAATTCTAGATGTGTCAAAAACAATGACTATTAATTTTCACTTTCGAAGAGACATAACAATATACTCTAGCTATAACTATACAGAAAATATAAAGTTTCTAGGTCTTCATTTAGATAAACAAACTCACTTGGGACTCCCGAATAGACAAATCTTATTTCGCCATCAAGCAGATGAAAAAATGTTTGAATACTGCAGGCTTATTAAACTTATTCCGCTATGGCATACTCACACATATCATGGAATATTATGAACTGGGATAAAGCAAAAAGCGTTTTCAGAATCCTTGTACTGCAAAAGCGGATAATCGGACAAAAATTCGGAATGAGTTATAATGAAAGCTGCAGACCAGTATTTATAAGGGGAAAAATTATGAGCACGCCTTCCATCTACATTTTCAAATGTGTTATGCAAGTGAAAAAGGATAATAGCTCATTTAATACCTTCTCGAACTCACACAACTATCACACTGAACAGGGTAATATGCACTTTGAACACTCATCCCTATATGATGCTATCATACTTTATAACAGTCTGCCAAAGGATATACGAGAAACGTAAGATTCAAAGGCGTTCAAAAAAAAAGTTAAAAGTCTCCTATTGGAAAAATGTTATTACGCCTGTCAAGAATATTTAAGTGACAACCAATTGTGAATTTTGACTGAAAACGTTGTTAGCAGAGCTCTCAGAGAATAACTTATAACCAACCATTTTCAAACAGTACAATACTTGCATCGGGGGGGATATACCACAAAGAGTATGATTTTGTAGATGGTTCTGAAATAAAATAGCAAGAAATCCAGATTTTCCGTTAATTGTAATGTATGGTTCAATTTCCATTATTGCTGCATTTGGACTAAAGAAAATCTCCATGCCATTTGCAGAAAAAATTTCCAACGAAAATTTAGTATCAATGTATCGGCTGGAATTATTGGTAATCGTCCAATAGGACCGACCAGTTGAGTTTTCCAGGAGATTGAATAAGGAAGTATATCGGATTTTTTACCAGCGTAAATACGTCGTAACATGTGGTTAGTTCAGATCAGAGGTCACCTTGATAATATGTATCCCCGTCGTTGGGCTGGCAGAAATTGGCACATTTTATGGCCACCTAGGCCCCCAGATTTCATTGTCGTGGATTTTGAATGTTGGGGCCTTCTGAAGTCATTAATGTATGATATCCGGGAAGAAATTGAAACCGAAAATGATTACGACATCGCATTCTTGAGGCTGCCGAGGTTGTATGCCATGAATTGAAAGAAAGTGATATCAATAATAATTGAATTGGTCAAATAAATGGATGTGTGCGTGCGAATGGAGGACATCACGAACACTTTTTCGTAAGAATTTCGTTATATTTTCCTTTTATTGGTGTATACAACTTTCATTACAGCAAGCTGAACGTAAGGTTTTCTGTTTTTTAATTTACATTTTCTTACTTAAAATTCATCCTTTAAAGTTGTTTTTTTTTAATTTCAATTGAAATTTTATGTGATATTCTTTGGGATAAAAACATCGTTTATATTGTTTAAAGATTTTTCTGTCCTTTTGGAAGCTGCTAAGTACTGAATGCAAAAATAATAAATTAAATAATATTGAATATATTGTTCTGTCAATGCAAAAGCACTAGATAACACTCCATTTACCAAACAATTTTGAATTAAAAGATCACACAATAAAAAAAGTTAATTTAAAAAATACAAAAAACCGACTGCGTAAAAAGTGTACTTTAAAAAAGATGGGAACAAGATGACCAGAAAATATTGTCAGAAAATTATGTTTCAAAAGGTAGACTATCAAACTCAACACTGTAAATAATCTCACGCAGTCGTAAGCATATTCTTTAATTTAACAATTAAGATATATTATCGCCTCCGACTGCTTGAGATTGTGTACAGTATTAAGTTGAATAGTTAACCTCTTAAAACATAATTTTCTCACAATATTTTATGGTCATCTTGTTTCTATCTTTTTGAAAGTACACTTTTTAGGCAGTTTTATTTTTCTAAATGAACTTTTTTTATTTTACACTTTTTAGTTGGGATTATAAGACGGTAGGTCTGAAGACATTATTTAAATTACCTTTTTTTATTTCACACTTTTTAGTTAGGATTATAAGACGGTAAATTTTTTGTGGGTGATTGGCTAAGACGAATTTTATCTCTAACGTGTTGTAATCGTTTCTGTCGCGATGCCGGAGACTGAGTTTCGCGACGTGCAGTTTCTTGTCGGGGCTTTTTGGTTTAACGAGAAAGATTTGCACACGACCGACGACATTTTCGAGCTCGTAACATTGTGAGTTGTATAATACTCAGGAATACAACAAATAGATACAAACTCTCACCATGTGTACTGAATCATACACTAGCAAAGTACATGAACGATTTCACTAAATACAAATGAATATACTACAACAACAAAGTAGATGGATAATTTCAGTCACTAACAAGAGACAGTCAAACTCGATTATAACGAACTACCGAGAAAAGAGTGTTTAATCAAGAGCCGATAATTTGCGAAATTTTACGACCGGTGGGATTTGTTAGATACATAGCGTAGTGTTAGTACGTGTTCAACTGCATTGTACCAATATCCCCACTACAAAAGCATGCAAGGAGGCTAATACATTGTCGGTTGAGCTGGAAATAATTAGGAAATTTGACAGTGGGTGCGCAAATGCACAAATTTGTCGGGATTATGGTCTCAAAAAATTGTCGTCAATTTACACGAGAAAAAAATCTACCAGGATGCATGTACTGCATATTTTCTTCATCCTTTATAACGAACCATTTCTAGTCATCAAGCCGTTCGTTATAGCAGAGTTTGACTGTACTTAATTAAGTTTCTATTGAAATATTTAAGTGATAGTGTATTAAATATGTAACGAAAACGAAATAGTAACTGAAACCGAAATAAACCAACTAACGAGCAAATTAACCAATTACTGATGTACCAAGCTTTACGCTGTTATAACTTTTCCACAATATGGCGTCTGGTTGTCGCCATATTGAATTTTTGTTCCTATTGATGGTCTGGATGCTATTTTTGATAACTGTCTTCAGTGACACTTGCAAGATTAAAACAATTCGATTGACGTAAGAATCGTCAAAATCGGCCCACGCGTTTGGTCACTAGAGCGCTACAAATGAACAAACATACATACATACATAGGATATTAAACACATTACCCTCCTTTCGGTCGCGCAGTCGGGTGGAAAAACTACCCCTTTTCCGCTTTTAACTTGCCGGGGAGATCTTTGGCTGACTTCATTCCTATTTATTTCCATTCAAGGGAACCATTGAGCCGCAAATGCCTCATATTTCGGAGCTTTGTCCTTCTTGTGAAAGATACTGCTACGAAACTGGGGTCCTTGACTATTTAAATACTGATTATCGTTCGTTTATAACACTTCAGTGAAGACAACATAATAATGTACGCCAACAACGAATCAATCACTGTTTACAACTAAAATATTGCGCACGTAATATCTTCTCTTCGACGGTTAGGCCAGCTCTAATATAGTCAATATCGACGAGAACATTCGTAGCGATCGTTTGGCAGCCTTTCTCGAAGTCACTAGATGTGTTCCAGACAGTTTTCTTGGAATTTTGGCATCACGCTAGGTAAACATCCGGGGCTTTTTGAGAATGACATAGACCTTTCTGTGACGACGTAAACAGTCGGTCACGCTACCTGGGGTTTTCCGTAGATTCGGACACAAACAACGGCAGTGGTGTACTGCATTCGTAACAATACTATTGTGGTGTTGTTTTTTTTCGAAGAGTTGATTCCCAACTGCCGGGGACGCATCACCTTCTAGTGACTGCAAGAGTAAGATGGAACGAATTTAGCACGAATTATATACTGGATTTTCAATAATTAATTGCATTGTTCCAAATTGAAACGGGAGTTTAGTTTTGAACAATTTTTCTGAAACTTTAATAGAAGGCTCAATCTTTTAGACTGAAACCAATTTGGGATAATTTCAATGGAAAGCATTTCGCGTTCACCAAATACAGACTTTGCCTTACCATGACAAGAATTAATTTCAATTTATAAATTGATCATACCGATATCGGCCGTTAAAAGATATCCGTCGTCACTATTCAATAAACCCACGTGCCCCTGTTTTAACACCCATCCGATTTCTTCATTATTCGTTTAAGGAGACCATAATTCAAACAACAGTAAGTAACGGATGAAAAGTGAACATAAAATAATAAAGTATATGAACAGTCGTTATATCTAAAGCATGTAGTGTATTAGGTGTGGACTACCACAGAGATGCGACCTATACTCGGGAGCGGCTATCGTTTCCGCCGTTCTTTCACCAGTTATAGATGTAAATACCCGGAGGGCTTATATGTGCTCTTATTGGTAGATATTATCATGTCGGCGGAAAAGAAATCTATGTTTTCACTTTTTTTATACATTTTAATAATCAGGTATAGAGCTTAATAATTAAAAAAATCAACAAGTGAAGTGAAAATAATGAACGATTCATTGAAACATACAGGGTGAGTCAACACGATTCCCGTGGTTCATTGCTCCATAATGTATCACTATTTCGATTTTTTTTTTTGTCAAAGGGACCTTCTAAGACCACCTTCCAAAATAATTTTCATTCATACAGGGTGGCATCATTGATGCCTGGCTAACCAAAGTTGCTCTTTTTCAAATGGAACACCCGGTATATTTTCATATATTGCGATCGACTGTTCCATTGGCTGCTCAACGATTTCTTCAATTTTGAATTCCGTTGCGGCGTTGCCGAGTTATTCAAAATAAATCTATTTTGTAGACTTCTTTTCGAAAAATTAAATATTTCACATTTCGAAATATTTAGTAAAGATAATTGGGGAATCGTTGGTCGATATGATGATGTTCATTGAGAATACCAAGAATTTGGAATAAATTGTACAGGATGTTCCATACAACAACACAAATAGAACACCCTGTATATTTTCATTTAAATCAACTCCTTTTTAATAACTCTACACTTTTCATTCTCCATGTCATGTACCTAAAACAACTCGTTTCCGAGATATTCTACATCCAAAAGATGGATATTTTTCCACAAAAAATATTGACAATGTTCGCCTTTGGTATCATATTTGGAATCAAACTTTGCATAAAAATAATATTTATTTGAATCTAACAGAAAATAACAATAATTAATGCAGTAAATGTTTAATGTGCCTGCCATTTTCACCAAAACACCCTCTCTATCTGTTTCGGAAATTAGTATCCACATGTGCCAGCATGTCCTCTGAAATTTCCCTGAAAGCAGTACGAATTCTTGCTTTCATATTTTCAGGAGTTGTAGGCGGACTTTGATAGACAACCCATTTAATGTATCCACATAGAAAAAAAAATTTTTGTAAGGTCCGGTGACCTTGGAGGCCACTGAACTGGCCCTCCTCTACCTATCCATTTTTCACTGAATTCATTATCAATGTATTCCCGCACATTAGTGTGGTAATGTGCAGGCGCGCCATCTTGTTGTAGCCACATTATCTGCCTTATTGCCAACTGAATATCATTTAATGAATTTAATAACTGACTTCGCAGAAATCGAAGATATTTTCTTACATTGAGATGACCGTTGAAAAAAAAGGGCCCAATTACACGCCGTCCAGTGATACCTCCCCAAACATGCAGTTACCAACGTTATTGGTGATTGACATATCTAACAAAATGAGGATTTTCAGTTGCATAATAGTGCATATGATGCCGATTCTCATGACCATTGTTGTAAAACGTGGCTTCGTCCGAAAATAGAACATACTTGAGAAAATCAGGTTCTTGGTTGATTTTATCTACACCCCATTGGCAAAACCGCATTCGCTTTGGAAAATCTATTTCAGTCAGCTCCTGCATTAACTGCATATGATATGGATGGTAATTACATTTTCTCACCATCCGAGAAACACTACTTTGAGATATTCCCAACTCCCTACTCAAAATACGTGAACTCACATGGGGATTCTCGGTAATATGCAATGCAATATCAAGAGTATTTTCAGCATTCGTTACAGGACAAGCACGTTCAAACTTTTTGTAAAATACTTTTCCGGTTTCCTCAAAACTTTTGTTCGTATAATATAGATGCCAGTAAGCAATTTCCATCACTTTCCCCCAAAGCATTCACTATTTTAACCATGTCCTCTAAACATAATTCATAATGCCACAATAATTTTCAACACACTGGATTTTAGTTTGACAGTTACCTCTATTTACAAATTCCGATAGTAATTTTTTTAGCGGTAGTCATGGATAACTAAACTAGAAAAAATAGTTATATTTGAAAATTTCTTTTGTTATGCTAGTTATTCATAAGTTGCCAAGAATGCTCTTGAAGATGGAAAAAAATAATTGAAACATCATTCAGTATCAGTATTTTCTATGGACAAACAAAAAAATCTATAGAATTGTTGATTCTTTAAACCAGAATATCTTGGAAACAGAATGTTTAAGGTAAATGACGTCATGAATGAAAAGTGTAGAGTCATTAAAAAGGAGTTGATTTAAATGAAAATATACAGTGTTCCATTTGAAAAAATCAAAATACTGATGTTTGAAAATGGCTAAGTTTGTGTTGTTGTATCGAACATTCTGTACAATTTATTCCAAATTCTTGGTATTCTCAATGAACATCATCATATCGACCAACGATTCCCCAGTTATGCTTTTTTTCGGAATAGGCATTTCTCCTCTCTATATTTTTTTTTAATGTATCGCAATGAACAAATGTTATGATAATTTTTTTTACGCATACAGGGTTTTTGAAAGTTAGTTATTGATAATTATAATTTGTCCCAAATACGGACATGTCCTCTAGTTTTTCAATAAGGTTGGGATCCAGAAATTAGGAGAATAAGAAATAGTTGATGATTTCATGGAAAAGTACCATTCGGGGACTCAAGGTAATAAGGAAAAAAATTATATGCGGAAACACCAAACACATTTAGTGTTACTTTTTTTCTGTTCTTTCCAAATGTGTAAATAAAATTTTAAAATATTGATATGTTGTTTTGACTAGAAACCTACTTATTAATTTTTTTAAGGCCGGACCTGGATTAAGACTACTTGTTATTTTGTTAATCGACACCACTGTGGACAAAGAACCAAATATTACAAAAATGTATGGGGTGGTTCATAAGTTATGATTAATTGAAAAAATGGGGAAATCAATAAATCACCCTGTATCTTGGTTATAAAGAACGATAAACCCATAAAATATACGCTATTTGGAAGCACCTCGGTGTCATCCATCTATCCTTACTGTATGCGCATTTTCCAATGAATAACCCTGTATATATATATATATATATATATATATATATATATAACTGTTGGTTAACAAAATAATCTTGGTGATTTGCACTTACAAATATCATTACTTTATTGTTATATAATTAATTTTGAATATTAGTTCGATGGTGTGTTGTTTTGTTTATATATATATATATATATATATATATATATATATATATATATATATGTGTGTGTGTGTGTGTGTGAAAAGCGTCAAATTATAGATAGTGACACCTATAATCTGTGCAGCGAAGCTTAGACCTAATGTCGTGGAATTTTAATGGCACGAAATTTCGTGCACATTAACAGGTCACCAAAGATGTCAGCATATGCCAACCCACGACAACAATAGTCGTATTCCTAGTCGTTCAGAGTAACGCAAAACAAATTTCTCTTTATCTCTCTCTCTCTCTCTCTCTCTCTCTCTCTATATATATATATATATATATATATATATATATATATATATATGTGTGTGTGTGTGTGTGAGTGTGTGTTTGGCGTGATTTTTTGTACGAGTTTTTCAACATTTATGCATTTCGATTTAGAGTTATAGATATTGACTCTTCGATTTTACTTTTTATCAAAACTCACTATTTGTTCTCATCAAGTTGATCTACCAGAAGCAATTTAAATGACGGAAAATAAACATTCCATCGTTTCTGGTAGTGTCAATATAATTAGAATAATTTGTAGAAGTGCAGATTATTCCAAGACCGTAAATCATATACCCATCGCTGAATGAGAATTTTAATTATACCAATTTAAAGAACGGTCGGTTTCGTTCATGTGAAAGGAAGAAAGTTATAAAACAAATGTCGCAGACATTTTCCTACATATTTCTGCAAATAAGTACTCTAAGACAGATTATATTTCAGAGAAACTTCACTTTCTTGCAAGTAGTGCAAAAAACTGGTGCATTTTTAAAGTCTACTCAGCGAGGCTATTTCCAAAGCTCTGCTTTCATATGAATGTGAATTCCTGTACTGTACATGACCATATCAGAGCATCATATTCTACTTTCCCTCGGTGTTCAAGTTTGTTATGACAATTTTGATTTATTGGTGTGTTATTAGAGGGAATTTTCTAGGCAGAGGCGATTAAATCGATCATTTTTTGACGCACTCGGAAACGTACACCGTCCAATTTTTAAGTTGTAATTATATACTAAACGTAACGGTATACAGAGAAGCAAGTCGAAATCTGGAATATTTCATTATTTCAAAAGATCATGTCTTGTAGTTTAATGGTTCAG
Organism: Gonioctena quinquepunctata; assembly: GCA_018342105.1. Classification (NCBI taxonomy): domain Eukaryota; kingdom Metazoa; phylum Arthropoda; class Insecta; order Coleoptera; family Chrysomelidae; genus Gonioctena; species Gonioctena quinquepunctata. The sequence continues at coordinate 579,130 of JAFIRS010000382.1, read as the reverse complement.
TTACGAAGACTAGTTACACACACTTATCTCTTTTGGTGTGTTGTTTTTTTCTACGCACTTCATAATCTTTTCAATTGTGAATCGAAATATAAATAAAAATTAATATGAAAACAATATTACAAACAAACGTAAATGCGATGCGCATCCAATTGATTTCAGAAACTATTGGTGACAAATGAAAAATTATGTATTAATCGAAAAACATCGAAATTATTTCACGGTCATTTTCTATTTCTGTATATATCAGAGAAAAAAAATTCGAATAAAAGTTGTGGTACTCTGAAAATGTCATCCAACGACATATGCTTTGCCAATGATAATTTGAGATTTTATTTAATATTTTGACAGCCACCATTTTGAAACTGGGCATTTGATTCGATTCATTTTATATGTATTTCATAGGAAACACGCATGATTTTATTTGAATTTTTCTTGGCCGTACGGTCCTCAAAAATTACATTTTGTAAAAATAATTCCTCAAAGCCCAAAATGTATTCAAAATTTTCAAATTTAAAGTTGTTCTTCAATTCAAACTCGGTTTGACCTTCACTTGAATAACTTCCCCCAAACACTAGCGCCTATTGTGGTTGTTTCAGTAATATTGATATTATAATAATAATAATAATTTTTATTCATCAATCATAGTGATCATTATAAACAGTGAAACAGTGAAAAACAATATGTATACAATTAGTTACAGATAATGAATAAATATGAGGAGAGCCCATAGAAGAACAAGTCTATGCGTGGGTGTACAATGCTATGTCCTAAAACCCAAACCTAAATTTAACCTCACTTTTGATATGATGTTTCAGTAACAATTGAAAGTACTATGATATTCAAAATATTAAAATATCAAGGAAGACATATGAAATTATAGTTGACAGTTCCAAGCAACTAGCGGTAAAAGATTGAACTGTGTGAAGTAACGATGCCGACGTCCATCAGAGACGCTAGGAGTACGTTTTTGAATCTGATGGAAAAATTGGCGCAATAAAAGTAAAATTCCACGATCTAATTTGTATATAAATATTGAAAAGAAACTGGAAATGAATACAGAAAAATCATGATATAAAATGAGGTATTTTCGGGCTCAATGAAAGTTAAATTTCAAGATCGAATTTGTATGCAACTTATATTGCTTATATTTGAATTTTTCTGTTTCCCCAAGGGGGTTGAAGGGGCAGGTATAAAATTATGCTTAAAATGTTATTTCAGAATAAAAAATTGACGTGTTCCAGGAATTTACTCATAAATTGTAAATCACGTAGAAAATGAATTTATCACTCACTTGTGAACCTCACTGTATGTCACGAATGTATAAACTAATCTGAGTATTGAATCAAATCGACATAATCTATGATAAACTTGTAAATAACCTCATATTGTATTTCAAACCAAAATGATTCATATAAATGAGATATTAGTCACGATCCTTCACACTTTCCGGTCTTCAAACATTGCAAGTAGTATCAAGGAATTGAACAAATTCATGCAAAACACTTTTGAGGTTTTGTAACTGTAATTGAATACTTATTGCAATAAATGTACGAAATAATTTTCAATAAATATCATTCTACAAGTTTAGTTATAAGCCCAAAATATCGAAAACATAAATGAATTCATGAAACAAAATATTAAATAAGAAGATACAGGGTGTAATTTAACCTTTAACACCCGTGAATGACGAGTGTATAATGCCAGTTTATAACAAATTACAATGGTTAAAAATCTGAAAAAAAAATTGAAAACATGTTTTGTTCTTTGGAAAATTCGGCAGAATTTTGGGTAGAGCCACCCGCCTAATTTCAAATGTCCCACACACAGGTAAACTTTGGCAATTGCCGAATGCAATAAACATTTAACTTCACATTTGAATAATGTAGAATGTTGAACTGATTGTTAGGTAAATGTATACATTGCAGGATGTTTGAAATAGATATTCAATTTCAAAGTGGAGAAAACAACCAACCTCGTTATATCCAAACTGGTGATGAAGTCAGAACTAGTTGAGTTCAGACTCTGCTTTGAGGCACTTATCATAATCATCAGTCACTTGTAAGAAACAAACGACACAAACAGTATCGAGAAGGGAAATATTTCGCAACTGAATATTGTTTTGAAAAATGATATCACGACCATTGTAGTGATTCAGACATTCAGGACACGTGAATTGAATATTGTTACCAAGCAAGATTCTCGCATGTACGGTTTACAAAGCTGTCTACGAACGAAAGTTTGTTAGATTCTCCTAGGGTTTTCTGATTGGTGAAACCAATCAGAAAATAGTACGCGATGTGCAGGAGAATTGATTTGAACACTTTGTCTTTAGCTGGCTATCAAAACTAAACACCGAGCTGTTCCGTACGTATTTTGAAGAGTAGAAGACAAGATGAATCACTCGTCGCATTTATGAATAAAGTAGTAAATTTCAATTCTGGTTGGATTCTGGATTCGCCAATCACTGTACGGGTGTTTTCGTACTAGATATATTAATATAATATAATTATTTTTCGATCTTTAGATCTTTCATTCGCCAGCCAATCAGAAAACACTAGTAGAATCACACACTTTCGTTCGTAGACAGCTTTGTAAAGCGTGCATGCGAGAATCTTGCTCGGCAACAGTGTTGAGCTCACGTGTTCTGAATGTCTGAATCACTACAATGGTCGTGATATCATTTTTCAAAACAATATTAAATTGCGAATGTTTCCTTTTTCAATACTGTTTGTGTTGTTTGTTTCTTACAGGTGACTGTAATAATTATGATATGTGCCTCAAAGCAGAATATGAAGTCAACTAGTTCTGACCTCATCACCAGTTTGGATATAACAAGGTTAGTTATTTTCTTCACTTTGAAATTGAATATCTATCCCAGGCAGCCTGCAATGTGTACATTACCACACAATCAGTTCAACATTCTACATTATTGAAATGTCGAGTTAAATGTAATTCGTTATACAATGGCATTATTTTTTTTATTTTTATTTTATTTATTTTGTAATCAACAGAATAAATCCAATTGCAGATTACAAATAATCACTGTTACATCGAAATTCTTAGAGATAGCCATATTACATGATTACTATTGTGAGACTACTTACAAAAGCTTTAAGTGAATAGGATACATTTTGAATAATTTTCAATCGAAAGAAAATGAGAGAAGTAAGCAATGTCTCCAATCATCATGTTTGTATGAGATATTAACATAGCAGTTGAACAAACAGAAGAAATGTACTTGTTACATATATAATTGTTCATGTAGCGAGAGAAGAAAAGATAAAAAGAGAAAAAACGAGAAGATAAAATGTTATCCATACAATGAAAAGTTAAGGGAATTCAGAAAATTCAGTATGTAATATTGGTGATAATGATAAATATAAATATAAGTACTCAACATGGAAATAAAACTGATATCTTTCGCTTATAACTAGAGAAGGTTTCGAAAAAGATATCTACGTTGTGTAGGTATTCGTTTGCTGTGAGACATAATCTGTACAGGGGAGTTCGTAGGCCAAGATTGGAACGTGGAGTTGATAACCGGAACCGGAACATTATGCACTCGTCATTCACGGATGTGCGAAAGGTTAGATTATACCCTGTATATTGCGTTTGTTTATACGTAAGTAGTGTTCTTAGTATTTACTGGATTCATTTCCTTTTTTAACCGACGAAACCAAAAAGGAGGAGGTTCTCTAGTCGACGCGTATTTTTTTTATGTATGATTACGCATAACTTTTTACTGAGGCGTCTTTTTTTAAGTAGATAGGGTGTACTTCGAAGTTGGTCCCATTTGAATTCAAAAGATGAAAGGGTAGCAAAATGAAGGATATTGATCACTCACCCTCTGAATACTGGTCCGTTAACCGATTCTATCAGACATAACTTTGTACTGAGATCTTCGCTTTGGATGATTCTTCTTTAATCAGAATGGAATTATCCACCCTTACGGGTAGAAAAATAGGGGGTAATTGATTTTTCACTTGTGAACATTGGCACACTTATGTAGTTGACAATGACAGATCGCTAGTGTCATTATCACAATCATTATATTATATGAGATGATGGAATGATATACAAAGTAATGAAATAAACTAACCATAACAACAAAAATAATTTATATTACAACAAATAGTAAAAGTAGATAATCATATTATTTAACTGGTAATAGTTGAAGTAACGTGTGTAAGTAAGTATTTTGGAAGTAATCAAAAAACAAATTAGTAATTAGTAGAATTCAGCCACAAAAAATTGTAAAATAAAAACTTTTTAACAAAAAATTAAACCGGCGAAATACGGAACTGAAAAGTAAAAAATAAAATAAACCTCCTTAGTCTCAATAACTAAGGTCCTAAACTAATATAAGTACTAATTTTGAGTCGGCGCCAAACAAACAATCAACGAAGATCATTAAATTACTTCAAAAAACTTATCAGTATGTCACCGTCCAACTCGATGCCATCATTTTACGCCTCACCTTATTCATTTGTTTGGCGCCGACTCAAAATTAGTTACTTACATTCGTTTAGGAGCTTAGTTATTGAGACTAAGGAGGTTTATTTTATTTTTTACTTTTCAGTTCCTTATTTCGTCGGTTTAATTTTTTGTTAAAAAGTTTTTATCCGCTGTTAGCAAACTTATACAATGTAGAAATACATAGTTTATATTCATTCCCGAAAAAGTATGTGGTTTCCAATAAATGTTAGCGCTTTGACCACTGAATGAGCTGCCGTTCAGCTAGTATTGAATACAACATTTGAAGTCATTGGTCCTGGATAATTTGACAAAAAAGTATGACTAACACGAGTTTGTCAGTCTGTCTCGAATAGTTTATTGATTTTTCACTTCCGATGGTCACTACGTTTGGTGGTTGACCACAAATAAAGCTTAAGACCACGCCATACAGCTTAGTCTTCGAATATTTATTCATAAAGAGCATTCACCCAACTCAGTTATAGGCATAAAATTTCAAGGTTTTCATCACCAATGCTCATGATGACGTAGATTTTCTTCATATCTGAGCTATATTTTCTTTCTCAACAATGTTTCCATTGTGAATGATTTTGGAACGTCAAAGCAATTTGATTGAATACATGAAAAACCAACCCACAAACCTTAAAGGTTTGAAGTGATCCAAAATCGACACTACCGACTTCTAAGACTCAATAATGATCGAATCTGGTACTCCACAGAGACTTGCTACATGTCCTCTTTTAACAATTAATGAACATGTACCCGCAATTTCGAGGTTGTATCTTTGAGGTGGCAGGTTATAATAGCCCGACGTGTTCGCCCCTTTCAAGGGTATAAGTCCTATTGTAATTTTTCGGTTATAACTTTGAAGTGGTGAGTCATGGGCCTGCGACGTGGGTGCCACTTTCTAGTGGTGAAAAAGTTAATAATTTAGTTCCACTGGGCAATTAATGATGGGGGGAACTTTAGAGTGGTATATTCACACTTTCTGCCACTTTAAAGTTATATTCTCCAAAAGCCGCCATATTTAGAGGAATATGCTGGGTCGCCATTATTAGAGAAATTTAAATTATTTTCATTACCAAACTCCTGATGGTGATATAGTTTGTTCATAGACCATGAGAACTGTATCTGATTCTGTCATGCGAACTGCCTTGATAGTTTCTTCACTTGGTCGTAGTTTTTGGTTGTTCACGTAAATAATTTTCTCATTTTAGGGATGGGAAGAAGAATAAAATTTCCAGATTAAATTCAAATATAATTATATGAGAAGACAAGTATTCCCCACTGGTATCTGAAGTAAGCATTACGATCGAAAAAAAAACAAACAAAAACCACCCATAAACTCGCAAGAGTTCTCTTTCGAAAATAACGTTCGCCACTTTATAGTTAAATAACGAGACCCTTTAGCGCACAAAAACGCTATTAGTAACCGATTAACCTTTTTACTGGCCAATCTAATTACTGCGAATTGCATTTCAGAACCTAAATCAATTATACAAGGCGATACATTACCTTCCTTGAAGTGAAATGAATTAGGGTCGGTCGGTATTGCGATGTGAAGGTGCTTCGTAAAAAGCTCCAACCATTCAATTGCTAAAGACTGAAATGCCGATGTGTAAAACTAGATGTTGCTGGTTATGGCACCATAAACGGCGGTAAATGATATTTCTTTAGGTACAGTAATGAGATATTGAGAATTGCATCGAGAAACTGTGTGTCTTCTTCAGAACCTGGCCTCAAGAATTCTCGATTTTAACCTCATATCAAAATGCAGACTTAGACTTTGTCCATAACTCCCATGGTATGGGAATAATCATGTCGCGAATAAAGACAAATGAAAAACTCATTTGATTCATACTTCAATTCAAAAGCATTGAAAATAAAATGTTTTTAGGATGGGTTCCAACGAATAGCGACAGATTGAGTGGGTATCTCTATGGCACCAAAAAATGTATCTGCCAATTACACAATTTAAAATTCAGCATCCATATTCTTGTATTTCAGTTCAGTAAATCCATAACGAGTACATAATACAGAACTTTATTGGACTCGTCCAATAAAGTTCAATTATGTATTAGATACATACGAAACTTATGTTCGACTGCTGAAATTGTCTAATTCTTCCTGGCAAAAAAAGATATCGTATATTTTTCTGTAACTTCAATACCTTAAAACACAAAGCGGCAACAGCGCTTGGGCCATATACGTTTCCGAAACCGAATATTGGGAGTTGGCGCAATGCTAGGTGACGACCGTGATTGGTCAAAGATGGGAGAATAAAAATGCCATTTCAAACTTTGCATAACAGTAGTGTGTTAGATATCACTACAGAATGAAATAATTGATAATAAAAACACTTTTTTAAAGAACAAGTTTTTATTCAAATGTGATAAAAAGTGAAAAATAATCGCTTTGGATGTGCCACGGAATAACCTACGTCGCACATCCAAAGCAATTATTTTCACTTTTTAAATAAAAGCTTTTGTTTAAAAAGTATTTTTTTTATTAATTATTTCATTTTGTGCTTTATAGTAAGTACGCCTTGATCTTTTCATTTTTGTCAATGCATCGTCATTATGAGGCCTTTATCCTAAAGATTAACTCGTCCGCCATCCTGGAGCTGCCATTTTCAATTTATGAATTCTGACAGAAAATCAATAATCTTCGACTAAATTCATAATCTACGACCCCAAAAACCCCGACATACCAATTTTGAATAAAAACGGTCCATTAACACAAAACTTGTCCACCATCTTGAAGCCGCCATCTTGAATTTATGAATTTTGACAATAGATTCATAATCTCCGACCCCGAAAACCTCCACATACCAATTTTAAATAGAATTGGACCATATTCACAGATATCGTCCGCCATCTTGGAGCCGCCATTTTGAATCTATGAATTTTGACGAAAATTCTTAATCTCCGACCCCGAAAACCCCCACATATCAATTTTGAATAGAATCGGACCATAATAACATAGATCGTCGGCCATCTTAGGGCCGCCATTTTTATTTCATGAATTTTGACAGAAATTCATAATTTTCGAACCAGAAAATCCCCACATACCAATTTTGAGTAGAATCGGACCATAAACACAAATCTCGTCCGCCATCTCAGAGCCGCCATTTTGTTTCTACTCTAACAATTCCATGATGCATCATCTCGAGAACTATAAACACCTGCCATTTTTCACGTTAATCGGGCAACTAGAAGTGAGTCAAATTAAACTTGCAAGATTTGATTACAGACAGACACTGGGACAGGTGGAACTAAATAAAAGCTTGTAAAAAGGAAACGTGCCTAAAAATGTGAAACAACAGCCAAAAAATAAGAGATTTACTTTTGCCGAGTAAATCGTGAATACAGTATGAACAGGTTTACAAGAAAAAGTAAAATCAAAACATATTAATATCCATTTGTTGTCATATAAAAGCTCTATGGACCGAATATCCAATGTTTAGGTCAACAATTAAATTATCAGAAGGGATTGATTTCTCAGTGTTATTCCTGACTTAGAAAGGAAAGGAGTTGGCTACGAGGCCAAAAAATCCTTAACTTTGTGTTTTCAACCGAAGCTGACAACGAAGACCTTTTTTTAAACGTTATATTTCGTTGGTAACATAATAGTTATTTATGTAATAAGGATCATAATCATATTGGGCGAGGCGTAGCCGAGTCCGATAATACGACGTGTGCCATAATGATTGTTTATGATTCGTATTACATACAAAATTTTATCTGATGGCATTTATATTAATAAATTTTCGAAAAATTAAAAACTGCATTTTTGACATGTCACAATGACAACTATTTTTATTAAAGGAGTAAGTGTGTAGTTTCAAATACTAGTAGGTTAGTGGTCTGTGCTTTGCCATTTCCTTGACAACGTCAGGTTGTAACGGCAATATTTATGTATCTGCTGTCAAACACAATTGTCACGTAGAATTGAATATAATTTGAATAATAATGAGTGATTCTGAAACTGGTAGTTTACCTTCTGATTTGGAAGAAATGCCGCGAAATATCGTGGACTCCCTTTTGCCGGAAAAATCACGGAGTGTATATGAAATAGCGGATGGAAAGCAATACTGTTGCTGAAGGTTACATCGAAAATTCGAAAGAGCAAAAGAAAAAAATATCAGAAGCAATTTTTGGTGCCAACAACCAAACAGGATTACAAGTTTACCAAAAAGCATCAACTACTGATGTAAAAACTCTAGAATCCATTGGAATTAATATTGCAAATTGTAGTAATTGCTCTTTTACCATTTATAATAAATAGTTTTGTACATAGTTATGCATTTTGAATAAACTTTTTTGATCTCACCTTCACATGTTTTCCATATAGAATTTCATTATGGGACTAAGTACCATAATGAGCTTCCTTATGTCATCAAAATTGAGTGACATAACGTTGTCATTATGACATGCCATCAGATAAAATGTATTAATATGTAGGTTATCAAGTTGGGGTGGTTTCATTGCCTATTACGTGTATTGAAGATTGCAGAACTCATTTTTTGGTGAAACTTATCGATACAAAAATAAAGAACGGCTGATTTTTCATAATAGTACTCGAAGAAACTGAAAATATAAATGTATTGCACATATGTATCACTTCGACCCGTAAACATAGGTCATAATAGATTTTTTATTGATGACGTCGAACAGAAGTGTACCTCAAATTGCAGCAAAGTTTCTTAGTTTAGAAAATGCATCATTATTTACCTGCCACTGCTTTTGGCGAACATCGGCGGCGTATTTGACTAATGTGGTTCGACATCAAAATAATTTTAGATACTTAACCAAAATATATTCCTAACTGAATGATAATCAGATATTGTGAACCTGCAGCCTAAATTTACCATTTGCTCTCAATATAAAAGCATCAATTTGAACGGTTTTTAAGAGTTCTTGAAAACTCAACCTTCTGAAGAGTTTGGAGGTCAAGAAACACTGAATAGCCAAACAAAAGGAAAATTAATACATCTTGTTTGAGAACCATATATTTTCAACTAGCTTATAAGTCTTCAAGATGTTTTTATCATTACGTGTTGGTGATGAGGAAACGAGTAGACTCGTATCACCTTATAATGCCCACTACATATCTCAATGCGTATCGACATAAAACCTACATATCAATAGAGGAAACCGTCGAACAATACAAAACATTTCAATCTCGAAACGACACGTAAGCATGTTATACTATAATTTACGCAACATTTTGTCGAGATAACAGCCTGAAGCCTTCAGCATAAAACACATCATATCGACTCGGAGCAAACTGTTCGAAGAAAACCAGACTTTTTATGGCTTCAAAGGAAGTTCGATCATTTTTTACGATGTCGTGATGTTGATGATAATATAATTATATGTTATAATATGCCACATCGCAGGAATGTGCCATGACTGTAATTTGATTTCTTTCACCTTCTACTTCATTTTATTTGCATTACGAGACTATTTCAGAGAAACATGCAATTAGTAATTGCGAACTAGGAATTAATCAGCAGCCGACGGTAGCGAATGGAACAATGCAAATCTTGATACGTACTTGAGTATATTGTATATAAATTTGCATATCTACAGTGACCGGCAGTAAGTATGCATCATATGGAAAATTATTTTATTAATAAATTTTGACAAATATCGATACGTGCAATCGCTTCTGCATCAAAAGAAACCCCAAAACACGTTGTACAGTGGCGTTCATCTTTTCGTATTTGACGGAAAATTATAATAATAATAATAAGTTTATTGACTAATATAAAACAACATAAATTAGATACAATACGATACAATAATACATTTCATCTACTCGATTCTGAATAAACTCAGTGGCTCCCATGAAGTTTCCTTGTTATGGGAGTATTCTATTTACATATTCATGTTATTGCTCAGAACATATATACGCACACACACACATGCATACATACAAAATATGATATATGAATATAAGTAAAAGTATAAGTAAAGTCTAAGTAACATTTAAGTAAAGTATAAGTAAATAACATTTGCAGAAAAAAAGAAGAAAAAATTCTTAACAATATCTAACACCCATTTACCAAAATTCATAATATTATTTATCATCTGGTATTGAAGCTATTTGTATTAATGATTTTATTCAAATTATCGATAGATTGATTTTTTTTTGTATAACAGATGATTATTTATATTCTTCATGTTTTGTGGTACTTGGGAATATATTCGGGAGGCTGTGTAGAGTTAAGACCTCTGACCGATTGATTTTGTAACTTTCAAATTTCGATTTTCTGCAGCTTCTTTGTATCTTGTGTTATGTTCGTGGGACATAGCAACAAAGTTTTTTTTAACCTTCTCTTGGAGACATAACATTTTGTAAAAATATAATTTTGATATACTAAAAATGGGAATTTCACTGAAAAGACACTCGGTGGGGTAAGTTCTGTTTTTGTCATATAGACTTTTCAAGAAATATTTTTGGGTGAACTCTAAGTTTTTCAGGTGACATGCTCTTCCCCATCCTGAAATACCATACTGTATATGTGACTCGACGAGAGAATGGTATATTATTTTCAGCATCTTGGTATCGAGGATATTTTTCAACTGCTTGAAGTTCAAAAGAATTGATCTCAGTTTTTTTTACTATTTTATTCACATGAATATCCCACTTTAGATATGTATACACTTCTATTCCAAGATACGTTATAGAATCTACCATTTGTATCAACTGATTGTTACCGGGTATTATTAAATTTTGTGTGTTAGGCGAGTTGATTTTATTGCAAGAAAAAGTTATCGATTTAGTTTTTTCTAAGTTCAATGTAAGGTCCATTGCACTAAACCAATCCTTCATTTTTTTCAGGTCTTCTTCTGCTTTTAATTTTGCCTCTCCCCAGGAAGCAGCGGAACACATGATTACTGTCATCGGCGAATGACGACACAATGTCAATTCGAGATTGAGTAATCCATTGATGTATAATAGGAACAGTAATGGACCAAGTACCGTTCCCTGTGGTACACCAGTTTCCACTTCTAAGATATCAATTTGTACACGTTGTTTCCTTCCAGTCAAGTAAGAATGAAAAAGCTTTGATATAACTCCTTTTATGCCAAGGTCCTCCATACTGTCAATGAGTTTTTGATGGTTGACAGTATCGAAGGCCTTAGCCAAGTCTAAGAATACACCAATGCAGCATTTTCTTTCATCCAGAGATGTATATATATACATATTTGTGAGATATACTATTGCATCCTCTGTAGATATTCCATTTCTAAAACCGTATTGTTTTTTTGACAGTAATTGTTTATTTTCCATGACCTTCTCGAAATCCGGGCGGGCCAAGTCGCGGGTATGAACTAATTATAATATTATGTTAAGTTCACCAAACACAGACCAAGTTTCGGTTGAATACCTTTCACCAAACAGTGGGCATCAAGAACCGTCGCTGTGGTACACCAAATGTTTTTCATAGAGCGCATTAAATTAAAGCTGTTAACCGATAGCGAAATTGGAAATTATGGCCGGCAATGAGCACGAAAATGGGAGCAGATCAAATCGCCTCGGGATATAGGATGGGTCTTAATAGTCGTGTCGCCTCGGGGATAAAAACAAGTGCACTACTTCCTAGAATGTGATACTTATACGGAGTGTTCTGTAGTTTTGATTATATATTGTCGATAATGATCGTGCTACTCAGGAGAATATTTGTATCTTTATTTGTGAAGCCCATTGGGCCAGTTTGTTACGGATCTGGTTGGATTAGAATCAGTTATTGAGGTTGAAGCAAGTAGTGAGCTATCAGTTTGGGGAAATTTTAATTTTCAGAAAATTCATTATCTAGTATTTTACGATTCTAAATGGTGGAAGAAGTCCATATTACTCGGAGTAGTGTGGATAGACGAATAGAATCAATTGGGGAAACTCCAACTCAATCTCCACGAAAACATAATGGATACCCTTCAAAAGTCTTTCAAAAAATGTTCCACCAACATGAAACCAAACATCTTGATAGACAATTGTTGACTTACTCCAAATCTCCAAAAACTTACCGCTCAATCCTGTGTGTGTCCTAGTTATACCTCGATTGCCAAACAAATGTCCAGTAATAATATCCAAAGTTCTCACAGAACACTCAACAACTTAAACAAACACCTTTGTAATAATAATGAGGATGGAAGAAACGAATTCGAGGAATCAGGAGTCTATAGACTGAGATGCCCTGAATGCCCAGTGGTATATATTGGCCAAACAGGACGCAAGTTTTACGACCGAATCAAAGAACACCTATAATACCACAACAAATACTTACATTATTGATCTCAATTATATTTATCACCTCCTAACTCCGGAACACATAAATTTCGATATTGAAAAACATATGAATTTTCCTGATTGCTGCCCAATAAGAACCAGATTGAACCTTTTGGAAATACAAGAAAAAAGAATCGAATTTTTCGAATCTTTACATTTTGTTTGACTTCTCATGTCACAAAAAGATATTGTTCCATTTATCGACTATTGAGTCAACCCGCCTTCTTATTCAAAAATGAATTATTTGTGAACTCTAGTTACCTTTTTTCTCATCACAGCGCCTCACAACGATCTAATTTATAAGATCAAGTTCATTTTTTGAATATTTCTTCATATCAACAAGCTAAAAGCACGATATCTGCTCCATTCTGAACGTCAGTCTGTCACTATGCCTCGTATGAAAACGATGGCTCTTGTTTTCACTCATTCAACCTCATCGTTATACACATAATAAGCTATATTATAATTATAAAGAAAGGAACCAATGATATAAATGTAGATGATGAAATTTGTACTTTGTTCATTTGTTTGTTACTTTATTTATGGTGCCCATTCTTAAACAGGTATTTTTTCACGACTACTTTTATTGTAATTTTTCTAACTTTCTTTTAGACTCTTTGGATTCGTGCTGATGATGAAAGTATGAACTTCCGAAACACGTATTTGTTTATTCGGAGTTCCCCCATTGATTCTATTCATTTTACGATTTCTACAGAACTCTTACTTTTAATTTTTTTGCATTAAATTTCTTCTTTAATATCATACACACTTATTTGTTCCCAATTTTATTTAAATTCGTAACTCAATATAACCACAATAAGATTGCGGATGAGATTCGGATTATATCGTTGAATTTATGAGCCACCTTAGTATGATTTCTTTCTAAAAATTGAAAAAATTAAGATACATCGACAAACTTAAGTATTCATCATAATTCATTCGCCATTCTAGATACTTTGCTATATATCAGTCAGAAAATAGAATAACTATATGAAAAACGAAATGAACAAAGTATGCCGAACAGCAAACAGTGAATGAGAACGAGCACACATGTAAATATACAGTGTATCTCATTCAAAATGAAGACACCCGGATATACAAAGTGTTAAAAATTTATTTTTATTTTAGTTTTTCGTGAATAATTTTTTTTAAGTCGATATTTGGACGAAAATTGATGTATGGGAATTTTTTAATATAGAAAATTCAAATTTGATCTTAGTTTGGCGCTCAATTGTAGGGGGCGCCGCCTAAAGGACTTTGTTTCTTTTGGAGAGTCACAACTTTGTCGTTCATGTATGTATCACATTTTCTAGACGAAAAATCGATTCCTCTATTATTTTTACGTGAAAAAGGTTTACTTTTCAAAAGTTGCCACAATCAGCCGTTTTCGAGATATTTTGATATAAATTAATCGATGCATCCAATCTTCTTCTCATTGATTCGAGAACTCTATGAAAATGAAAGTATCAAGTAGGCTAGTAAGTTCATTCCAATGTTTTTTTTGTGCTGTCATGTCAAAAATAATATATTGACGCCTAGTTAAATAGTTTTATTTATTATTATTATTGTGATTATTTGTTAAAAAATGGTAAACTTTACCAATGTATAATTCAACCGAAAATACTGCAGAAGTCGTAAATGCCTTTTCAATGAAACTGGCAGTATTTTTAAAAGATCTTAGAATGATCCGCATCCTAAAGATAAATTTGCCTTACCTGCCAATCAAGCGAATCCAAGAACTAGTCTACGGTTTCGAACGTCTCAACTGAATGTCGAGAAGGAGAAAATTAGATATTTCGATCGTCATAAAATCAAGGAGAGAAGTAGCCGCAAAATTTAACATCCTTCTCGAGTCGCTGCTAGTCATGGAACTCCAGCCGCTATAAAAGCTCTTTTCAATCAAACTGGCAGTGTTCTTAAAAGATCTCAGAATGATCATCCTCGTCTAATACATCCACATCCTGAAGATAATGTAATCTTAACTGCAAATTAAGCGAATCGAAGAGTGAGTCTAGGAATTAAAAAAAAAAAAAATTAAATGATTCAGTCGTCGTAAAATTATCACTTATAAATCAAGATTTCTGAACATTTTGAAAGAAGGTGATGGATATGGTTACCCTCATAATAGAAGCCAACTTGTAAAATATAAAGATATTAGTCAGATCCCTCGCAAGTCATCTGTGGTGTTCCTCGAGGGTCTATATCAGGTCCACTCCTCTTTTAAATTTACACGTCGTCATTAAAGAATAGTTGAGTATACTGCAAGAGTCATTTCTACGCAGATTTATTTCTCCTATCGTAATGAAGATATGGACAGGGCTAACACTATCATCAATAATGACCTGTCATCTTTATCAGCTATCTCCACCAAATATGGCCTAGAAATTAACCCAGATAAATCTCAGGTGTAATTATTTGTCCGAGAGAAAAATATAGAAGAAATGGTGATTATTAGAATAGATGACCGGAAGTTGAATTTGACAAATTGTACCAAAAATCTAGGGCTACATATGGAAACAGACCTGAAATTCGACAAACACGTCAATCATGTTGTCCGAAAATGTATGACGAATATAAAATTAATTTACACATAAAGTATTGCGATGTTGTGTATGGACCTTGTATCTCAAGTTATGAGAATAATCGATTGCAACGCATACAAAATAACTGCGTTATGTTAGTTCAGAACCTAAGGAGAAATCAACGTACATCCGCTAAAAGAGCAGAACTATGCTGACTTCCAGTTAATCTGAGACGCTTTATCAACATCACGTATTGTTTCACAAAGTAATATAATCACAATCTCCTGAAAACCTCTATAAAAAAATACGATTTGGGACCGATGTCCACAACCTAAATATTTAAAAAAAAGATTCATTGACCGTCCCCAAACACAATTCATCCTCCTTTCAAGAGCTCATTATATATTTATGTTGTAAATTCCTTACCTCCAGAACTCAAAACTCTGCCCACAAACATATTGAAGAAAAGACTCAAAACAATGCTCTACTTCGAAATGAAATCTATCAATTTTAAAATATAGATTTATCAATAATTATCATCTATCGCACTCATTGCTTCATCCTAGTATATAAGTTTATCTGATATTTATAATAATACTGTTTATATTATAGCCAGCCTTTGTAGTTATATTAGATGTGCTCACAGGAATATGTATATATGCGTCGGTAAGCATATATGAGTGTGCGTATGGGTGCATGTATACAGGCGTATAGGAATATATTTTATTTTTATTCTTTTTCCAGGCTACATCAGGTACCACCTCCATTATACCTTGTGTCATATGGCGGTGAATGTGGACATCTTCAATTTGCCCAATTGTCAAAATACGCCTATCATTCTTTATTTTTATCGCATATTGAATAAAGGACTATTATTATTATTATTATAGGTTAGGTTATTGTTATTGCGCCCAAAAAGATTTATTGGACGACCGGAATTTTCCAAATAAAATTTTGTTACATTTACCACTAATTAGGTGATATCTTCTCATAATTATAAATACTGAGCTACATAAAATCCTCATTGAGTTAAAAATTGTGAACACCAGTATTCAGAAAAAGTACGTAGGGTGTTGAGTTTTAGGATAATTGGTCTGTTTTTCTTTAAAAACTCATAGAATGCTGAGCGTTTTTCGATGCGAAATTATGAGATGCAATTGAAAATTTTCATTTTAATGTGCAACAGCAGATGTTTTTCCAGATAGATGATGCGTCAATCAATAATTCCAGAATTGTTCGTCAGTGATAGAACAAACATTTTACAATGAGCTTTGTTTTCTATTCTATAGATTAGATTGGTAGTTCAATAGTGTCACTCTATTTCCATAAAATCTTACTTGTTCACGGTCTCATATTCCGTGTATTTATAATTTTCCTAATCATTCAATAATCACCATTCATATTGTAGTGAACTGGCTATAACTTTATAAAATTCGAAACGTCTACACATTTAAAGTGGTTTCTAATAAAGATACAAAAATTTCCTCCAAAAGCACAATGATTGTGAAGCTTCATATATAGGAAGGACTTGTGCGCCTTTGAAAGTGCGGATAAACGAACAACTGAATAAACCCGAAAAATCAGCTTTCAGTCATCATATTGAATTCAATAAGACACAACTTCAGTCCCAATCGCAATTCACAAATTTTGAAAGAAGTCAACTCCATGAACTTTCAGACTAGATTTTCTAGAAAATCTACAAATTGAAAAGGAATTACAGAATAATAGTATTTGTCTGAATACACAGGTATAATTAAATAGATCATATGTTCCTCTACACAGAAAATTGAGTTAACTTTTTTCTCATAGTTCTCTAATACCGTCCTTGAACCCCCATTTCAAATTAAACAATAAAATATAATAGGTTCTTCACTCTCCATGATGATGAGTTGGCAAGCTTGAACTCCCAAGTAACAGTGTCCCCTGTCTATGTCTATAGAATGTCAAATGTCACTTCTGCCCGCTTTTGTTAACAATTTCAATGAAATGTAACAAGAAACTAAATAGGTTTAAAACCCAATGGGGACATTCAATGTCAATATCTGTTAATTTTTTGTACAATGGTTTGTCGATCATTTTTACTGGATCTTCATGTATATACTTGACGAGTAAGTAATCTAACCTGTGTTATTTTACCTCAATTCTCAGGATCTTCATTGCAACTTCATTGACTATTACTTACTTGCAGGTATCACACTGATAATGGCATAATAGCCGAAAGCAATTTTAATAAATTACTTACACGAAATACTCACTTTTGCACATCATAATATAAATTGCAATAGTGCTACTCATTATGTACAAGACCCTCAATGGCAAGAAGAGTGAGAAGGTACGTATACCGTTTCTTCACTTTCATGGCGCCACTTATTCGATGGAAACATTTCTGAAAAGAACATTTGAATAACACAAAATTGTCCGTCTGTGATTTTGATAGCACCATTTCCTGTAACTTCAGTTTCAATGTCGTGAGAACAAATCGTTCGAAAGAACAATGCAAGATTCACTTCCAAGTTCACTTCTATTGTGTGTTTCATCGAAAAGTATTATGAAGGATGTTACCCAGTGAAAAAGATGCGAAATATTTGCCGAACTAGCTTCCTTATATTCCTTAGACCGGGTGTTTCATATTCAATGTGACAAGCAACATCTGGTTTGTTCAAGATAGAAACTTACGAAAGTTGTAAATATTCATGGAAACTGGAAATCAAAGAAGGGAGAAAAAAACTAAATGTCCAATAACGGAGTGTATTTGAAAAACTAATGAGAAATACAAAGATTCTATGAAAAATTCAAAATTTTCTCTGAAAACCAATTTGGATTTAGAGAAGGGTGCAGCACAGGAGGCGATACATTATCCTCTCTTCTTTTTAAACATATCAAAGGTCTTCGATACGGAGTGCCTAAACGTCTATTACAAAAACTTCAATCATATGGTATACGAGAACCTGGATGCTATTTACCGAAAGACTATCTTGAAGATCGCAAACAAATAATTGAAATTAGGGGATAAAGAAACTGTTCGAGGATCGTCATCTACGGAGTCCCACAGGGGACGATACTCGAGCCATTGAACATGAAGGTAAGCTTATAAGTTCTGCAGGCGACATGGACATACTGTTTAAGGAAGAAACCTGGGCAGTTAAATCAAATGACCAATAAATATATAACCTTCGATTTACATTCCACCCCTTTGATTAACACAACCTAGGATCTGCTAATAAAACACTAGTGTCTTATGATCATTAGACACAGTCTAAGATAATCTGAACATAATAAACAAACCTGTTGCCATAGAAACCATTTCATAACCTTCTCGAATAATAGAATTTATTAATGTTCAGCAACTGTCATAAACATCAAATATCCCCTCGATTCAGGAAAAATATCCGTTTTTATAACATATCAACTGTGGATAAAATGTTTTGCACAACGAAATTTGAATTAAGGTAGTTCCGCCACGAGACAGTTGAATTAGGAAATTATTTTCGACGGAATCGAGACATTTCAAAGGACTTTTCGATTTGAAACGTGGAATAATTCGGCAATGTTGCAACCAAATTCAATAAAGTACAGGGTATTCTGTGTGTTACTTCTTTATGAAACACCCTGTGTAACAGGGAATATTTGGTAACTAGCGACCCTGAGTTACCTACATTTTTATCATATCTCCTTTAACAAACCAAATATTGCCTGAAACATCGAATAAGGAAAAGTCGGCATTCTGAAAAAATAAATTATGATAACTGAGAAATTTATCGTCTACTGCGAAATGGAGCGCACAATATTCGAGAACATTGTCCCATCAAATACAGGGTGTCCTCGAAAATAATGCATCCCTTGAGAGGGTATATGAAATACACCATTTAGAACCAAAAAGCTCCAGTTTTTACCCTAAAATCACCCAATAATTGAGCATTGAAATTCATATAAAATGTGACAACTGGTAACCCCGCACTCAATGATACATTCATCGCCAATCGTCGCCGCTAAACACCAGTGCAGTGTTTAGTGTTTACATATTAACTTGTAAATGAACCTAATAAACTCCATAACGAAGCAACTAACCAAAACCCAATTCGTCCAGACAATTATAAAAATAACCTCTAAAGCTGAAACTTTTTGTTATCGTATTCGCGTACGTCAAACTTTTAGATCCTGTACAATCACCCTGGCGGTAATGCTCAAAATCAAAGTAGTTTTTCTCGATATATGTATAAATCATTTTTTACTCTGGATATCGAATCATATCCGTACGTGAAAGAAACGCACTCTGTATTCACATGTCGGTGATTCTTTGTGTACATCAAAGCAACTTACTTATGCTAGTCATCAAAAACATAGAGAGCAATTTTGAAGTGGATCTTGGATATCATTATGAAGCAATAAAAGTTCTGGAATGGAAACCAAGTATCTGTAAAACTTAGTAATTAGAGAAAAAATCTGATAAATGTTGAAAGTGCCATAAAATCGGCCGTCTAAAACGTGAGAATGTGGGTTCATTTTATCTTCTGAAATGTACGCCGATTGATTATCTGATTCAAGTTTTATTTCATTTTTTATTGATATTTGGAAATCTCGAACCTAAATAATATTAAGTAGCTCGAACTGAACTGTATTTCCGTTTTTTTCGTCATCGAATCCTACAACTGAGTAATAAAAATTAGAATAGGAGTATCAGAATGAAACAAATTGTTTTCTGTAACATCTGAATTAATTTTCGGAAAAACATATAACACAATTCATTCGACTTGACAGTTTCCATCGTGAGAAATATCAGGAATAATTTGAACTATTAATACTTTCATAGGCAAGTGGCAATAATTTAATGATTATTTCTGGTGGAGGATCCGGGTATATAGCATTCAAATATTTATGGGATACTTGCAAAACGTTATGAGAGAGACAGCTAAAACAAGAATCATGATAAGAAGTCACCTCCAACGCATTCCTAAAAATAAAGTCGTCTCAATGGAAGAGGTAAACAGATAACATGTGAATGGCGATTCAATTCACTCATATTAGATGGATTTCATAGACATATTAAAATATAAGGTGTTTAGGAATGTTTGAAGTTTACAGAAAAATAGAAATACAGATGATAATTCCAGAATTAATAAATATATTGCGAAATCTACCTTTCCGACTAGCTGCGCCATTGGGTTTTCCATCTGATCTCTTACTTTAACTCAGTATGTTTACGGAAAATCACTTAAAAATTAAAGAACCATTTCAAAATAATTCCAAGTAATCCTCAAGTTGATACTTACTTGAACTCCAAAATTTGCTGGATTATTCTGGGGGAGGTGGCCAACATTTTTTTTTTAATTTATTTCTTCCTGTTTTGTCTTTTAACAACAAACTTCTTCAACAATCTTCTGAAATATAAAACAAGCCGGCTAGCTTTATACCGAAAGATAATTGATATATTTTCCATGGATAGTGAAACCGAAAAGTTTCCTTGTATCTTGTATTAGAGCGGAAGGTAGTTCTTCTATATCACTCATTTTCAACTTCCATAATTGACTTATTCGACATGTACCACTAATTGCGATAACCATTACAATCTACAATGATAAATATTAAATTTGTATTGTCAAATATGTAAATTTTTCTCCAAAAATTGTCTTTGTTAGTCCGGTGCTTCTTTTATAAACTGGTTCATTTCTTCGGTGCTTTTTTCGCAAAATATCCGTCCGATTTTCTTTTCGAAAAAGCTCATAATTTTGCATACGTCGATATGTCAATACCATGATTAGCATTAATAGTCGATTTTTCGCATTGAATATATTGACCACATAGTAGAAGCTTTTTTATTTGAATAATTCTCCAAAATATGCCATAATTATATTTTCAGAAACACTTTTAGTTTTATATTTTTTCTTCTAATCTATTAACTCTTGAAGTTGAAGGTAGTAAATTCAATGACAATGAATTGACTTGTTCTCTTAGTTCAGGTATAGTATTTTCAAACTCAGAACTATCGCTATCCATTTTACTTTAATCTTATTTTAAAATGAACAAAACAGGAATATTTTCTAAATATTTGATGTTTGACATTTGTGGACATATGACTCGATAAACAACGTTAGTTGGTTGCCTAGCAACGTTTAGTATTGTGAATATTCGAGACACAAGGTTGGGTTTAAAAGCAGCTTTAATAGCTGAACCCCGCCCATTCATCATTCTTGTTGAATATTCAATTGTAAACCATTTAAGATGATGAATAAAGGCATGTTATTATTATTATTATTATTAACAATGATATGTATGATTTTCGTTCTGAATATTATGGAAGTGTGGAATGAATTCTCCAACTCAGAAATGTCACTTTCCGGCACACTTATGTCATATTTGAATTATTGTGAGAAATGATCAAGTTTGCGAACTTAAGACTATGCAAAAAAGCTTGATGGGAAGTATGGTTGAAGAAAAATGAGTTTTTTTTCCCTTTCTACTATCGTTTTCCATACTATCACGTACCTATAAATTTCAAACTACAATGTAATGCACCCAACTAATGTTTCAAATCCTTATTATTAAATTCATATACCAATCAATACACTTGTGGGCTGGTTGGGATACGTATGTATGATTTTGTTCGTAGTAGGGAAATAAAAATTGAATTTACCGTTTGCGGCAGCACTTCACAATGCATTTCAGATGTATGGTGGCTGCGGAGGTATATCTCTGCTCAAAGAATTTGAAGCATTATTTGTCAATCAAAATGAATTTGGTATCTAACGGAAGCTAAAACATTTGAAATAACTGAGTTTGTATGTTTCTCTTTCGTGGAATAGTTTATAGAATTTTCAATTTTTATTACAGCATCTACATGTAATTAAGTGGTATCTAATAGTTCGTCCTTTTTTTACACGCTTTATATTAGCTTCACTTGTATGTTTGTAACCGACTCCTTTAGGCGCGATTTTGACCCACTTCCAGACGTACGAATGATTTGAAATTTGGCAGGCGTACATAATTCCGGTGACAATGCATTGAGAAATTTTTGTTTGAAAAAAAACACATTGGCGTTAAAAATTGGTATCTGAGGGTTTTCGTGGTCAGAGATTATGATTCTTTTGTCAAAACTGGAAAATTCAAGATGGCGGATCCAAAATGGTAGACGAGTTTTGTGATTATGGTCAGATTCTATTCAAAATTGGTATGTGGGGGTTTTTGGGGTCCAATATGAGGGTTCTTTTGAAAAAACTGGAAAATTCAAGATGGCGGATCAAAATGGTAGACGAGTTTTGTGATTATGGTCCAATTCTATTCAAAATTGGTATGTGGGGGTTTTTGGGGTCGGAGATTATGATTCTTTTGTCAAAATTGGAAAATTCAAGATGGCGGCTCCAAAATGGCGGACGAGTTTTGTGATTATGGTCAGATTCTATTCAAAATTGGAGAATAATAGTTAAAAAAATTAAATAATAATGATAATAGTTTGAAAAACTAATAAACACGCTTTAATGGAAAACAAAACTGAAAAAGTTGGAAATAAATAATAGTTTAAAAACTTAAGAACACGCTTTAATAGAAAACTAAACTAAAAAGTTGAAAATAATTTCAAATGAGTTTGAAATAAGAATACAGTGATTAACAAGAAATTTATTTCATCGTAAAAAAGCGTGGGGTGCATTTTAAGATAGTTTCATAATGATTCTACTTTTACCAATATCTGTCCATGAAATATTAACAACAATTGACATCAAGCTCCCCACGCTTTTTTACGATGAAATAAATTTGTTGTTAATCACTGTATTCTTATTTCAAACTCATTTAAAATTATTTTCAACTTTTTAGTTTAGTTTTCTATTAAAGCGTGTTCTTTAGTTTTTAAACTATTATTTATTTAAATCAATTAGCCCAATTGTTTTTGAGTAATTGTCTACCCTCACGAGCATCATAAATATTATCGAGCAAATGTAATCTCCTATATGCATTGGAAAAATCGAATTTCGTGAATTTATCTCCCCCGTGTAATAGAATAGGCCTTCAGTTATAAACTGTCAACCGATTCTTTTTTTTATAGAATAAGACAAGGAAGGAATCTCAATCAGTAGTCTAATCAACAAGTTCAAAAACGTGTTAAATAGATATAAAGCTCCTAAAAATATGAGCGATAGCTCATTCGATTCGGAATGACGTCTAGGAAAATGTTTTTTAAGGGTTTATCAGCACGTAAAAAATTGCGATTGTTATTAACAAAATAAGATTAAAAAAAGAAGGTATTTTGTTTTTCGTTAATAATTTCTAAAATAATGATATTTAAGAGATTATGAAAGAAGATCCTGAAAGAGGAGGGAATTTCCAATGAAAAAGTTATTATTTATATTATTTTTTAACGCTGAAAATAGGGCTCCGCGAGGTCGTTACGGCATAGGCGCACCGTCTAAAAAGCCGTTATATCACCTAAAATAATTTTTTTATAGTATAAAATAACAATTAAAAAATTTGAATAAATTATGGTGTAATCTAGACACTTGAACGAAAAAAACCTCGGTAAAAAAAATTTTCATGTCGACATTTCAAAAAGTTACACCATTGTTAAATAACAAATTTTTTTCCAATCTCTGTTTTTATAAATTACGACATACAAGTTTAAATAATTGGTCTATAAAATTTTCGCTTCGTGGAGCTCTTTTCATTCAGGTACTTAATGAAGCAATGCAAAAAAAATTATTAAAGTTCATTATTTTGTTAATTATAATTTTTTTAAATTAACAAAAAATGAAATTTCTAAAAAATGTTATCAAGAAAATTTTTTTTCAGTGATATTTCATTATTGCTGTTTTTGCATCTAATATGGATATTAATTAACATTGAAAAAAAAATTTTTACGTCATTTGTTGAGAAATTGTTCATAAACAAACAGACTATTTTGGGATTTTTTTTTTTTTTATTTTAATTCTTTTAATTTAAAAATTTTTTTTTTAAATAATTTATTTTTTAACTTAACAATTTGTTATAAACGAATAATATTAACCGTTATATGTTTTTTCGAAAACTTCAAAAAATAACAAAAACAACTATGGATAACAAAGTATAGAAAAAAATAAAAAAAAAAAATAATAATAATCAATAATAAAAAATACAAAAAAAAAATTTTCTATACTTTGTTATACATAGATGTTTTTGTTATTCTTTGAAGTTTTCGAAAAAAATATACGGTTAATATTATTTGTTTATAACAAATTGTTAAGTTAAAAACAATGAAATTATTTATAATAAAAAATATTTCTCTGTTAATTCATTGAAGAAAGTCAATGATGATTTTTAAGAATTCCTTAACTAATTATTTAAACAATTGAAATATAAAAAAAAACGATTATAAACAATAAAAAAAATTATTTAAGAAACAAATTTTAAAAGGTGGGAAAATTTTTTTAAAAAACCAAAAATTGTTTATAACAATTATTAACAAATATTTAAAATTATAATTTCACATGTTAATTAATACCTATATCAGATGCAAAAACAGCAATAATAAGATATTACTAAAAAAAAATTTTTTATAACATTTTTTAGAAATTTCATTCTTTGTTGATTTAAAAAAATTATAATTTACAAAATAATAAACTTCAATAAAAAAAAAATTGCATTGCTTCATTGAGTACCTAAATGAAAAGAGCTCCTTTTATGTCGTAATTTATAAAAACAGAGATTGGAAAAAAAATTGTTAATTAACAATGGTGTAACTTTTTGAAAAATCGACATGAAATTTTTTTTACCGAGGTTTTTTTCGTTCAAGTGTCTAGATTACACCATGATTCATTCAAATTTTTAAATTGTTATTTAATACTATGAAAAAATTATTTCAGGTGATATAACTGCTTTTTAGACGGTGCGCCTATGCCGTAACGACCTCGCGGAGCCCTATTTTCAGCGTTAAAAAAAAATTATAAATAATAGAGATAGAGTTCCGAGAGATTCTATTGGACATTTCCTCCTCATTCAGGATCTTCTTTCATAATTCCTTAAATATCATTATTTTACAAATTGTTAACGAAAAACGAAATACCTTCTTTTTTTAATCTTATTTTGTTAATAACATTCGCAATTTTTTACGTGCTGATAAACCCTTAAAAAACATTTTTCTAGACGTCATTCCGAATCGAATGAGCTATCGCTCATATTTTTAGGAGCTTTATATCTATTTAACGCGTTTTTGAACTTGTTGGTTAGACTACAGCAGATGTATTCGACTGTGATGAATTTTCAACACTCCAAGTGAATCGAAAACCAAGGAAACCCATAGCAGAAATCATTGCACGCCATCTGTCACCCAACGACGGACGATATCTTGCACAAGATTTCAAGATATATCAGCAGTCAACACCTCCCAATGACAAAGTTATTTTCCTCATGCGTGTACAAAGGCTGTTAGGTCTTTGATATACACCAAGAATATAAATTTTTGCATATCTATGGCCTCGGTGACAGATGCACGAGGCGTAGGCTCGGTCGATAAGTTCAGATATAATTGCGATCGGCTGCTGCTTGTTTATAACCGTCGGTAATTTGAATATACGACATCGGTTACCATAATTTCAAGTCTTTGCAGGGACACCTTCAAGTCTCCTCTCTCCTTCTCTGACTGTGGAATATTCGTTATGGGTGATAGAACTCCATTTTGAAAGCAGTCAGTCTATTGAGAATTCAAAGATAATAAATGTAAATATAATACATGTAATTATAATACACGGAGATGCTGTCAATAACTGAAGAGAAAAAACAAGGATGGATTGATATTAGAAAATCTTTCTTATCTGCAGAACATGTAGTGCCAAAGAGCTGTCAAGTATTTACATCACTTGAAAGACTGTGATAGAATTAGGTAGCTCGTGACGTCAAATTATCTTATATGTTAAATTGTAATTTTCAAAATGCCAAATTGGCCTTGATTAAAATTCCCTTGTAGTCTAGTCGAGAAGTCGAAAAATATGAGCAATAGCTCATTCGATCCGGGATGCAATTCTGAGAAAGATATTTTTTTGTTTTTTTTGCAATTGCAATTGTTATTAACAAAAAACAAAAACACAAAAAATGGGTTTAGTTTTTTGGGAATAACTCAAAAACTCTATAAGCCCTGGCGAAGATCGGAAAAAATATTCTCAAAGAGGAGGAAATTTCCGATGAAACTCTTTCATTATATTTATAAAGAGTGTACACCACATAATATAATTTTTTTTTGTATTAAATATCAATTTTAAAATTTTATTAAATGAAGGTGTGATTTTTACACTTGAAAGAACAAGTTGTAGAAAAAAATTAAGTTTATTTTTCAACAAGTTAGGCATTTATTAATTTGTCCTTATTTTTCGGACCTCGGTTTTCATAAAAAACCGGATAAATGTTTAAATAATAGCTCTAAAAATTGTTCGCATCTTGAAGCCCTTCTTATATATATATATACCTAACAAGATCACGTTATAAATGTTTTTAAAAGTTGTTTATTTTGTTTATTATAATTTTATAATTTTTTTAAGTTAACAGAAAATGAAAAAACACATTTTGCCATATGTTTGGCTATTGCTGTTTTTGCATCAGACGGAGGCATTAAATAACATTCGAAAAAAATTGTTTAGGACATTCTCTTATAAATTGTTGATAAACAAATTGATAAGTCTAATATTTAAAAAAAAATGCCATTTTGTTGCCTAAAGAATATAATGATTAAAAAAATTCTTAAAATATTTCTTATTGTTTATAATAGTTTTTTATATTTCCATTCTTTAAATAATCAGTTTACAATTTTTTCAAATCATAATTGACATTGCTCAATAGAATAACAAAAAATTGAGTCAAAAATTTGTTATAAACAAACTCCAAATCTCATTATATTTTTTTTTGAAGCTACTGAAAATAAAAAAACAACCATATGACACAGTGTCGAAAAATATTTTTTTTTACATTTTTTATAGATTTTTCTAAAATTACGGTATATAAAAGTTTCAGCGGCCACTTAATTTTTTAAGTTAAGTTATCAACATTCGCGATGATTTTGTAGAACAATAGTTGATCTCTTAAACTTCTCACCAAGTCGGTATCTGTCATGGTTTCATGTTTATGTGCATTTGTTTATAAAAAATCCGTTATCTGCTTCTTACAATGCTTATATCTTTTATACTATGAAAGTTATTCCTTTTGTACTTTGCAACGATTTTGTAGGCTAGTATTTTAATTATTCGAAAAATGTTGGTTTCAGTCATTAACATTAATTGTTCATGAAATACACGGATTCATCTAAAAAATGTCCATTTCATCACATATTTCTTAATAAATTCTCAATATATACAGTATTTTTTAAAAAAATCATTCATTATCTATTTCTTCAAATAATTCTATAAAAAAATATATACCGTTGTTTTAGAAAAATGTGGATAGTAGAAATGAAAGGTTGGCAATATCTTATTTTTGATGGCATGGTTTAAACAAAGAAATATAACAATAACAAGCTTTGGCCAAACGAACTTTGGCATAAGCATTAGATTCCATGGGACCATTTTTGGGATATTTACCATTTTTGATGAACACACCAAATGGTTGGAAATTTCTCCAATATCATCAATAACCTTCAATTTAACGATTGATATTTTAAGAAGTTGTTCTGCACGATTTGGGTAGCCCCAGCAGATAGTGGCCGATAATAGAATTGTAAAGAGTTTATGATGAAAAAATACATCATACATACGACTTCACCTCCCTATAATCCTTCTTCCTAGGGAACGGCTGAATTCAGTGGAAACGGTTTGAAATATACATTGGGAGAATATGAATGTTCGACTGTGTATCAAGCACTTAGTGATTTCTTTTTTTGATTACCATAATACACCTCACTATACCAAAAATTCAAGTCCAGCTGATGCTCTGTGATATATGAACTACCATCCTTCACACCCAATGACATAAAAAATAAATACCATCAACATTTTCAACCACAGAGTCACATTCTTTGCACATGAACAACCAGAACTTTGGATTAATTGAAACAATGTTGCTAAAGAAATGTTACCACAAATATTCAATGGAGGAATTGATAAATTCATAAAATACACAAAAGATGAAAAAGAAACACCAACAAACATAAATTATGCCAAGCTACCGTATGCAGAAGAAGACACCATAACTATGTAACATTGTAATATATGAAGTCAGTCAGTCAGAAATTTGAGAACACAGTTGAAAATCATTTTTACACAAGATTAAAAACCAAAAGACACTAATTTAACACTTTCTTGAAAATAAACAGTACATTTTATAAAATGATAGGAAAAAGAACCGTCAATATATATATATATATATATATATATATATATATATATATATATATATAGTTAGTTGTTTATTTTCTTGAACCACTGTATATGTTTTTTTGTTTTGCCTTTCTTGGACATAAGGTTCATTTAAAAAGCAGAGGTTGTTATTTCATGTTATTTATTGATTAATTCCAGACCTTATGTCCAAGAAAGGAAAAACAAAATATATATATATAATTAACAAGCCAAATTTCAACATTATATATCAAATAATCTCTGAGGAACAGTAGCTGTAGTAAAAAAAAACCTGATATACAGATTGGAAGACATTAAGTGATTTTAGGGGAATTCTGTTTACATTCATTCTATTGAAAAGTAAAGGATCTATTCGACAACTTGATGAAGTTTTTTTAGGAAATAAGAAGAACAACTCCAAATGGCATCCGAAACATTTATTTCACTCCATATATCATGAAAAATTCGTTATTTTTTTATTAGATATGGACATTTGAGAATAGCCATATTGTATTTCTAAATCAACTACTTTTGAAATCTCAATCCAAAAATCGTTGAAAAGATCTACTTTGACTTGTATCATATTGAACACCGCTTTTCAGCAATTATTTAGTTGAATACCTTATTATATCAGTAACTTCATGATGAAATGTATATCAGTAACTTCATGATGAAATGTATCATTGAAATGAAAAATCACTAGTGTGTAAAGTCCAGATGGTAAAAGGTTTTTCCTAGAGTACTTCGATACAATTTTCAAACTAATGAAAAACATGTTTATCGGTTTTTATCAAACTTCAATAAAGCTTTTTCTTACAATCGGAAAAATCATATAACTCGGAAAACACATTTTTTCTCGATAATAAATCATATTGCGTCTTAATATCGGAGTAAACAAGCAAATTATTTTGTGAAAATCATTTTAATTACTTGTTAGTTATCCGCAATGTGCATATTTTAATTAATATACCCATATTTCTGCGTCATATTTTATCGTGAAAGATTAATCATTCATCGAGATACTTTGTAATGGTATATGCTCATGGACTTTTTTTAATCGCGAATTTTCATTACAATGGATCAATACACCACACGGCGCATAATATTAGCCAAACATTGGTTTAGTAAGTTTGAATTTGTAAAGACTGTCAATTTTCAAGCATATCCGAATAATTTTTGGAATCAACAAACAAAACAAATAGGTACTCCTTCCAAACTACTTCCTATTCAACCAATACGCCAAATGAAGATGGGCCCTCATACCTTTAACGAAATATTTCCGTGTGAACAAAGAATTTCCTTTTCATTGTTAAAAATGGATTTTAAGTACCATATAATTGATGTTATCCACGTAATAGGTATAGTTCTCATGCTAGAGGTTTCTGGAATAACAAATTACTTGTACAAACTTATATCTATTACAAGTTTGCTAGGAAAATTGTTATATTTGTAGAGCATTCCTCAAAGCTAAAAAATACTTGAATTTTTCGTGAAATTGGCTTTATTAGGATACACTTCTTAACGATTCTCTCTCATTTTTCAACTCAAAGATTTTCATTTGACGATTTTGAAGTGGTAATAAACAAACTATTTTTGCGTAATTATCCTATGTATATATCGTTGATTGTAGCATCATCAATTCAGCTGAATATAAGGACAATATTCAAAATAAATCAAACATGCTCTCCATTGAATGCTACATTAGCTTTATGTTCACCATTATCGTTCCATGTTCTTTCTACGCATAGGATTCTTCAGTAAGTCTATTACGATCTTACCGTTTCGGAGTTATGTGAAAAAATGTCCCAAGAATTCAAAGACACTTCTTGGACGGACTCAATTTATTCGATACACCAACCAAAAGTTATAACGTAATATTTTATGATCCATTCAAATTTCTGATGATCGTCAAGCTCAGAGATCTCTTTGGTGACAGAAAATTCACAACGATACTTCAAAATTATTCTTAAAAAAAGCAAATCATATTTGATATAATATTTCATCTGTTCAATCCAAATATTTTTCGAGTTATAATAAATACTTGGACCAAATATTGTTATGATAGCAGAATGAATAATCGTGTGGCAAATTGATGACTTCCTTCCTGAATTTCCATTTACCACAGAAAAGAAATCTTCAAACCGAATTCTTCCTCAGATTTTTAACCGGTAGCATCAAATCGGTAACAACTGTCAACGATACCAGAACACATCTCGCATAGTTGAGACTTGAAATTTATTTCGAGAATATTCTAATTGTGATCGTTAGAGATTTTGGAATGAGAGAATCAATTATAGGCGAGACGTTTTGCGTTGAATTTTTATGGTAATGTTTCTGATAAATCACCGCATTTCCTGTTCAACAAATTGATTACTGAATTTCGTTTTCTTCGAGCGATTGAATTTATTAGCTCGTTTTCCTGCGTGTGAGCGGAAATGACATCAATTGCTTCAGAAAAAATTTACAGCACGGTTGGGGAATTTGAACTTTCAATCTATTTTTTTAATATTACTATACTGTAAGCAAATAATCTCCTGAAGTACAGTTTCTCAAGGGCACTTTTTCACATAAATTCCCAAAACTTCAAACAAAAGACAGCCACTTCTCTAAATGATATTCACTAAACTGGATTTACAATATTATTATTATCTCCACCTGAAGAAGCCGTTGTATAGCGAAACCCAGTTTAATGAAAATTTTAGGAATTGGGTGTCTTCTGTTTGCTTTAATATGGATTTTCATCAAGTTTTGGCGCATCAAATCAGAATATATTTCATACTGGAAAATATTTTTTCTGAAGGCAATTCGAGTTGAGGATATAATTTGAGAATACTATATACTGTGCAGAAATGAAAAAGTAGTGGGAATCACATGAACCCGATTAATTCAGTTGCAAATTATTTTATTAAAATAATTTATAAAATCCTGCGCAATCAAATACATGATATAGGATATGTCAATATACAAACAGATAGAAATATGAACAGGTAATTCAAATAGACAGAATTATAAAAATACAAGCAGGAGAACAAAATACTAAAACGTGTTGAAATTTTGTTATTTCCAGTTTAAAAATTCCGAGACGCTGTAGAAACTATTTTCTTGCAGAATTTCCATTCTACAGTTTTTCAACCAAATAGAGAGATTGTTGTTTTTCCATGGAAGTCTTCAACCCAAATAGTCGTTCATTCGTATCTTTATTGTGTATATATCTATATGTATGTCATAGATTATGTGATTGTGATTGAAAGTTTAGCAAGCTCGAAACAATCGTTTAATTGTTTGACTAGTTTCTCCGATAGAGGGTGTCAAACTACAGAAATATGATTAATAAATATTCGAATTGGAGAATATTTGGGTCGAAAACTTCTGAAGAAGTCAACCATCCCCCTATTTGTTTGAGAAAAATGTATAGTGGAAATGTATCCAAATCAAAGCTGAGAGAAAATCCATAGCGTCTCGTATTCTTTAAACTTGAAATATCAAAATTTTAATATATTTTTTAGTTTGTTTACATAATAATTTTTTTCTTATTCTGTCCATTTGTATACCGTATTTTATATTTCTAGGTCTTTGTATATTGACATATCCTATATCATACAATTCCTTGAACATGACTCAATAAATAATTATTATAAAAGAATCCCTTTGTTATTCAATGAATCGGTGTTTGTGATTTCCACTAATTTTCCATTTCCACGCAAAATAAAGTAGCAAACGGAATATTATTCTCAAGTTGTTTTCTCAATTCGAATCGCCTTCAAATAAAATAATTCATAGACTGAATTATATAATTTTTTTGTTTTGAGAAGTCAGTTCAATGTTCTCTCAAAAAGTGTACTGAAAAATTCTACTTCATGAATTTATTTAGCTGAAAGAAAACGAAATTCAATAATCAATTTTTCGAACGGAAAATTCGGTGTTTTATCATAAAAATTATCGAAACGTCTTGCTTATAATTGATGCTCTTATTCCAAAATATCTAATGATCATAATCAGATTATCTCAAAATAAATTTAAAGTCTATACTATGCGAAATGTTTTCTGATATCGTTGACAGTTTGATACCGTTTTAATGCTACCGGTTGACAATCTGGAAAAGAATTCGGTTTGAAGATTTTTTTTCCATGTGATTAATTTATATTCAGAATGGAAGTCATTAATTTTCGACATGATGATTTATTCTACCATTATAAAAAGGGGAGAGTTTTGATTTAATTCCGAAATTTGATTTTTATAGATGTCGAATCTATAATTTGTGTATTTCACATTATGTTACAAATATTCATCATAACTTGAATGATATCTTGATTAAATTCGTTGATTATCTGATTTAACTGGTTTGATTTTTTTACCAAAACAATTTCTTATACTCAGGTATAAATTTTCTGCCACACTAAAACTGTAGTGAACTCCGATCTTCAGGATCATAAAAAATGTGACCTTTATATAATTTATAAAAAAACGATACTATCTCAAAAAAAAAATCAATCAAGAAATTAATAATTGTATGTATTCCTTTCCAAATGTTGAAGGTTTATTTATATATATATATATATATATACATATATATATATATATATATTTATATATATATATATATTAATAGACAGATAGATAATTTTATTGGCTACAAGTACAAGTACACTAAACATTAAAACTCCTAGAAGTATGGAACATGTCAATCATTAAAACATTAATAAGATTACCTAAGTACAGCGAATATAATTGTTGAAATATATAACATATAAGTCTACAATCAATAGTATCATCAAAGCATTCTTGTATGTTATAGTACGGTTTTTTCAATAAATACATTTTCGAACATTTCTTTAAAGTGGCAATTGCGAGATTTCTAAAGTCATCTGGAAACTTATTATAAATATTTATAATGCTATATTTTACATTTTTTTAAATATACGTATATTTACATTTTTCAGATCGTTTTTTGTTCTTGTATCGTATTCATGATTTCTTTCAGATTTGTTAAAGAGATCTATTTTATTTTCTGCCACGAATATTACAGCTTCATATATGTACATGTTCAACAGTGTTAATATTTTGCTCTTAATAAAAACTTCCCTACAACTATCAGTTCTCTTCACTTTATATTTATACCTAATATTTTTTTTTTGTACAATCAAAATCCTAGAGATATCAACAGAGTTTCTCCAGAAGATAATTCCATATTTTATTCTCGCTTGTATATATTGGGTTAAGTGGGATCTTGATAATTGCAATATTTCTGGAATGATCTTGTTTATTTTTATTTGTTTGTAAATAAACAATAAAACGTACACTATTTTAAACGTTTCGCCCTCGTTTGGGGGCATCTTCAGTCAAATTTGTACTGTCATATAAAATGACAAACACAACATAGCGAATCACACAACGAAAGAACATAAATAAAAATAATGTCCATCAGAAATTAACATCACCCCAAAACCCAACAATTGTTGGTCATTTCCCCAAACGAGGGAGAAACGTTTAAAATAGTGTACATTTTGTTGCCTATCAACAAACGAATAGATAAACAAATTAGTCCAGAAATATTATATATATATATATATATATATATATATATACAGTGTCCGGCATAAATTTCGCAGCATATGATATTATTGATTTCTCGAAAAAAATCATTCGTGATAAAAACCTCTGCTTCATTCCAAACCTGAAATGCTAACACCAAAATTGAATTTCATACGACCCTATACAAGGGAGATAGAAAAGCATGCTTTGTTTACAAAATAATATGATCCCATCACTTTATTTCTCACGGTAGAATTCAAATTCATGGGGAAATATTGTTCAAAATCGAATGTTGATCCAGAAATTCGAATCATAGCCACCTATGACCAATATCATATTTCAACCTCTTTCCTCATCGCCCTGTACAACATAAGGAATATTATGCTAGACGAATGGTATATTGTTAGATATGATGATAATGTTTTCTCATTTCTCCCTCCCATCGGAAAATCACATTAATTGGATTATGTGACGAAATTTCACAAAATCTTGCTGCAAATAGTAAATAAAACTGAATTGTCTCCAATGTATGATGCCAGAATGCCTATTAATTTATTTTCACAATACAAATAATATTGATTTGTTGAAAATATAAACAGGATGTTCATAAAATCGGATGTGGAATCATCTGCGACTGAAAGATAAACTTTAGTCACTATCTTCCATCGTCAAGATAACCTCTTGTGGGGTATTCATGTTGAAAAGGGAAACATTCTCTTTTGAGTTAGGGCCTTTTCAGAATATCTATCAGATGTAGTTCAATGTCCAGCGTGGCTTTAGCCGGGGAAGTAGTTGTTTTCTGTTGGACATTCACAAAAAATAACTTCATTTTAATCGTGGATTTTTCAATTCACAGAAAAATCTTTCTATCAATATTCAATTGAGAATGTTTCCCTTTTCAACAAATAACATTTTTTGAAACAAATATGTCCTATGCTTCATTCTACGTGGAGTCCTCCATTCTCAATACACTGCATAGTACGGCGGCACATTGCATCATGAACAGTGCTTAGTATCTGGGGAGCTATTCCCCGAATACAATCCCTGATAGTATTCTTCAAATGACGTATATTTTGAAATGGTCTTTTTGAATATACCTTCTGTTTGAGATATCCCCATAAGAAAAAATGCAAAGGAGTGAGGTCCGGTGACCGAGCGGGCTAAGCGTTATTGGAATATCTTCCAATCCATCGATTTGGAAATGTTCCGTTTAACCACCTTCTCACTTCTACCGTAGAATGAACGGATGTACCGTCCTGTTGAAAATGTATTCCAGCTCTCATGTCCAGAGGAATATCATCTAAATAATCGGAGAGAAACGTCTGCAGCATTCTTAAGTATCTTGCAGAATTAAGTGGTTGTCTGAAAAATACTGGTCCAACAATAATGTCATCAAGAATTCTACACCAGATATTGGTCTCTACATCGTATCCTGGAATGGGGATTATTATCTGCCCACCACCTGCAATTCTGGGAGCTGACTACCCCAATTGATGTGAAGGTTGACTCGTCACTGTAAAGAATTTTTTTCGAAATCTGTCTATTATCTTCCATCATAGACTGAAACCAGAAACAGAAATCCAAGGGATTATCCAAATTTCTCGGTTTCAAAGTGTGTATGAATTTTGTTTTATACGGTTTGAATTTATTATTACCTAGAACTCTTCTCATTGATCGATCGGATATAGCAAGATTTTCTCCTCTTTGCGATAATGACATTCTTGGATTTTCAATCGTAGACAGCATAATATTTATAAGTTTCTTCATTTTCAGTTATCGGTCGTTTATGTGTCACTTTGTATTTTTTAGAAACCGATCCAGATTCCCTGAATGTTTTCAAAATTCTTGTAATGATCGAATTATGAACGTTTTTACCTGGACGTCTTTCATTAAAAATATCGGCAGTGTCTCTACAAGTATGATAATTGTCACCATGTATCATTACAATATCCACTCTCTCCTGTATACTTAGTCGAGCAGCCATGATTGAATTGAAAAACTACTGAAATTACTCTACAGATTTGTGAGTTATTCTTGATGCGTCAAAAATGGTTTGTTTACAATTAGAAATGAATTTGTTTTAAAAGCCAACTGTGATCGGCAAATGTTCTGTAACTCAATCATTTACAGTAAAATTCAAAGAACAAGATTATGGAAGCTGGGTATTGCTATCGAAGTCGAATGTAACAACTTCATAAATAATACGTGAATAAATTTTTCGAGTGGATTAAAACCTTAATTTTGTACGTGAATGCTGCAAAAAATCCAATAAAATATTGTAGATGAATTCTAATATCTTGCTTGAAAAAAAAAACTATACAAAAATTGTGATATTTTACAATTCCTGATTGTCTTGAAAAATGTTACTCGTAGTGTGAAAATAAATTCATTTTTATTCTGGCATGATGCCTAGGAGACACTTCAGTTTTATTTACTATTTGCAGCAAGATTTTGTGAAATTCCGCCACATAATTCAATTAATGTGATTTTCCGATGGGAGGGAGAAATGAGAAAACATTCAGAGAGTGATATCATCATATCTAACCATATACCATTCGTCTAGCATAATACTCCTTATGTTGTACAGGGCGATGAGGAAAAAATGGGAAAAAAAGTTGAAATATGAAATTGGTCATAGGTGGCTATGATTCGAATTTCTGGATCAACATTCGATTTTGAAAAATATTTCCCCATGAATTTGAATTATATCGTGAGAAATAAAGTGATGGGATCATATTATTTTGAAAACAAAGCATGCTTTTCTATCTCCCTCGTATGGTGAATAAAATTCAATTTTGGTGTTTGCAATTCAGGTTTGGGATGAAGCAGAGGTTTTTATCACGAATG
This sequence comes from Gonioctena quinquepunctata, assembly GCA_018342105.1. Taxonomy (NCBI): domain Eukaryota; kingdom Metazoa; phylum Arthropoda; class Insecta; order Coleoptera; family Chrysomelidae; genus Gonioctena; species Gonioctena quinquepunctata. The sequence goes on along the minus strand of JAFIRS010000382.1, from coordinate 542,181 downwards.
ATTTTTTTAGAAATCAATAATAAAAAAGTTTTTCATATGCTGCGAACTTTATGCCGGACACGGTATATATATATATATATATATATATATATATATATATATATATATATATATATATATATATATATATATATATATATATTCTTTATTTTCTCGGAATAAGGGCCTTAGTCAGTCTAATATTTTTATTTCATTCGACGTTTCGACATTGTTCATGTCATCTTCAGGTAAATATAATTCAACTATTATTCTTTCATTTCATTTCATGTTTCATGATTGAATGAACGTTGTTGAATCTTTGCAATTTTTCTGTTTGTGTTTGTGTAATCCTTCAGTAACTGTGTGTTGTTTTTGATTGAACAACGTTAATTCAATCATGAAACATGAAATGAAATTAAAGAATAATAGTTGAATTATATTTTACGTGAAGATGACATAAACAATGTCGAAATGTCGAATAAAATAAAAAATATATAGACTGACTAAGGCCCTTATTCCGAGAAAATAAAGAATATAAACATATGTGGTCAAGAAATTGAGAAATATATATATATATATATATATATATATATATATATATATATATATATATATTTCGTGTCATTATCTTATATTCTGATTGATCGATGTACAAATGGTTAAAATCATGAGGTTGTTCAAACCTATTGAGAAATGAAAAAAAATTCTACTTACATCATCATCATCCAATTGCCCATAAACGTCGAGCTTGTCAATGCGAATTGTTCCTTGAAAAGGGTAACACAAGGACCCCTGCGCAATCGTAGTGTTTGACCATACCGAGACCTCAGGCTCCCTCCTGCCGCCAAGCCCGGGACTCCTAACACACAAACTGAACTCCTGCGGGATCAAGACACAGGTTTCCATGATTGCGAAAAAGTCTTAACACATAATATATCTACGATAAACACAACAAAGTTTTTTCAATAGGTGCGAATAACGTCTGTGCAAAAAATCAACATAAAAAATATTATTGGGGATATTTTCCTGTTTTTTCGAAGATTGTTCTTGAGCGTCGGAAAAATTGGGAATGGGGGGAAATCGATAGGGGGTTCGCGCGCGTGGTTTTCTTCGGGTTCGCGGTAGTCTAGTAACCGTAGCCTTGCTTGAATGGCACTGAACTAGGCACTAACATTGACCCTCACGTCTTACCTCTAACTTTAATCCCCACCCTCTACTACACGTGGTCCGCACAGGTACAGTCTCTTTTGATCGGACAGGTGCTTGTTGAACAGAGACAAGGCGATCGCGAAGAGAACCCGCGTTTTAAGATAGCGACGCGACGGGACAGTTGCGATCGCTAGATTCGTAATATTTAGGTGCTTTGATGGTTAGAGGTACCCCTAATTCGGTTCATTGGTTCCCAGCAGTACATGAAGGATTTTAATCTTTCGACTGCTAAACAATGATTAGAAAATAGAAAAACTTATTTCGAATTATAAAACACAATTGTTTTGTTGACTTCATAGCGCAGTTTCACAATATTTGGCCTACAAGGTTGGAGTTGGACTATGAGTTATTAGTTAATGACAAGCCTTTCATAGTCGCAGGGCACCGATAAGCATGCGGGAGGCACATCGATGAGGGAGACAAAATAGCATATTTTAACAATGAAAGTATCCTGTTAATGACAATAATAATCGATATTTATATGTTTTTCGAAAACAAAAAGATAAAATACATTCATTCTGATCAATCAACGACAATTGAGACTAATAATTAAAAAGTCATGCAGCAAAATTAGTTGGTAGATCTATCTTAATACTTATAATTAATATCCTAAAAACCTCTCCAAAGACGCAATAAACAATAGATCATTTCAAATTGTTTAGTGACAGCACACGTATTTTCGAAATATCTTTTATAATACATATTTAAAAATAAAAACTATGAAGTTCCGGATGTTTCTCCAAAATGTGAGAACATTAATGAAAAATTAATTAAGTAAGAAAAATTGGATGTTAAAAAACTGTGAACTGGCATTTGGCAATGATGATATAAATATAACAATCATTCAACTTTGTTAACCTCTTACAATATACCCATTATCAACCATACAGTGCTTCTCAAAAGTCCCTCCCCCCTCTTATTTTTTGAACGATTATACATAAACATGTGAAATTTGGAAACTGAATATTAAAGGTTGTAAACTTCCCTACTAGTGATGATAGATGACGAAATCGTCAAAGATGACGTCACAAGGCCATTGTGACCAATAATTTTAAATGGAACCCTACGGCAAGCGACACCTCTTTTAAAAGGTATCGAAAAGACCTATTCAATGATACTAATTTTGTTTGTGTTTATGGCAGTTTTAATGGCTCATTAGTAAACATTAAAATTTAAATTCCAATCAGTATGATATTAATTACAGATTTAAGAATCAGTATCTACTAAAAGAAATTGCTCGAAGTGACCTCCATTTACTTCCTGACAGTGAAATATCCTATTTTCAAACTCTTCTCGTACTTTTGCAAATGTGTCTGCGGAAACAGCCTCACATTCTCCAAAACGTCAATATTGTCCGGTTCAGTGGCGTAAACCTTCGATTTAAGGACCCCTCACAGAAAAAAATCCAAAGGTGTGAGGTCCGGTGATCGAGCTGGCCATTCCGTTGAACCTCGTCGTCCAATCCATCTACCACGATACTCCTCATCCAAATACCGTCTTACTGCACCGTAATAGTGTGGAGGAGCACCACCCTGTTGGAATGTTATTTCCACATTGCCGAATTCATCTGGATTATCTTCCAAAATTCCAAGGATTAACGGTTCTATTTCGTTTTGCAACAGCTCCAGATAAACCTCACCAGTTAAATTAGTATTTGAAAAAAGAGGCCCAATGATGTGGTTTCCCAGGATACCTGCCCAAACATTCACCTTCTGGGGAAATTGGGTATGTATTTCACGAAACAGGTGAGGATTTGCGTCACTCCAATACCTCACATTGTGTGTATTTACATTTCCATTTAGATAGAAAGTACTTTCGTCACTAAAACAAATTATTTTGACATAGTCTGGCTGTTGGTTAATTTTAGTTTCCATATTTTCACAAAATTCTAGTCTTCGGTCTGGGTCGTCGTCTGAGAGTTGATGAACCATTTTTAATTTGTATGAATGAAATTTGTTTTTTTTTCAACACCCTGTGTACTGTACTTCGACTGACTTTACAGGTAGATGCAACGTGAGTTGTTGAAGAAGTAGGATTAACTATTACTTATGATAGTATATCAATTTTTTTCTCATCAGAAATTTGTGGTCTGCCAGATCGTTTCGCATCATTAATACTACCCGTTGTTTCAAACTCTTGAAGAAGCTCCCTTAAATAAGTCCTCGAAACGGGGCGATCGGGAAACCTCTCATTAAAAATGCGTTCTGCTGCATGAATATTTTGTCCAGTTTCACCAAGAATTAGGATCGCTGCTACTTTATCACCTAAAGCACGTACCATTTCGCTTCTTGAAGCACTTAAACGTTCGGCTCACAACAGTTTAACAAATTATTAAAATGTACAAAAATATTAAAAGTACCAAAAGCTGCTAAAAAGTTAAAGTATCAAAATACACAAATTATTAAATGTACAAAAACTTGGACAATTACAAAAACGTCGAATTAGGGAGACTAACAGAAACGTCAGCTTATTTGACAACTATCCAGAGGCGGAGCTTGAATTTGGAATTTTAGTATTAACTGATTTAATTCATCACAGCTTTGCGTTTTTTAAAAGCGAGTTGCCAAAACTGCCATGAACACAAACAAAATTAGTATAATTGAATAGGTTTTTTCGATACCTTTTAAAAGAGGTGTCGCTTGGCGTAGGGTTCCATTTAAAATTATTGGTCACAATGGCCTTGTGACGTCATCTTTGACGATTTCGTCATCTATCATCACTAGAAGGGAAGTTTACAATCTTTAATATTCAGTTTCCAAATTTCACTTGTTTATGTATAATCGTTCCAAAAATAAGAGGGGGGGAGGGAACTTTTGAGAAGCACTGCATAATAAATCAATGCATCTCCAAAAACTATTTTCCCAGCACATGGAAGTTTGCTAAAGTCACCCCTTTACCAAAAAGTCAACCAATGGAATACAATGATATTCGTTCAATTAGTATTCTGCCAACTTGCTCGAACATTATCTAAAAAATAATTAAAACACAAATACGTAACATTTTGACAATCAGTATCCTACCACCCAAACAATCGGCATTATGCAATGCAATATGCAAACAGCCCTTTCAGATATGTTGCCCTTTCAGCACGCTCCCTAATGGCTTCTTCTTCTTGTGTAGAACCTCAGGGGAGTATGCTCTCTCATTCACATTGTATACTTCGAATTTTATTAACGTTTTGAAACACTGTAATTATCACTTTTACGCTGATGATACCCAATTATCAAAAGCTAATGGTTAGTGTTCCAGTAATGATTTGGTTGTGGTTTAGTTGGGATTGCGATCAATATGGATTAAAAAAAACTGTTGTTTTCTTCTCGACGTTTCGAATTAATTTACTTCATTCTCAGGGCTCTGTAACAATGGTTCCTCAAATAGAGAAAGAGGTTTTATTTTTTCATTATTATTGAACTTCATCACGATGTATCATTGTACTTAAAATTTATGTTAAAATGTTAAGAGAAGTACTCACCAAAAAGTAGTTATTTCCGAGTTAAAATCCTTGAAATTAAAAAATATATTCAGACGTGATAGATACACAGAAACGAAACTCAAACGGGCACAATGTTGCTTGTATACTAACAGAGTCCGGGTCTGAAAATATTTTTTTGCTGCACTTTTCACTTTTCAATTTTTTGAGTCGCCGACTTTCTATAATAAAGAAATTTTCTAGAGTCGATTGAAGGGACAAGGGCCCCCTTCAAAATAGTATATTAAAGTATAAGTGGATAAAAAGGGCTTTAAAACACGCGCGATTTTTCGAGCACGACGGCGCAGCCGGAGTGCTCGAAATAGAGCAAGTGTTTTCAAGACCAGTTATCCACGAATACTTTACGTTATTTTTTTTTATTGGTGCACTTTGGAATCATATATACTGGTATTATTACTACAAAAAATAGAACTAAGAACTAATAATGCAAGAAGGTTGAATTCGTGATATGACATCAGTATACCTTTCGTTGTCATGGAAATGAGAAAAACATTCATTTGCAATTTGTTACCAAAGATCAATATTTGTTGTCACCAGAGCTCAAAAATGAATGAGTCTAATATCGATTTTTTTGAATAGTGAGGCAGAATCGCGGTAAATACCGCGGAAATCCAGTGATATATATAAAAAAGAATATGAAAAGTTCATCAAATGGATGGAGGAGCACATATAAATGACCGAATTGTGAGTAATATTTTATGTGACGTTACAAGGTACTCCTGTCAGATCAATAATCAAAAATTTGTCATTTAGACTTCACGTTTCTCGATTTGTTGATGTTGTCATGGTTACCTTTAAAAAACGCGCGTTTTTTAAAGTTCGATTTAAACACGCTGAGGCGTGCTTTAAATGGGTAAAAAGGGGCACCAATAAAAAAAAATTTTTTTTTCGCGTTTCAAATCGAAAAGTCTTTTGAAATTTTCTGATTCCGTCGAAAATAATTTCCCAATTCAACTGTCGCGAGGCGGAACTACCTTAAGTCATCGCTGTAGGTAATAATTTTTTGTTGAATTATTTTGTTTCAAAAACCTCGTCGCGCGAAGTGTTCATAAAAGTAGCTACCTATTAATTTCAGTCAACAATGATTGGTTGGTAAGTACCAACTTGTCGAAGTATGAATTTTATTACAATTCGCGCGACAAGCTTTTTGAAACCAAATGATTCAACAAAAAATAATTAAATCAATGTCAGCGATGACTTAAACCTATTTTATACGTTTTAGTACAGGGCTTGAATAAAATCTTGTCTTCAAAAAGGATTTTTATTAGTTATTTTATTTTTTGCTTTTCAGTTAGTTCGTCTCGATTTGTTCATTTCTAATAGAACATCGTTATTAATTACAAGATCTCTTTCCTGTTAATTTTGAGCTGAAGGAAATCATGATCTCCGACCCCAAAAACTACCACACACCAATTTTGAATAGAATCTGACCATAATCACAAAACTCATCCACCATCCTGAAGTCGTCATCTTGAATTTAAAAAATTTGCCAAAAAATGCATAACTTCCGATCCTGAAAACCCCCACATTCCAATTTTGGATGAAATACGACCATAATCAGAAAACTTGTCCTCCATCTTGAGGCCGCCATCTTGAATTTATAAATTTTGACAGAAAATTCAAAATTTCCGACAGCAAAAACCGCCCCACATCCAATTTTGAATCGAATTGGACCATAATCACAAAACTCCTCCCCCATTTTGGGCCGCCAATTCGCATTCATGAATTTCGACAAATATTCCATAATCTCCGACTCCAAAAATCTCCACATACCAATTTTGAATCGAATCGGAAAGTAATCACAAAAATCGTCCACCATCTTGGGGCCGCCATCTTGAATTTATGAATTCAGACAAAAAGTTCATAATCTCCGACCCCGAAAAATCCCACATACCAATTTTGAATCGAATCAGACAATAATCACAAAAATCGTCAACCATCTTGGGGCTGCCATCTTGAATATATGAATTCAGACAACAAATTCATAATCTCCAATTTTGAATCGAATTGGACCATAATCACAAAAGTCGTCAACCATCTTGGGGCCGCCATCTTGAATATATAAATTCAGACAACAAATCCATAATCTCCGACTCCAAAAACCCACACATACCAATTTTGAATCGAATCGAACAATACACAAAAATCGTCAACCTTCTTGGGGCCGCCATCTTGAATTTATGAATTCAGACAAAAAATTCATAATCTCTGACCCCGAAAATCCCCGCATACCTATTCTGAATCGAATAGGACCATAATCGCAAAACTTGTCCTCCATCTTGTGGCCGCCATCTTAAATTTATGAATTTCGACAAATATATATCCGACCCCGTCTCTACTGAGCGTCGCGTCTGTCTAAAAAATTGACATAAATAGGGAGGTTTATCGTTATACAGTCGATAGAAAGCACGAATAAAATATTATTTGGAACACTAGAATTCAACTATGTTAGAAGATATATTTAAGAACACCCTCTACCATAATTTCTCTTACCAAGAGATAAAAAATCATTCTCCCTCGTAGATTTACTTGAGCATATCCAAAAATAAGGTCACTTTCTCTTATCCCATCAAATCATATGTTATTTTTTCAATCGTTTTCATCGAACTTTAAATTCTCTTAGTCCCCTCAAGAGATTCAAAAAAATTCCTCGGGACGCCAGTACTCGGAATCCCATTGGTTCATAGCTTCTCGCCCACGCGATTCGTGCCCGCGAAGTAGGGTGCTCCGTCAGCAGAAACCCTCCCAGGCAGCGTTGCCGTTTCTAGTACAATTGTACTTTTCTAGTACATTTCATTTACATTCAGTACGTCAGTACGATTCATATGAATCTAGTACAAAAATTAAATAGCCGGTTAACGCAAGCGCAGGATGCCCCAAGCATTCAATAATGATATTGCTTGCACTGCACAGAATCACAGAAATCACAGAACCGAAACCTGAAACTGACAGAACACAGAATACAAAATAATACCTATCTAACGATGTGGTCATAATTCCAAATTCCAACGGTAGAGAAAAATGACTAATTTCAAAGAAAGAGAAGAGAAGATATTATATTCTAAGGTTTTTTGTGTTCAGAGTCTGATTTTATTGTTTTGTTACTTCTTTTTCATTGTATATCAGTTTTCAGTTCATTCATTACCAAATATACGAATACGAAAATTCTCGATGTTCAATGTTTCTATTGTTGTTTCCTCTCTCTCCTGTTGTTTCCTCTCTCTCACTCTCAAGGACCTCCTCCTCCTGAGTATTACTCAGTATGGAGTATACTCACTGAACACAAAATAATATATAACCTAACATTTCCGTGATTTTTCTCAGTTTAGTACCATTTAGTACATTTTCGAAGGACTATCTGGTACAGAAAAAAAATCTGGAACGGTACACTGCTTCCAGGGAACATTTCCTCGGAATCAATCGCCCGTTCTTCTAGATCCCCATACATAAACAAAATTCCTAGAAAGTTGCAAGTGAAATACATTTAATGATCATAACGAAAATATGTAAGTACCTCTTATGTAAGTATGTCTTGGCCGCGGTTGCCTATATTCAGTGAACGTTCGGAATATAATTATGGGGCAGTTTCCATTAGAATATTCCACTTTTCTTCTGTGAATACCTGTAAAATTCAATTCTAAAATCCCAATTCAATTCCAGAATCCAGTAGTATCAATCTGAAACTTGCACAGGACGTTATAATATTCCAATTTCTAGCTTTTCAAGCTAAATGAAACTCAAATTTTGTTATTTTAAATTTCACCTCAAAGGGAATTATGAATTATTATCCCGATAAAGTTCTAACAGTTCTCTACTTCAGTGGAAATTCGTAAGTATTATTCGGAGGCAAAATAGATTCAGGGGTGCTATTTTCAAACCCATGAGAGTGAATTCCGCATGCGGATATGTCATATTTTCGAGTGAAATTTCAATTGTTGTATTTTGAAATAGGTGAACACTGTTCGTATGCGGTTATGTTCGATTGAAATGCATCGCATGGTCGCATCCATGCGGAACGAAATATTCGCTTACGAAATGACAGGAAAAAGTTGGGAGGGGAAGAGAAAGATGTGCATCAATAATAATTTGCCACATGTGAACTTTGGTGATGAAGATAGATTTATGGATATTGATTATAGTCAATATAATGATGTATAAAACTTTGAAAGAGAAATTGGAAGAGTACGAAGAATAAATCCTGATTTAGAGAGGATGGACAAAACATGCAGCAGTTTCTGATAAGAAACAATTTTAATCATTGACATTGGATTGAAGCAGAAGATAAAAGCAAATCTTCATTACTAAGTTATTCCCTTATTTTTTTCTAGAATAGCAATATTATGCAGTGAATATTCTTGAAATATATAACTTTTTCTAGAAATGTATTTCTATTATGTATTATTGACTGAATTTTCATCACTTATTTGATTTCGGAGTTTAGGCTATCAACCTATACAACTATTTTGCATCATGATAGGCATTTCTACAATTGAAAATTATTAGAGAAAGGCCAATAGACAGTAATAACAAAAATATTGTTCAAATACATATATTTTTCATAGAAAAATACAAAAACCCAAACTATCGCATATCTTTTGTGAAACTCCATACTTCCTACAACAATAAAACTAAATATATCATCAAATCAGGGTCTTACAAGTAATCACAGGTACATAGGTAATAGATACAACTAGAAGAAAATATCAGGTACAAGATTACTCCTTTAACTTCGACAAGTAGACTGCTATATTTTCAAGAGCAGCTGCAATTCTATTCTTTGCCTGAATGTCGTCTCCATATAACTTCAGTTTTTTCTTTTGGTACACCTCAGTCTGTTTTATGTTTATTTCAGAATGCATAGCCACTCTAACTATTATCTTCTGTTTTCGTTTTTGTTTTGTATATTGTTGTATTACTTTCTTTTCATTATGTGAGATAGATGGAGTTTGGTCTGTTTGTGTTCTATTTTCGTCATCTTCTAAATTGTTATCAACCACTAACGCATTGTAATCATGATCAAATTCATGTAAGTAGTGACATCTACCTTCTCGGCAAACACCATTTTCAAAAACGGTATCAGACTCCAAAATTTTTGGATGTCCTTCTTTGGCCACAGTGCCAATCATCTGAACAATAGCCTCTTCATTTTCATTCAATGGTTGCAGAATTGGTGGACCACCTCCAGTACCCCTCTGGAAATTTTTGATTTGGCTGTTTTTTTCTTTGCAGCCACTTTCATATCTTGCCAAGCCTACTTAAGATTGATCGAATAAATATCAATAGATACACTTCAACTTACTTTCCGCCACTGTCTCCAATCTTTATGTGCCACCGGTAAAGAATTCAGAGTGTTGGACACTTCCATCCACATTCCATGTGCATTTTTAAATGTTAAATCATTCGAGAATTTTCCTTTTTGCAAAGCAGGATTTTTTTCCAGAAACTCTTAACAATTCTGTTTTTTGAGCACTGGACAAATTTCCGGTTCGCTTATTTATATTCGATATTCATCACAACTGCTTTCTTCTTCTTCTAGTTCATTGTTTTGTGCTCGGTTATATAACCATCTACACAGATCCGAGGGCCTCGTGCGGTAATACCTCACTTGCCCCCCTTCGTATGGCACCCTGGAAGTCTCACTCGAAGTGATACCACGAGTGCCAGAGCGCCCCTTCTTCCGACAATTCCGTTGTCATCCAGCCTGGTTACTGGCGTAGAGAAGAAAGGGACTATTTCATACACAAAACTTTTTTCAGCTTTCACAATTTTTAGTTTATTTTTGTATTGCACGTTATAAAACGGCAGACATTCACAATATACATTTACTTGACCTCCAACCAGTTAACGCCACATGTTAACCTTACCATGGTCAGAGGACGAATCTGCAATTTTCATCACAACAGCTTTATGCTTTACACCTACACCTCACTTTTCTCAAACCAAGAAGTGGAAACCATAGAACACCTGAATAATTCAATGTTGCCACTTCTTCATGTGCGAACATCATGTTAAGCGGAAAATTTATTCGATTACAGTTTGAAAATCGTAGCAGTACGAAGGTGACCGGAAATATTCCGCATACGATAACTCGCATACGAAAAAATTCGTTCGAGTTTGAAAATAGCACCCCAGATTTACTTGAAATTATAAAAATACATTACAGACTGTTACGATATACCATATCAATTAAAACAAGAATACAACGGTTAATTATGAATCTGATATCTGATATGGGACAGCAAAGTGATATATACTGCAATATTTTGCAATCAATTTAGACTTAAGCTGAAATTGATTTTTATGACTTTTTTTCTCGTTTTGTATCGTTTGTTGACTTCCGTTTTTCTTCTGGATTGTTATAGTTTTCCCAATATCAATTGCAGAAGCATAAAAAAGTCTTGCGGCGAAATCCTGTGAGCAGCAGTGGCAGAGATAACTAATTTTATTTAGATATTTTAATATCCTAAAACGTATTTCGATCGGCACACACCAAGACCTTAGACGCTACTGGTTTTTAATCTTTCAGAGCTATTAAAACACAAATATAACGCGTGATTTATGACCTCCCATCGTATAGACACACCTCCAAGCATTGATGTCCGACTTGATTGGCCCAGACGAATCGGTTGTAGAACAGACAGCAGTCACTCAAGTCCACGTTGACCAGCGGTCTCTTTGTGCCGACGGAGACTGTATACAAGTAGTACAGATTATTTTTCGTTCCGTTTCTTCGCATATACGCTCGTGTTAGCGAAGTGAGTTTTTATTTGCTCCCTATAGGAACAGCTTCTGCAATTGATATTGGATGGACTATACCTGTATATATTCAGAATATTCTTTCCCTCTCAATGTAAGAGGAAGAAATGAAATAAATCTTGTTTTTTATTTTTTAACCCTAGTTTCTTTCTATTTTATAAATATATCAATGTTATCATTCTGAAGTCGTAGTCTGAATGTGCTAGCGAACACTCCAACAATGATTTTACAATTTGAATTTTTTTCAATATTTATATGTTTTGTATGTATCCCGTTAATTGTTTATATAACTTTAGTAATATGTCCAATGTTTATTTACTATTTAGCCCTGCTCCTGATGAAGTTAATAAATAATAATGAAATATTGAGAATTTTAATTTTGGTGAAGGTACTAAGACCGTGACAGTGAATTGATCAAATCTTCGAATTGTAAATTAAGCATATTTACCAGTGAATTTACCAAATCTTGTGAATTAGCCTTTTTTTCTGACGATCTTGGTTCGAATAGCAGGTCATGGCTATAAAATTATTGTATTGTTATATATATATATATATATATATATATATATATATATATATATATATATATATTGTTATGAAATGCGTTGATTATATGAGTTTGAATTTTTGTATGTTTTTAAGAATTTATATCATAGATTATAATTCTGAAACCCTATCATAACAAATAAAAAACTCCGGCTATGTTACCTTTGTCTCTTTTTTAACCTCTTTTACCTTATCTCAGCTCAGTCAGGTACGCCTATGAACATGTATGACTCCTTCAGTAGCAGGTTCCTGTAATCGGTGTTGCCGGCTATGGCACTATCGATTCGATCATAAAAGATGTTCAGTGGAGAAAAATAAAGTTTGAAATTGAAAAATAAACACAAATTTGCAGAGAATAATCAAAGTAGTTGACTTTATTCAGATGAAAACTCAAATATACCCTACTCTGCGATAACTTCCTTATACTAGCAAAACAATGTAAAAAAAAATAGTGCAGTTTGATGTTTGTGCTAATGAAAATTTTATGAAGAAAGTTTGAACGTATTATCAGTCTTTTGGGTATGGAATTTTATGATTGTTCAGCCCAAAACAAAATAACCAGTGGTTTAGAACACTTAAAGTTCTTGGTTTTATGTGAAAAGTTGCACTTAGGTGAGTTCAGTTATTGAATACCTTGTGGCTGCGTTTCAGTTGACGTTTCCAATCCTGACTATTTCTGGGATGTCAATGACAGCTCACCTGCACTCCTTCCAAGGATTTATTTTCTGGACCAGGTAGGTGGAATTTTTATTTTCTATGTGCTTCCTCCGATCAGCCTTTCAAGAAATCTTCCTCGTTCGGCAATTTTATATCAGGTTTTCTTATATTATGGGTGAAAGCTTCTTTTCAAATTTAGTACGTGGCTTCACTTTCTCGAACTTTTTTCAATCCTCCCAGAACTTGTTATCCTGATCCATGGCAACACTCACCAAATTTTTATTTTTCACAGATTTCCGAGTTTGTATCACTTCCTACCGAATTATTTGCTATTCTAATTAATGTTAATGATTTTATGAATGATATCTAATTCTAACTCTTACATACTATTTACAGATTATATAAATATATTTTTTCAATTTCTGCCCTTACATTTTATTCTATATCAATACTTTTCCCACACAAACTCTTTCGAATCCCATTGGTGGGTTTTCTGTTCATGTGAATTGTCATACAGGATGTTCAAAACCTATCTATACTTTGATCTTGCTTTAATTCAATATTTTCCATAAATTTCAATTTTGATATGGTTTAATCGTGGATTTTTGTTAGAGTATTGTTGGATATATAATTTTGATATCAGAACTACTTCAGGAATGTTCTCTTCACAGACATGTATCGACTAGAGCATAGTATAAGGTTCTATAGTAGTGAAAAAGGTAAAGAAAATTGTAAAACAACATAGCATTAAGATACTAATAAAAGTAACTAATAATAATAATAATAATTATAAGTTTAATTACTTTGCAATATTTCTCAACATAACAATATATATAATGGAAGGAATTTAATGGACATAGCCCTCAGAGAATAGTGTTAACCGTAGTGTTAAATATAGGTACCCAGTTTGCTACGTCAATCAACTCGCTTTCTTGTCTGTCTGTTCGGTGCACAATTTGCAATCGATTTTAAACTAACTTCCCCATGAGCTAGAGACTTGTAACTTTGCACATAGCTCAGATCTGGATGACAATGTAATATTAACTCGCCTTATTGTTCGTCCGCTCGGTACAAATTTGCAGCAAATTTCAGGTTGAAGAAATAAGTTCATAAAAGAGAGAGAGAGAGAGGGGGGGAAATAGTTTGGTTATAAATCAGTATGAGGCTAGGATACATTATTTTATACCTTTTAATTCGTTTTAAAAACTTGCTATGTATTTAAATAATTATTTTTGTTCATATCAAATTGATCACTCAGCAAACTTTCGAATCTCTTAACCACTGATATGGAAACAGAAAACCCAAGTCACGCATCTAACGAAAAATACATTTTTATTTTGTAGGGCATTAGAATAAAATATCGTTTATTGAAAGTTTTTTACCTCGATATTTTTTCAAGCACATGTTGTCGCTTGGAACATCTGAACCATAGACCATTTCAGGAGTAATATGATATTTTCTTCCAAAAAACACTGTTTGACGAGCATATGGTTCGGGGTACTATCAAGCAATTCACGCAGAAAATGATGAACAAATACAATAGGGGGTGAACCAATAAAGTTGACAACCTAGAGATGAGATTTCTGGTTTCGATATTCTCTTAGAATGCTAATATTATAGAAAATTTCATAAATTTATTTTCAACCAATTAGAAGGCTCCTTTTCGTTAACGTTGCTTATAACAACGGGAGATTATCGCGATAATTTTGTTAGTTCCTATTAACTCGATGGAATTTAAAAGTGAGTTTATACAGAAAGTAAAATAAAATAAGAAATAAAATAAAGTAAAACAAGAAGTAATAATTTTCAGAGTGTTTATAGAGCTGAGTAAATTAATGTAAAAAGTAAGAAAGCTGTCAATCGAAATTTGGGATTTTATGTTGTTACCTCAAACTTCAATGATGAATACTCGAAAATTTGGTCGCCGTTATTGTTTATTGAGTAAAATATAAGCCATTGTTGACAACACTACCAATATTATAAAATCTAGTCATTCAAAGACAAAAAGAAATTTAAAAAAATGCCAGTGAACACACCGTTCTCCGGTTAGGAAAACAAAAATATTTATATCATGTCATGTATCATCATATCTCGTCAATTTGTCTAAATTATTCAATATGTACATATGCCTGACAACTTGTCAAGTAAAATAAAATAAAAGATAAAAGTTAACCATCTTTTATTTTACTTCTTATTTTGTACTACTTCCTATTTTATTTTATTTCTGTGTAAACCTGTTATGGATGTTGTATAGTTTTAACTTTTTAAATTACTTTATTTTATTTCTTATTTTGTTTTACTTGCTGTATATATAGTGAGTTTCTATAATAGGTGATGATTTTTCTGTCAAAAATGAAGCGCCTTATATCTATCGACAAAAGTCACTCAGGATAAAATCAAAACAATAAATATCACGGATACGACTAAAAAACTGATTGTTACTTGCTGGTCTGTCTCACCTGTCACTTCGAAATGACTTGACATTTGAATTAAAATTAAAAGTGAGTTTATACAGCAAGTAAAATAAAATAAGAAATAAAATAAAGTAAAATAAGAAGTAATAATTTTTAGAGTGTTTATAGAGCTGAGTAAATTAATGTAAGAAGTAAGAAAGCTGTCAATCGAAATTTGGGATTTTATGTTGTTACCTCAAACTTCAATGATGAATACTCGAAAATTTGGTCGCCGTTATTGTTTATTGAGTAAAATATAAGCCATTGTTGACAACACTACCAATATTATAAAATCTAGTCATTCAAAGACAAAAAGAAATTTAAAAAAATGCCAGTGAACACACCGTTTTCCGGTTAGGAAAACAAAAATATGATGACGACTGCTATTTATATCATGTCATGTATCTCGTCAATTCGTCTAAATTATTCAATATGTACATATGCCTAACAACTTGTCAAGTAAAATAAAATAAAAGATAAAAGTTAACCATCTTTTATTTTACTTCTTATTTTATATTACTTTTTATTTTATTTTATTTCTGTATAAACCTGTTATGGATGTTGTGTAGTTTTAACTTTTTAAATTACTTTATTTTATTTCTTATTTTATTTTACTTGCTGTATAAACTCACTATCACTCAGGATAAAATCAAAACAATAAATATCACGGGTACGACTAAAAAACTGATTGTTACTTGCTGGTCTGTCTCACCTGTCACTTCGAAATGACTTGACATTTGAATTAAAATTAAAAGTGAGTTTATACAGCAAGTAAAATAGAATAAGAAATAAAATAAAGTAAAATAAGAAGTAATAATTTTCAGACTGTTTATAGAGCTGAGTAAATTAATGTAAGAAGTAAGAAAGCTGTCAATCGAAATTTGGGATTTTATGTTGTTACCTCAAACTTCAATGATGAATACTCGAAAATTTGGTCCCCGTTATTGTTTATTGAGTGAAATATAAGCCATTGTTGACAACACTACCAATATTATAAAATCTAGTCATTCAAAGACAAAAATAAATTTAAAATAATGCCATTGAACACACCGTTTTCCGGTTATGAAAACAAAAATATGATGACGACTGCTATTTATATCATTTCATGTATCATCATATCTCGTCAATTTGTCTAAATTATTCAATATGTACATATGCCTAACAACTTGTCAAGTAAAATAAAATAAAAGATCAAAGTTAACCATCTTTTATTTTACTTCTTATTTTATATTACTTCTTATTTTATTTCATTTCTGTATAAACGTGGTATGGATGTTGTGTAGTTTTATCTTTTTAAATTACTTTATTTTATTCCTTATTTTATTTTACTTGCTGTATAAACTCACTATAAGTCGTAGTAGTATACCTAAGTGTCAAATTTTACCCATAAAAATTTTTACATCTACGCAGAATAGGTCGTAGTGTTCATCTTCTCACCATATTAAAAGCAACTCCAATTTATGAATTTTTTTTACCGAATCTCCCACGCAGCAGAATTAATTCCCGATAATTTTTTTCTCGGTTTCACTCATGTTTTTGTTGATAGAAAATTTTCCTCATTTTCGACTCGGGATAATTTTCTATTAACAAAAACATTCGTGACTTTGAAAAAAATTATCGGTAATAATTATGCTGCTAGGGATATTACAAGTGATAGCAGAATTGAGTATTTTCGCAGGATAAAGCAAATGTGACAATCAATTACATTGATTTCGAGTAATAACACTGCTATACTGATTAAACTATCTATTGATCGGGAGATGTATAATTATATAACTACAGGGTGTTTCATAATTGAATGCTGATTCTAAAGGACGATAATCCTTGGATGATTTTAAGAAAAGTTCTTCATATGAAAATAGGTCCGCAACCGCTTTATTTCTGAGATACAGGATGTTGAAATTTAACAAAAAAATCAGTTCTTCCTCAATATATCTGAAACCGCTTTGTAGTTTTTTTTTTAATTTTGGTACATGCAAAGTACGCATAAAAATACATTTTTTCCATGATGAATGATTTCTTAATTTTTATCAGTGGCGTCCCTGTTAACATGCCCTGTCATATTTTTTATTAAAATAATGATACGCCACTGTCTTTTCCCAAATAAATATTATTTTTGTAATTGTCCTCTATCTTCTCATAAAAATGGTCTTCCTCCTTTAATTCGTCCAGCGAACGGTTTTCGATTTATAAAATAAAATACATTCATTTGCTTGTCCCTATTCGATTTTTTATCTAAGTCCTAATTTCACAATTGTGGTAACCAAAGGATCTAGGTAAGATTTTTATAATTTTATGGTAACTAATATTTAGTTTTTGTAATGAGTACGCATAAAAATACATTTTTTATTTTTAAAAACATAACTATCATGAACAAAAAATACCAAAATCAAATTAACTGTTCAAAATGTCCGCCTCCTGCAAGTATGCACGCTTCAGCCCCCCTCGCGTACTCTTTGGAAAATTCCTGGAGTATTCCTTATTGCTTCACAGGAAACTATTACGCGGTTTCGCAATTCTTCCTAGGTTAGAATTGGTTGACTGTACACCAAAGTCTTGAGATGTCCCCAAAGAAAATAATCAAGACTGTTCCAATCTGGGGATCTAGCTGGCCATGACTCTGTTCCCCCACGACCTATCCAGCGATTATGAAAGTTTTGGTTTGAATATTCGCGTGGGAGAACACTGAAATGAGTTGGTGCACCATCGTGAATAAACCACATGCGATTTCGCATTGAAATACGAACACCTTCCAACAGAATTGGCAAATTATCTTCAAGAAATCGGCGATAATGATGTCCATTTCATCTGCGTAGTAAAAAAAGGTCCAATTAGGCAATCTCCAATAATTTCAGCCCAGACATTTAATGAGAACTGCTCCTGGTGATGAGATTCCACGATTGCATGCGGATTTTCCTCGGCCAAAAAATTATTATTATGAAAATTTCTGATCCTGTTTTTAGTAAAACTAATAGCTTCGTCCGTGAATGAAATTTCCCTGTTAAATAAAGGATTTTCGGTAACTTTTTGGAGAAACCATTGGCAGAAATTCACTCGTAATGGAAAGTATCGAGGAAGTAGAGCCTGAACCTTTGAATGTGATAGGGATATAATAAATAATCATGAAGAATCCTCTATACTAGAATATGGGAGATATTCAAATTATTGGCAACTTGCCTCGTATTTATTTCAGGATTTTCGTCAACTGAATTTAAAACAGCTACCTCAAGTGCTGGAGTCCAACGTGCTCCTTTCAAGTGATGATTTGGCTCAAAATTTCCTGTTTCACATAACCTTCTGTGGGTGCTTGAAATCGTTCGAGCATCAGGAACCATTCTATTTGGGAAGCGCTCTTGATACAGTCGCCTGGCTTCACATGCGTTCCTGTCAGCAAGCCCATACAAGTAATGTATGTCTGCTAATTCGGTATTTGTAAAATTTACCATGTTTTTTTTAATAAACATGTTTTTATAACGTGTCAAAATTGTTTATGTTGAAAGCAACGAAATGTGTTGTTAGCATACTAGATGTTTCTAGCCCACAAGATAATCCTACTACTCTTCAACGGCTGATTTAGTATAGGGACAAGCAAATGAATGCATTTTATTTTCTAACTCAAAAACCGTTCGCTGGACGAAAAAAAGGCAAAAAACCATTTTTATGAGAAGAAAGAGCAATCACAAAAATAATATTTATTTGGGAAAAAGACAGTGGCGTATCATTATTTTGATCAAAAATATGACAGGGCATGTTAACAGGGACGCCACTGAAGAAAATTTTGAAATCTTTTATCATGGAAAAAATGTTTTTTTTATGCGTACTTTGCATGTACCAAAATTTAAAAAAAAGCCAAAGCGGTTTTAGAGATATTGGGGAAGAACTGATTTTTTTGTTAAATTCCAACATCCTGTATCTTAGATATAAAGCGGTTGCGGACCTACGTTCATGTAAAGAATTTTTCTTGAAGTCATCCAAGGATTATTGCCCTCTAGGATCAGGATTCAATTATGAACCACCCTGTATAATAAAGCAGTTGCAATAGAAAAGTATTTGCGGTAGTAATACCGCAATGTTTCGGGATTATCGATCATTATGTCCTAAGCACACAATAAAACTTCCATCTATCATTCAGTCGATACCTATATACTCATAGAACTAATAAAGATAATTCAATTTCCCTTGTTGAAAAATACAAATTGAAAGCATTTTCATCGATACAATGACAAGGAAACCATCACAGAATACTCTAAATGTATATATAGGGTGTAAACTCAATTCTTGCTCTACCGCTAACAATTGCTAGTCTATCAAAAAATAAATAAATAAATCCTTCGAAATGTTTCCGAAAAAACTCATAACAATAGATATTGTTAGCTCTGTCGTTAATAAGCCCCTTTCGACAACTAAATCAGTTGCAAAGTTTCTACTTCTGCTGTGAATAAATATTAGAAAAAATATAATTTTTATCTTGAAAAGGGAAACATTCTCAATTGAAAATTGAATAGAAATATTTTTCTGAAAATTGATAAATTCACGACAATAATGAAGTAATTTTTTGTAATAACCAACAGAAAACAACTACTTCCTTGGCTAAAGCCACGCCGCACATTGAACTATATCTGATCGATATTGAGAAAAGACCCTAACTCAAAAGAAAAATATGAAAGTGAAAATTTGCATTTTTATTCAGATAGTTATTTGATTTTCTATTGCCGTCTTTATTAAGAACTCACATAGATGAATGAGGCAATGAAGAATGTTTTCCAGAAATCATTTGTAACATTGATGCAAGAGAGGCATCGCATTCACTAGGTCTTCAATACATTTTTGTCGGCGAAAATCTATTTCACGCTTCCACGATCATCAGGAATACTGGAAGAATTGGAAAACACATTTTCTAAAAGCAATCCCACTTCGCAAAGATGGAAAAATGTTAGAAACATTTCTTTTGGAGTGTCACTTTGAAATTAGTGTTTTTTGACATTAAAACCTGTCATGGGGTATGATAGATTGATTTTTTCGAAATTATGAATAGGATGTTCGTAAAATCACATGTGGAATCATCTGCGACTGAAACATAAACTTCAGTTGCTAACTTCCATCGTTCAAGATAACCTCGTGAATTAGGAGAGAAAAGATGGACTATCGATAAATCAATGAACTATAAAATAATTAGAATTTGATGACTCAGCTCACATATATTGTTCCTAGGTGGGAAACTAGGGCAACGCTCTCGCAGGGACCACTTATTCGAAGATGATGTCGACAGAATAATAGATTTTTGTGAAACGATGTGTAATAGAATCAGGAACCATCCAAACTATGTAAAAATCATTATTTTCAGTGATGAGTGTTCTTTTCATTATGTGGTACTGTTAACAGACAAAATGTTTGAAACTATAAAACCTTCACCACACTGCTCCTAAACATGAATCATACGATAGAATACGAAAATAATTTAATTTTGCAAAAATCGAACTGAGAATGGTGATCAAATGTATTTGTTTTTCACATAAGCTACTCAATGGCAGGCTAAATGTGAGTATCTATTATCCCAAATGAAGTTTCATGTACCATTACAAGTGCTTGGTCTCAAACCTACTCTTTTCAATATTCCTCGATTTCCTAATGTGATAGATACAATATGTGCCAAGTATAACAAATATGCTTGTGAGCTACCTGATATATTTAACTGCTCATTTGATACAATGAAGAAATGTGCAATCGCAATAAATATTTTATGAATCCTCAATAATTTATGCTCACCCTTTTGGAATATATAGCAATAATTAATTTCTGGTATCTATAATTGAATTTTTATGTATGAATCCAGATTTAAATCACTCCTCTCATATACATGTATGCACCTCTACCAACCTTTCATTTACTTCTTTTGCTATACATAATATTGATTACTAACCCTTTTCTTCTTCTTTTCTTTCTTCTTTTATTTCCTTGTTTCTTTTTACTTCTGAATTGTATAGATTAGTTTATCCTCATAGTTGATATTGATATTAATATGTAAATCATTCATCATATCTACACATTTGTATCTTTTGTAATAATAATGAAAACATCAATTACTTCCTTTGTTATATACAAGATTGTTTACCAATTTGATTAGTTATTTATAGTGGAAACATGTAATTAGACTATGAATGTCTGTTTGTTTCTGAGCCAAATGAATAAACACTAGAGTGATACTAATGCACGTATGCACACTAAGTGTGCACATAAAGTTAATGTATCGGCAGGCATTTTAGGAAACCCGTATTCATAGATGGCAATAATATGCTAAAATAAATATGCTGCAAAACGAAATCACATATCTCATTGATGGAGTAGTAGAAGCGGCGAATCTATTGGACTTTGATGTGCCAATAATATTTTAACAGGATGGAGCCACTCCTCATTACTTTACACAGGTTCGTGAATATTTGAATGAAATTTATACTGATAGATGGATCGTTAGAAGGGGGACAATTGAATGGCCGGCACGTTTCCCAGATTTAACGCCAATGGGCTCTTTCCTTTGGGGATAATTGAAGTCGAAAATATATGAGACTGAGCTTTTGACAACCGATGTATTGAAAACTCGTATAAGAAAGTGAGCAAATTGCCTCCTCAATTGAAAAGTTTGATGATACGTACCATCCCGACAAAATTTAAATGTGAGTTATGCGATAATTGAATTCGATTTAATGATTTATATTATATTTTTTTTAGTTTATTAATATTGTTGGAGGTATTGCAAGAACTGGGATTTAGAGGAAATGCACTTGATGAAAACTTACCTTATAAGTAGAAAACAATGTGTGAAAATTGATGAAACATTGAGCAAACAATTGAAAATAAGATGCGGAGTTCCACAAGAACCGTACTGGGTCCAATTCTATATTCCAGGGTCGCAGACGACACCGTCGTTATATATAAATATAAAATATAAAAATATAAATATAAACATACAAACATAAATTCTTGTTTTTTGGAAATTAATAATGAAAAAAAATCGAATTTGTAACAGAAATTAAATACCTGGGTTTCATGTTGGACAACTGTTTATCTTTTGATGCACATTTCAAATATATAACTAAAAAAATAGCCAAGAAACTTTACTTTTTTACACGAATTTCCTATCTCTTGTCAGTTACTTCAAGGTCAATATATACAACACAATTATACAGCCTAATTTTGAATATTGTGGTACATTACTGTATGGTTTTGATCAAAACAAAATTTTGACTTTACAAAAATTACAAAATCGAGGTATGAGAGTGATACTAAATTGTGATCGAAGTACCAACATAAAGTTTATGCTCGACGCATTACAATGGTTATCAATAAAAGACAGGTTATACAGATCAGCAATGATATTTGTTTTCAAAACTGTTAATAATATGTTAACATCTTATTTTGATGAATTCATTACTTATCGAAATAGTAATTAGTCCAGAAAGTTTATCGATGATGGCCTTCTAGAAAACTCTCGAACCTTTGGGAAGCAACCATTATGTCAGCTCGTGACACGAAACATCATGTAGTGGCGTAGTGTATTCGTTTTCGTAACACTCCCCCTCTCTTATTTTGATCATCCCGATCAAAAGCCGGTTCACCATGATAGAGTTCCAATCTTTCCAGATGAACAACCTTCATCATAGTCCTGCGTTGGATTATGTAACTACATCATCGATTTTTTTTTTACTTCCTACGGTACTTTCCAAAACGGTGTTTGGGGAATACACCTTTCTTCATTCGTGGATTGTACAGCCAATCCCGGTCACCTTCTTTCAATCCTCCTGAATCTGCTTTCAAATCATACTGAGCTTCGATACTGTAACTTGCCAAAATAATTATCTCTAGGAGGGTCTACCAAAGCCATTCTCTTTCCAATGCAGAAAGTCTCCAGTGTTTGGATCGGTGTCTTGGTCCTTCCTGTCTAATGTGTGCGGTACTGATTTATATTTTGTCTGATGGACAGACTATCAGTGGTTCTTCTGACCCTAATGACTTGGAATACCCAAGGATATTCACGTTCACTAGGCTGCATGCTTTTTCCAATCTAGTTTCTCGGTATTTGCCCAAAAACTAGATGATCTGGTCCTCGTCATTAAGTGGGTATCTTCCAAAGTAATGACGATCGTGGTGGCAACTCACCCTCCGATATTTCTGGAAATGCCCGCTTATACCACATATGAAACAGTTTCCTCATGACTCTCTAGATGATCCTGTCCTTGTAAGAGAGTAAGAACGTGGGAGTATCCTCGCAGGTAATAACAAACGTGGTGGCAACCTTACTCTGTCATCTCTTAACCCACAACTGTAACATTTTTCCCTTCATTGGTTATTAGCGCAGCTATTCCTGGTCTTCTAATACTCTGCTCCGCATCTGTTTTATATTGTCACTTTGTGTTCCTTCCCGAGGTGGTTTTTAAATCGATACTTTCGGCCTTCAGGTGCTCAAAGCCTCTTCCACTCTCAAGGAACGAAATGCTCCACTGCATTTCTTAAAGTATGTTTTCTCAGGGTCCTTTGTATTACAATGTCTCTCTCAATCCGTCAATGAATACCTGCATCGCCAACTGTTCCTTGAAATCCTCTGCACGTTCTCTTCAAATCCCAGTAGGCTCTTTTCCAACTTTTACACTCGTGTTTTTAATTGAGCCCGATATAGCTGTTTTCAATGTTTATCTGCGTATCTTGGTTCTAGAGCAGCAATCAGGTCTCCATACTTGTGCTGCTGGTCTTCTGGGATGATCTGCAACATCCCCAAAGCTGGTCCTCTCAGAACAACTCTAAGTGCAGTAGCCTCTTGTTTGTCATATCAGCATCTGCAGCAGCATCACACTGTCTACGATATAGAAAACATGGCAGATCTATTGTTTTCTCATTCATTTCTCGCAACACCTACACTCCTTTCTTTGCTTCTTCCCGGGCTGCCTTGAGTTCTTTTCTCGCTTCTTCTCGTGTCGTATCAAGTTCTTCCTTCAGTCCTGATATTTGCCCTCCATTTTTCTGGAACATCTGCTCGAAAAATGTTTCTGTTGCTCTCGGTAATCCTTCTCCTCTTGTTTTTCTTTTTCTCGTCGTTCGTCCTCCTCTGAACTTTTTTTTTGCCTGTCTCTGTTACTTCTCTTAGGCAAACTGCTACTACTCATTTCCATTGTGGAAAAAAGTCACTAATATCCTCACTTCTGGCACAAACTATTACGAATCTAGGGTTCGTGTCTATTAAAAAACTGAACTGATTTTGAATTGATGACGCCGATACTTGATGAAAATCCATATTAAAGTAAACAAAAGACACTCACTTCACTAAATGATTTTCATTAAACTGGGTTTACAAAACCACGACACGTGTTTCGCTATACAATAGCTTTTTCGAGTAGAGATCATACTAACTCATCAATTACGATGTATCATGTTAAATAGTCAAGGCAGGTAGTAGTAGGTATACCGGGTGACTAGGGCCATGCCTATATCTCCTTCACTTATAAACCGATTTGAATGAAATTTTGTACATATATATGAGACACAATTTCGGATTGACAGACATATGAAAACAAAATGACCGACTTCCGGTTTCGCCAGAATAGCCACCAACTCTGATTTTTCAAATGGAACACCCTGTATGTTTGATGTTTTCCGGATTCTACGGCTCAAATTCACATAAGACAGTGTTGCCAAATTTTTATTTTACAATTTAAAAAAATATATTTCTAATACTTTTTTTTGCCCAGGAGGCCTTGATCAGGTTAACATCTATACTAATTTACATCAGTAACTCATAGTAATAGTAATTTCATCGATAAGATCAATAACAAATCCTACAGCAGGAATTGAAATTTTCTGAACGCATTTTTAACGAAAAAATCGTTTTTTTCAAATAGTATCTACCAAGGGCCATCTTGCCATTCGATAGAGAATTTAATTACCAATTCAATGATATACATTATGTAACACTTTCTTTTTGGCAAAACGTAGAGAGCCATCTACAAAATGAAATCAATCTGAAAAAATTGGTAGGTAACATGACAGCTATTCATTCTTCCAAACTTTACTTCAGAATAGTAAGAATGAATTACCAAAAATAATCGACTTGACAATATGTAATGATCATAAACCCATTACAGAAAAGATAACTTTAATATAATCAAGCTATAATAATAATAATAATGTTTATTTGTACAATACAGAAAATAATTACATAAATAATCGGACAAATAAACAAAAGGAAACCGCAAAGCCTAATTGGCTGTCTGCAGATAGTGTATACAATAAAGAAAAGTGTTTACAATTATCATAATATTATTTTAAAACATATCAAGAATGTTCAGCACAAATTCGCAAAATCGCAAAGCCAAGGGGCTGTCTGCGTTGAATTTATGCGAACTGTGCATTCAAGAATTGGCAACAAGTTTGGTGTAGTACATTATGGTTTTCTCAACTAACAATAAGTGTATGCCTATCAGTACAAAAATTAACAAAGCCTGGAGGCTGTCCGCTAAAAAAATTGTTACGAGTACGGATTTCACTTAGAGTAAGTATGAACATCAAGTTCTATATTCATTTTCAATACCAATAAAGTCGCGATTAATAAACATAAGCAGAATGTCAGATATGAAATTTTTAGTGCTACTCTATACGTTCAGTTTATTCTCTATTATATGGTGTATTTTTCTTCTGTCTTCTGTTTGAATACATCTAACGACTGAAACAGTGAAACATTCAACGTACAATTTATTACCCACAATACCATTATCCTGTTTTCAATAGAAGAGTTTCACAACCATCGAAAAGTCATTTTATTTATTAATGACCAATGATGTTCGAAGTGTTGCCCGTTTTCCCTAACACATAGACTAGTTCTATTTATTGTACACCTCATCACATTGATCAGTTCGTGAGCAGGAATTTCCTGAAATGCGCGCTCAACTCTATCTCTCAAATCCTCTAAAGAAGTTGGTCTCCTCGAGTATACTTTGGATTTTATGTGACCCCATAAATAAAAATCAATAGGGCTTAAATCAGGCGATTCGGCTGACCATCTGATTGGACCATTTGTTCCAATCCATATCTGCCCTTAGGTATCACTAAGATATTGCCGAATAATATTAGCATTATGTGCTCCTACACCATCCTGCTGAAAAACCCCATTTTCCCTGATGTTCTCAGGTGAATCGTTGATATTATTTTGAATATCGTAATCTAAGAATTGTAGATATCTTTGACCCGTCAAAGGCCCGTCGAAAAGAATTGGTCCAATGATTATTGTCCCTATGATTCCTACCCAGACGTTGAATCCAAATCTTTCTTGAAAATTACCTTCACCTAGAATTTTCTTGAGCCCAATACCTTGTATTATTCCTATTGAACATACCATTATTCGTAAACCTAGACTCATCTGTAAATAGCATCTTCGAGATAAAACCATTATCCAAATCATGATGACGCAAAAGCCAATTTCAATAAGTTAGTCTCCATTCTGGGTCATTTTCATATAGATGCTGATGCAAACTGTATTTATAGGAGCGATATTCATGTTTTTTCAATACTTTTCTGGCACTTTCCCTGCTGATCCCATTTTCAATTTCCAATTATCACATTGAGGCAGATGTAGAAAAATGAATATATGCTGAAACATTAGTTTCCGCTTCTTCACTGACGATGAAGTGGATGAGGTTTCGATCAGCTGGTTCTTTCCTGAAATAGGTCCTCGATGGGTGCCGTCCTAACAGATAACGAACGTCGTTACCGAGGATGGTCTATTGCAAAGATAATCTATCTGACTACTCTTACTCAAAGTGTCATCAATGTGAATACCTAGAAACTCCACTGAAGTGCTACAAAGAATGTTTTGACTCTCCATAGTTATATTTTGTGGTGTTTCTCTTCTGCAATTGATTTTAAACATGATACAATCTGTTTTTTCAGTATTCAAAACTAACTTATTCTCTAGAAAAAATTCTTTGTATAGTTCTATTATTTTGATACCATTTTTTATGATATCTGGTAAGTTCGCACCTGTGAGCAATTTTTATATCTGTTATAAGCTTGATAAATATAATAAACAATATTGGACCGGGAATACTACCCTGTGGGACTCCCATAGACACTCAAAGCATCTGATCTAGCCGTATCATATTTTTGATTGAGTTCTACTATTAGCTTTCTGTTTTCCAGATATGAATTGAACCAGTCGTTTCCACGAATTCCATATTTATAAAGTTTCCTCAAAAAAATATCAAAGGCCTTAAATAAATCCATGAAGATTTCACAGGATAGACCTCCCTTGTCCATAGCTGTTGCAGTTATGGGACATGCAGTGATGGACAGCATTCAATCTTTGAGACAACTTGAGACTATTTTACAAAAGTAGCATAGGTATATCGAATTCTGAAAGATACAAAGTTTCATCCTTATAAAATGCGGAACGTACATGAATTGATTGAAGATATTCCAGACAGACATACAGAGTTTTGTGAAATCACGAGCCAGTTACTGATTGGTGATAATAATTACACGATGTGTGCTTTTCTGACGAATCTTCATTTTATTTAAATGGATATGTAAAAAGGCACAATACTGGAGTGATGTAAATCCACATTGGTACAGGGAATCTAATTCACAAACACCCCAGAAATTATATGTTTGGGCTGGGATTTTCGGAGACCATATTGTAGGTCCATATTTTATTGATGCTAACCTCAACGGACAAAAATATATTGAACTCCTTGATACAACTGTAAACCCGCAATCACTCAGCTCACCCTTCAACAAGATGGAGCTCCTCCATATTTTGTTGCACCTGAACGTCAATTTTTAAATGATAATGTCACAGGAGATGGATTGGAAGGCGAGTGCCAATAGAATGGCCTGCGAGATCTCCTGAGTTATCACCATTAGACTTTTTCCTGGGGACATTTGAAATACAAAGCTTATATCACATAGCCCAATTCCCTTGGTGATCTACGCAACGATTTTTCAGCGATTTTCAGTGTTTTCTGCGATTTCGGATATAAAGGGGGGTGACAAGTTTTAGCTGGGACAGACTGTATAAAAAAGCTTGATGTAGGCCTTGAACTACGTGATCATTCGGACAGTCGTGCCAGGGCTTTTACATTGGTATGGAATTCCAATTTCGTTCGCCTTGTCCATCCTTCTCTGAATATTTCTACTCTGACAATATGAGATACCTAAGCATGGAGGTTTAACGTCAAGAACCAACTTTTAACAAGTTGTTTTTATCAGTTCCTTGGACACTTCTTGGGACACACTGTATAACCCGATACTTCTGGGACGCCGCGTAGAAAAAGCTGAAGCGAGCGATCTCAAACCATAAACAGCAACAAAGATAACAATACCGGTGAACTCAACTTTTACACCTGCCGGTCCTGGGGGCAACAGTTGGGCGGAGCTCGAGCTGCCTCCGCGAATAGCGTACATTCGGCCCGGCGCACAGCATCCAATTGTCTGTTTCGGTTTCGCATGGGTGTGGACGTGTCCTACAATTTATACATATCGGTATGCAAAGTGTTTGTGCGTATTGGAAATATGGTTCACTGGTTTATGGTTGGGATACTGGAAGTTACAGAGGATGACTCTCATTTTTTTATTGTTCTACTGGCACCTTATACCTAGTTGTTGATTTCAGATAGCCAGTGGCGTTCTGGGAAACGACAAGCTATTTTTCAGCAACCAT
The DNA here is from genome assembly GCA_018342105.1 of Gonioctena quinquepunctata. Taxonomy (NCBI): domain Eukaryota; kingdom Metazoa; phylum Arthropoda; class Insecta; order Coleoptera; family Chrysomelidae; genus Gonioctena; species Gonioctena quinquepunctata. The sequence continues at coordinate 513,392 of JAFIRS010000382.1, read as the reverse complement.
AGGGCGCAAAACCTATTTTCGTTGGTAGAATAGAGTAGAAATTAAAACTTTTTAACAAAAAATTAAACGAAAATATAAACTGAAAAGCACAAAAATGAACCTTTTTAGTCCTAATAACTAAGCTCCAAAACTAATGTAAATCACTAATTTTGAGTCGGCGCCAAACAAACAAATTAATCACGTAAAGCGCAAATCAGGGACAGGCCCATGGAGGGGGGAGGGGGGGATGTAGAGAGAAATTGCAAAGTTTTCAAACAAAAAAAATAATTTCATAGGAAAAAAAAGTTTTTTCTGATTTCAAACTAGGAATTTTTAATTGCCGCTAGGAATTTACAACTTCAAAAATATAAAATTCCGAGTTTGTGGTCGGAATTTCCAAGTTATTAGCCCGAGAATGGAATTTTCAGTTAAATCTCAAAATTCCGAGTTTGTAGTCGGAATAGGCGGGATCACTAATTTTTGAAAAAAACTTTTTAACAAAAATCAAACCGACGAAAAAATCAACTGAAAAGCAAAAAATAAAAAAAACCTTAGTCTAAATGATAATTGAGCTCCTAAACTAATGTATGTAACTGATTTTGAGTCGGCGCCAAACAAACAAGCAGATTAGCAGTAGTATTTAGTACAGAAGGTTCAGGTCTGGTGACCGAGCTGACTATTCAATGAAACCTCTTCTCCCTAATAGTCACGAACATTTACCCCGTCTTATACATACCACAAAACACGTTCAGTTTATTAAGGTAACGTGAATTTGGAAATAATGCAACTAATTCTGCTGCCTTAACATTCATATATATTTTGTTAAATCACCGTCGATGAAAATAGGGCTCATAATTTTTGGTACCCAATGTTCTGTCTATTAACAAGACCATCCAAATACATCTTAGACCAATTAGCTTATATCCATTAATCTTCACGCTTGCATCACAAAAGGTCATCTTTACATCTAATAACACCGAGTATATTGTTTTGTTATTACCACAAAACTTTTTAACAAAAAATTAAACCGACGAAAAAATCAACTGAAAAGCAAAAAATAAAATAAACCTTCTTAGTCTAAATGATAATTGAGCTCCTAAACTAATGTAAGTAACTGATTTTGAGTCGGCGCCAAACAAACAATTATCGAAGAAGTCATCAAAACGCAGCCGTGCATCTCGCTGCCATCATTTTACGCTTCACCTAATTCAATTGCTAGTTTGTTTGGCGCCGACTCAAAATCAGTTACTTACATTAGTTTAGGAGCTCAATTATCATTTAGACTAAGAAGGTTTATTTTATTTTTTGCTTTTCAGTTGATTTTTTCGTCGGTTTAATTTTTTGTTAAAAAGTTTTTATTTTTTACTTTTTAGTTCCGTATTTTGTCGGTTTAATTTTCTGTTAAAAAGTTTTTATTTTTCAATTTTTTGTGGCTAAAATCTACCAATTACTAGATACCTACTTGTTTTTTGATTACTTCCAAAATACTTACTTACCCACCTTACTTCAACTATTACCAGTTAAATAACATGATTATCTAATTTTACTATTTGTTGTAATATAAATTATTTTCGTTGTTCTGGTTAGTTTATTTCATTACTTTGTATGTCATTCCATCCTCTCATAAAATATACTGATTTTGACGGAACAAGAATAATGTCAGTAGCGATCTGTCATTGTCAACTACGTATGTGTGTGCTAATGTTCACTAGTGAAAAATCAATTATCCCCTATTTTTTCACCCGTAAGGGTGGCTAATTCCTTTCGAACTCCAAATATAAGGTATACCCTATCTATTAAAAAAAGAATCATCCAAATCGAAGAACCCAGTACAAAGTTATGCCTGATAGAATCGGTTAACGGACCAGAATTCAGAGGGTGAGTGATCAATATCCTTCATTTCGCTACCCTTAGGGGTGGATTTCATCTTTTAAATTCAAATGGGACCAAATTCGAAGTATAGTCCATCTAATATCAATTGCAGAAGCTGTTTCTATAGGGAGCAAATAAAAACTCACTTCGCTAACACGAGCGTATATGCGAAGAAACAGAACGAAAAATAATCTTTACTACTCGTAAACATTTTCCGTCGGCATACGGTAGATCAAAAGAGCCCCTAGTCAACGTGGACCAGAGTGACAGCTGTCGCTGTTCTGCAACCGATTCGTCTGGGCGTGTCTATACGATGGAAGGTCATAAATCACGCGTTATAATTGTGTTTCTATAGCTCTGAAAGATAAAAAACCAGTAGCGTCTGTGGTCTTGGTGTGTGCCGATCGAAATACGTTTTAGGATATTCTAGTAACCTACATCAAACAATGAAAGAAATTATTTTTCTTTCTCAATGTATTTGTATAAATAAAAGCTTGTCTTTAATTTTTTTTCATTTTTCATTATTTATGAAGTATTTTTGAAATCTTAAAATATCTAAATAAAATTAGGTATCTCCGCCACTGCTGCTCACAGGATTTTGCCGCAAGACTTTTTTATGCTTCTGCAATTGATATTGGGAAAACTATACACCCTATCCACTGAAAAAAGAATTATCGGAATCGGACGCCTCAGTAAAAAGTTATGCGTGATCATACATAAAAAAATATGATGGAAAAACATAAAATATACGGGTCGAATAGAGAACCTCCTCCTTTTTGGTTTCGTCGGTTAAAAAATACCACAATGTCCAGAACGATGAGAAAAATGGTTGGATTTTTTTCCGTTTTTTTTTTTCGAAGTTCCTGTTTGAACACTGCGGAAATCGCACCAGGATGTGACGTAACAAGTTCAGAACTATAGCCGATCGCCGAGTTGCCAAGCGTTATTCATAATATTTCTTCACAATGTAAGCAGGCTGAAAAAGTAATGACATAGCCCTCGGTATCCATAAATATTATTTAAGAATAAATAAATCAAGAACAGGTATCAAATACGAAGTCTTTATTTCAATATGCTGACACAAGTTTTGTTTTATTCATAGGATAAAACAGAATAACATTTCCTCATAAGTTCCACAAAATAGTGACACTGGCAATTCAAGTAAATGCCAAATCATTGGACATTTGACGTCAAAAGAAACGGCTATAACGCTATGTTTGAATGTCTCACTGAATTTCAGGATTTTAGAGCAGCGTTTATTCGAATATTACACAATATCTTCTAGGAAAAACTATGCACACATAATATTTTATCACTATATTTCAACTTCAAGCACATATGAGGCAAATTTACGAGTTTGTGATCTTGCCTATTTCCAAGTTTCAATTGTCAAGTCGGAAAACAAAATTTCCATTTCAAACTAGGAATTTTCAACTGCAAATTCGAACTTTCAGACTGATGAGTAGATAATTCAGAGTTTAAAATCGAAAAAATTGAATACCGAATTTTGAGTTGGAAATTTCAAGTTTCAACTTGGAAAATGAAATTCCTCCCAGTTCGAACTCAGAATTTTCAACTTCAAACTCGAAATGTCAAACTTATGAATAGAAAATTCTGGTTTGATTGAGTTTGAAGTTGGAAATATATAACTCAGAGTTTGTAGTGGAAATTTACAGGTTTTAAGTCTGAAAACTTTTTAACAAAAAATAAATCCGACGAAAAAAGAAACGGAAAAGCAAAAACTAAAATGAACTTTTTAGTCTTGATAACTAAGCTCCTAGACTAATGTAAGTAACTAATTTTGAGTCGGCGCCATACAAACAAGCAGATTAATTACGTAAATTGTTTGGTCAATGACTTTATTCTTATTATTTTCAACTTTTTAAGCGTGTTTTTTAGTTTTTTTAAACTATGATTATTTTTTTTTCTATGTTTTTTCGCGCTATTCCATCTAATTTCTGCCTGTGACTTTGCCGGTTCCCGTTATCCCATTTCCCTTTATCCCAATATCCCGTTTCCTTGTCCCGTTTCCCGTTATCCCGTTATCACAATTGATTTGACAGCTAAAGTAATGCTTTGTGACGATTATGAGAAATTCAAAAAAGGTTAAACACAATTTCTTCATTTGTAACAATGCACAGTGATCCCCTTGACGAAAAAAACGGAACTAATAATTTTTTTGGCTCAATCCCCTCTTTGGGTATCAAAACTCATGAAAAAAATATGAAAAAAAAAATGTCACAAAGGAGTAGTTTGTAGGAGGGGGTGATAAAAAAACAGTTTTGATTTTTTTTCGCAGAATTGCTCTGAATGCTGACGAAAATCCTGATCAATTTTTTTAAAAAAAACCTGTCACAAAGGGGTGGTTTTTAAAAGCGGTGGTTTTACAAAAAATCAGATTAAAGCCTCTTTTTTCGCTGAATTTCTTTTAAGGCTGACGAGAATCATGGGAAAAATATAAAAAAAATATTGTCACCAAGGGGTGGTTTTTAGAAGGGGTGGTTCGAAGAAATTTCAGATTCGCGCCTTTTTCCCGCGGAATTGTGTTAAGGCTGACGAGAATCATGGGAAAAATGTTTAAAAAAATCTTGTCACAAAGGGGTGGTTTTCAGAAGGGGTGGTTCGAAAAAAATCATATTCGAGCGTTTTTTTCGCTTCTAAGGCTGACGAGAGTTATGGGAAAAATATAAAAGAAAAGTGTCACACAGGGGGGTGGTATTTAGAAGGGGTGGTTGAACAATAAAGTCAGATTTAATAAGCCTTCTTTTTGCTAAATTGTTTTCAAAGCTCACGAGAAAAAATGGTCGCAAAGAGGTTGCTTTCAAAAGGGGTATCTTTGGTAAAAATCAAATGTTTTAAAAAATTACACTTCAATTAGCATAATCAGTACCGAAAATCTTTTTAAAATATCGTTTATAATATAGGCAGTCACATTCTAGCAGAAAAAAGTCGATTTTTCCACAAAATAATGAGGTGTTGTGGGTCAAAATATATTTAATGCGTTTTTGGTACACTCTTGCAGAGGCTCACAATTAATTAAATATTTTTAAAAAGTGCAAGTATGAGCAAGCAAATTTTTGATATGTCTAACGAAAGTTGAAATGTACGCATTATTAATAACTGAGTAAATAATCGACCAATTTATCTCATCAAACATGAAATAAAAACTACATACCTTGACTGACTTTTCACTGGAGTTTCACAGGAATTATTCACAAGATGTTCTTTCTGGAGCTAATCGAATTCGGAAGAAAAATTACATTTTCGTGCAATCGCCCGCGAAGTGAGTATTTCGCGTTCTCAACACAGTCCGCGAAATTCAATTTCGCGGCCGTTACCCATAGCAACGGCCGCCTAACCAAACGTCACTTCCAAATTTGACAATTCTAAAATACGATAATGACAAGGATTATTTTTCATTGAATAGAGCATTATTTTTTTAACTAACAACAAATACATACTTACTCATATTATTTTTCAGGTATTAAAACGGAAAGCGTCGAGTATACAATACTGTCTATCTCTGGAGGAGTGCAAGATACTAAAATATCACTATCAGTATCAGACATATTTGCGTTTTGTCAAGAACTGCTAAAATGGTTTGTATATATTCAACCATATCATTTCCATAGCAACGCTGTGACTTTGTTAACTAAATTGAACTGCTGTCGATTTTAAAGCAATAATATATTTATTTGCAATTATCTAGTTTAATAATTTTGACGATTGCACGAAAAATAGTGTGTATGCCATGACCGCGAAACTTTTCAGCGACCTCAAGATTATCCTGCCTAAAAAGATATTTCGCCGCCTTGGCATACAAATAGGGGGGATGGACCAGAGTGCAAGCGCCCGTAAGTAGACTACACGGCAATGTGTATAACGATCTATGCGAAGAGTTAGAAACCGTCCTCATAATGGGAATGCTATCGGCCGAGATACTTACCAAGTATAGCTTCAAGAAAAACTTCAAAATAGGCAGAGAGGCATGGAAGGGAGGACCTCCAATTAATGCACAAAATGACTGCTACACAAACGGTTCAAAAACTAAAGGAGGTGTAGGAGCAAGAATATATTCAGCCAAGCCAAAGACAGGAGTCTCACTGAGCTTAGGCAAACATATGACGATATTCCAGGCAGAAGTTGCAGCAATACATCACTGCACAGATGGCAAGAGATTGAGGAAAATACCATTGCCATATACTCTGACAGCCAATCGGCTATTCAAGCAATCAGCTCCATGCAAGTTACCTCTAAACTTGTCTAGGACTGCTTGAAAACCCTACGAAAGGTGGGCAGTCAAAACAGACTATCTCTGGCTTTGGTGCCAGGCCACACAGGCTACGGAGTGGCCGATTCATCAGCAAGAGAAGAAGTACGAAGTGCCCCAATTGGCTCAGAAACTTTTTGTGGCACAGCGAAAGCGCTGCGAACAACACAAAACAGTACTTGGTTGAAAGAGAAGAGCAATCTCAAGAATGGTGGAACAAGGCGCCGGGCATGAGACAGGCCAAAGAGTTCATCAAGGAACCACCGCCAAAACTCACAGGGAACCTGCTAAGCCAGAATAGGAGATCATGGTTGGGCTCCTGACAGGGCACTGTAATACATGAATAAATCGGACTGGAAGACACAACCACATGTCGGTTCTGCCAGGAGGAGGAGGAGGAAACCACAGCGCACATACCTACTGTGCTACTGTGAAGTCCTCACAAGGCTAAGGTTTCCAACGATAAGGAAGGAAACACCACAACCCCCTTCCTTCCCCCCAATACATGGAGGACTCAAGGTCTGGCCTATGGAATTCTAGTAACAAGGACGGGCCCAGACAGGGAATTCTAACATAACAAGAGGGCATACACAATAGATCTGCAAACAACGCAGTGAAGTGGCTCCTAGCTCACAAGCTCCGTACAAATCTAATCTAATCTAGCATTCATTCATAAATGATAATAATATCAATGTTATCGTCACAAATACATTATATAGCGATATCTACTTCAAATTGAAATGAATTTTTGCTAGGTATACATTCATTCATTGCCACTGAGGCATGAATTGATAGAAAGTATTATTAATATTGATGTATATATTTTTCAAGTTTCATTCCCTGGGTTCTGTGACAGCAGTTTCATAGAGCAGGTATAGACCATCCCTCGTGTTTTCATTTATTATCTGATGGCAACAAGAGAAATACGAAGAGCGCAGAAAGACATTAACGAACAAAGAAGCAGATGTCTTCGGATTTTTTCAGATGAGGCAATGACGGTTCAAGTTTCTCACAGAAATCGATGTTTCGAGCCATGACAAAAATAATCCGAGAATTTTGCTGTTAAAAACAGGCTGAATAAGTTAATGATGTTCTCATCATTAAGCTGTTTATCATGAAGACGATGTCTTTAGTCTACTGACGCATTTGATATCACATCTTGCAAACCGAGGAGACCCAGAACTCTGATTTGATTTCGCGAATAGTTTGAAAGTGAAAGAAGACAAAATGACGTTAGGGCGGACACGACTTTATTCCTTCAACCAAAGAAAAAACATCGTTGTCAGAAAACATGAGTTATGCCGCTTCATCTTCCAAAGATCAAAATGGCAAACTAAAAGACATCTCAGACGCTGGAGCCCCCCTCCGAAATCTGTAAAATATATCTGGAATAAGGTGAAAAAAAATGTGTGTGTAATAAAATTTGGTAAAATGTACCCCCGAAATTTTTCTCTGGGTACGGCCTTGTCTAGATGAATATACAACAAACACTCAAGAAGCAAACACAAACCAAGTTTTATATAACAGAAACTTACCTATAAAAATGACCAGGCGGCAACAACAAAATATTCGACAATTTTATTCATAATTGCATAAAACCAAAAGGTACAAATTGATAAACGGACGACGCAGATTATTGTATTATTTGGAAGAAACCATTCCCTCTCGAACTAACAGGCCGAAGTCAAGACCAAAAGAAAAAGCTGCGTGCTTATCTCTGCCCGACAATAGTTTCTTTTTTGTTGGTTCAAATTTCAAATAGACTATAAAAAACGGGTTGGAACGCCGCGATTTAAATCGAAGACAGAAGCTGAAAAGTATGCAACCAGTTATGCGGCTTCCAGTGCCAAGAGTTGCCCCTGTTCAGTCGGTCAGATGCATACAATTGTAATTACAATATACTGACATATTATAATTACAATTCTATGGTCAGATGGATGAGTATGCTAGGCTAGGAGGAATCCGGAATCCCCTCAGACAACAAACATTGTTCCGAGGGGGTGGGGGTGTTTCGCCCCAAACACCAATTTTAATTACCCTAATTAAAAAACGATCAGTAGTCCCATACAAATTCTCAACCTTCATTTTACCCCCTTCAGGGTTGAGTTATCAAAATTCCTGGAATATGTATTTGAAGAGAAGAACCCAAATACCAATAGGCGAGATCACTAATTTCTGGAAAAAATACCACAATGTCCGGAACGATGAGAAAAGTGGTTGGATTTTTTTTCATTTTTTTTTCGAATTAGTTTTTCTAAAAAAAATTCCCAAAGAAATGTTTCTGTTTGAACACTGCGGAAAACGCGCCAGGATGTGACGTAACAAGTTCAGATCTATCATCGCCGCTCGCCGAAAGCGCAAGAGTTGCCAAGCGTACATACATATTATTCAAGAATAACTAAATCAAGAACAGCTATCAAATGAGAAGTCTTCATTTCAATATAACACATGCAGACACAAGTTCTGTTTTATTCATATAATGAAGTAGAATAACATTTCCTCAGAACTTCCGCAAAATAGTGACATTGGCTAGGTACTCACCGATCGTCGAAAGTGCCATGAATTACAGCGCTGCCAAGCGTTATTCATAATATTTCTCTACAATGACATAGAACTCGTTATACATACATATAATTCAAGAATAACTAAATCAAGAACAGCTATCAAATACGAAGTCTTCATTTCAATATAACACATGCTGACATAAGTTCTGTTTTATTCGTAGGATGAAACAGAATAATATTTTTATGTTATTTTTGCGCTGCCAAGCGTTATTCATAATATTTCTCTACAATGACATAGAAGTGTTTATAGCTCTCTTTTTCGGGAAACACTCAAAGTCGTCTCCACAAATGTATTATCCCAGCGGGATTCATAATAAGCCGTAAGACATGTTTCAAGTGTACAAAGCACTCATCTTCAGTTACAAATTAACTATAAGAGAAAAATATAGTCAAAAAGGGGGGTTACAAGATGGAGGAAAATCCTACTTACTAAATATCCTGGAGGAAAAATAGACAGGAAATCTTAACATATTTGAAAGGTTAAAAAAATGTAATCAATCTGTTATCCAAAATTTAGGGGCAGAACCCCAATATGAACGATGTGATAAACACATTTATTACGATTATTTTATCGCTGACAACTAATTGCAATGGCGAATGTGGAGTGAACAGAAGATTTGAGATTAGATGAATATTGAATTTGGAGGAGGAGCCGGTAGAGCCATCTCCAGGCAAGCAGAAGAAGGTGGAAGAAAACTGTAAACTTCATACGACCAAGTGGGTAGATTTGAAAAATCGTGTCACCATTCACGTAGAGATGGCGCTAGTTTCGTGTGCCAAGGCTGAAGAAAAATTAATAATCAATGACCTGTATAAAAACTTTTTAACAAGAAATTAAACCGACGAAATACGGAACTGGAAAGTAAAAGATAAAATAAACCTTCTTAGTCTTAGCAACTAAGCTCCTAAACTAATGTAAGTAACTAATTTTGAGTCGGCGCCAAACAAACAAGCAAATGAATTAGGTAAGGCGTAAAATGATGGCATCGAGTTGCGCGGTGACATTCTGAAAATTTTTTTGAAGTAATTTAATGATGTTCGTTGATTGTTTGTTTGGCGCCGACTCAAAATTAGTTACTTACATTAGTTTAGGAGCTTAGTTACTGAGACTAAGAAGATTTATTTTATTTTTACTTTTCAGTTCCGTATTTCGTCGGTTTAATTTTGTTAAAAGTTTTATTTTCAATTTTGTGGCTAAAATATACTAATTACTACCTACTTGTTTTTTTATTACTTCCAAAATACTTACTTACCCACCTTACTTCAACTATTACCAGTTAAATAATATGATTATCTACTTTTACTATTTGTTGTAATATAAATTATTTTTGTTGTTCTGGTTAGTTTATTTCATTACTTGGTATATCATTCCATCCTCTCATAGAATATAATGGTTTTGACGGATGTGGAACAGAAATAATGTCAGTAGCGATCTGTCATTGTCAACTACGTATGTGTGTGCCAATGTTCATAAGTGAAAAATCAATTATCCCCTATTTTTCTACCCGTAAGGGTATATAATTCCATTCGAAATCTAAATATAAGGTATACCCTATCTATTAAAAAAATAATCATCCAAATCGAAGAACCCAGTACAAAGTTATGCCTGATAGAATCGGTTAACGGACCAGAATTCAGAGGGTGAGTGATCAATATCCTTCATTTTGCTACCCTTAGAGGTGGATTTCATCTTTCGAATGCAAATGGGACCAACTTTGAAGTACACCCTATCCACTGAAAAAAGAATTATCGGAATCAGACGTCTCAGTAAAAAGTTATGCGTGATCATACATAAAAAATATACGCGTCGACTAGAGAACCTCCTCCTTTTTGGTTTCGTTGGTTAAAAAGGAAGTCCAATCGAAGTTGATTTGGTCATTGAGTAAGACTACAAAAGGGTTCTTTATGGAATTATTTATATGAAAAATTTCACTAAGGTTCAAAATCATCCCTTTGTTGCAGATGTGTAAAAAATCAGCATTTAAGTCCGGAACGAAATAGTGGTACTGGTTGATAATATGATTGGCAAATGAATTGTTTGTAACAATTTCAAACGAATGGTCGTGATCTTTAAAATTCTCTATCATTTTTTCATGTTCTTTAATTCTAGTTTTGAAGGATCTTCCCGTTTGATCCACATATACTGCGTTGCATGATGGAGTAGATAATATTTACTCACAAGTTCCGCAAAATAGTGACACTGGCAACCATAGACAAATTAAAAATTAAAATTATTTTTAGTTTCTCTATGCTGGCAACTCACGAAAATGCCAAATCAATGGACGTCAAAAGAAGCGGCAATAGCGTTGTGTTTGAATGTCTCACTGAATTTGAGGGATTTAGAGCAGCGTTTATTCGAATATTACACAATATCTTTTAGGAAAAACTATGCATACATAATATTTCATCACTATATTTCAACTTTGAGCACATATGAAGCAAATTTGTGAGTTTATGATCTCGCCTATTTCTATGTTAGGTTGTGGATATCACAGCGCTATCTTTTGGAACCTGCCTGTCCCAATCTGATTCGTGCATTTTCGACTGTCATCTGTCAAGATGCCATTTGAACCTTAACGCAGAAGGACGCCGCTTCTTTCTCTTATTGCTTGACTTCCGTTATTATCAGTTGTTATTGTGTTGTTTATCATCTTATTCACAAAATATGTTTAGAGCTACCAACTGTTCACATTTTTACACAAAAAATCTCTATTTGATATAAGAAATATTTAAGCGCTTCATAACCAAAAGTAATGGAATTGGTTTATCAAATTGGAGATTTTCCATTGAACCGAGGTCAAAAAATTACCATTGGAAAGGCGGAACCTTTGAAGTTTTTTTTTAGTTGGCAACTTGTGCGCAAAACCATATCCACTGAGAGTGCTTTCAGACTATGCGGATCCCGGAAATGTCAAACTCAATTGTTTGAGCCAATTATAACATTATGAATATTCGATAGTGTGTTGTGATTGGCTCAAAAATATTAATTTAACATTTCCTTACTCCACGTTCCGCATAGTCAGAAATCACAATGGAGTATGACGATGGATTAGGTAAAGAGGTTTTCAAAGTGTATTACCTCCTTTCTCAGATCGAAAAAATAGTTTTTCCAAAGATACTGATAAAAAAACAAAATGTCTCCTTATGTAGGTATTCAAAATTTACTACTTTGTACCCATAACTTTTGTAATAGGGGAGTGCCACACAAGTTGCCAACTTCAAAAAAACTTTCAAAAACTTCTGCCTCTCCAATTGTAATAATTTCATCAGGGTTGTGTAGAGAATCACAAACTGAATATGCTGGATCATTTATTTTTAGTCCCAAAGTGTTTATATTTTTTAGTTATATTGATAGGGAATTTTGTCTCTATATATCGAGTGTTGGTGCCTGTCCCAATTTTATTCGTGTATATTGTACCAACAATTCTCATATTTAGACAGAAAATCTCTATGAATGACACATTTGATACTAGAAATTTATAAGCGCTTCATGACCAAAAGTAATTGAATTGGTATATCAAATTGGCGATTTTCTATGCAATCAAAATCAAACAATTGCCATTGGAGAGGCAGAACTTCTGAGGGTTTTTTTAAGTTGGCAACTTGTGCGGCATTCCCCTATTGAATTAGTTTTATAAATCTATTTCGATTATCTTCCCCCAAGATAATGCGATATTGGCAAATTTGATAATAATAGGAAACAAGCAAGTTTCAAAAGATGCCGCTGTGATATCCACAACTTCATTCGCAGTACTAGCAGTAAAAATAACTTCTATTTCTTCAAGCATTACCAGACCGTTAGTCTTAGCTTTGGCAGAAAGAAGATAATTGATCAAACAATTATTGACCATCAATATTCTTGAAACAACCACAATTGGCACTAGTGTTTGGGGGAAGTTATCCAAGTGAAGGTCAAATCGAGTTTGGATTGAGAAGCACCTTCAAATTTGAAAAAAACAAAATACCTCTGATGGATGCATGCATCGTTACTTCACATAGTTCACATTTGCCTCGATCTGTCAACTGTAAACTATCCTTTCATGTCTTCTATGTTAATTTGTGTGTTTTAGAAATATTTCGAATTGAAATCCTCTATATTCCATTCTATAATAGAAAACACTTTTCGGGATCCGAGAACTTGCCCCATGCAAGTCTCCCACCCAAATTACTAAGTGAAGATAATTCGGAGTTCGAACAGGAGAAACTACAACAATCGTCGATAGTGTTTAATATTTGAATAATTATGTACCTATTTGATTGTAACTTGAATTATATTTTAGTAAATTTATGATGAAATTTTAATCATGACTAACAGAACCATTGTATATAGTCTATATACAATGACAGAACGGTTAACCCTATGACTTGTCAGAATTATTCTTGTCTGTGGATGTTCTTGAAACAACCACAAGTAGCGCTAGTATTTGGAGGAATTAATTTTTTTATCAAATCGAGTTTGAATTGAAGTTAATTTTCAAACCTGAAAATTTCGAAAAATCTAAGAATTTGAGTAATGATTTCCAATGAGTGTAATTTCTGAGACCCAAAAATTAAATTATGCGTGTTCTCTATTCTGCAATTCTGTATTACTGGTTGCTTAACAAGGGAATGAGAAGTTAAATTAGTTAAATAAATACATTTATTTTAATTATGCATGTGTTAATTTGCTTTCATTAATACCAATTGTCCAAATTAAAAACGAACTCATTCTAAAGGTTAGTTCGAGCAGCTGGAAAATTATGAATTACGATGGAATCCTGTATACCTGAAAATTATATGGGTAGTAATGAATTCTCCAATACTCCAGTCGAACAATTAAAATTATTTCCTTGCCCTTAATAGACTCGAATATTTTCCAAAAATTCATTTCATAGTGATAAAATAATCAATAACATCATTATAATGTTGTCAAAGTTTAAATTACCAGGTATTCATCAGCGCACGCGCTCGTTAGATGTGATGCGTAAATTCCTAAAAACATTGGGTAGGTTCTGTCATCTTGATAAATCAAGATAAATTCGCTCTCGAAAGAAAAAATGATTATAAGACACAGAAAAACGTAACTTTTGATCGCTCGCTCTTCTGGAAAGCAAGATAATGTGGCAGCTACAAAAACTACCGAAATAAACCCAAGTAAGCACTCAATTCCAAAATTAACCTTGGCTTTTTTGTTTACAAATTCCATTTACATTTCAGCCCAAAAAACATGGGCTGCATTAGCAGTAAAACTGACATAAATGATAGACACCCGAATATCTTTCAAGTAACGAATGTAAATGACTTGGGAAGACCCATCAGCCCCGGAAAATTACAAGTCACCGAAACAGAGCTAGTTTTTTACCAAAGAGGCAAAAAGCCGACTAAATGGCCTCTGAGGTCCCTGCGAAAGTATGGGTTCGATACGGAAGTGTTCAGTTTCGAGTGTGGCAGAAGGTGCCCCACTGGTCACGGTATATATGCTTTCAAATGCAAAAAAGCCGAACAGCTGTTCAATATCGTTCAGCACCATATATCCGGTAATATCAATGAGGAAAACAACCTCAATATGATGACGGATTTCCCAGCTGTCGGACCACCAACAGTCACGCGTCGACCCAATACCGTATTTCAGACCGAAGGCTATTTGAACCCGATTATAGCGTCTGTGCCAACGAGACCACATACGATGATAAGCAGGCCCGGTTCGGTGAGCAGTAACGGGCCTTTGAGTCCTTCTACGGTTTCACCGCCGCCTGATCATCCCATCGAACACAATAACAATAAAAGGGGAAGTTTAGTCCCAGAATCGAACTTCAATAACAGTGCTGTCGTTGATAATGGCTCTATTCAACTTCAGTACATGAACTTGCCCCTTCCTGAGCCAGGTAAGTAGCTTTATTATATAGGAATATCCCGATATACATATATCAAGACCTTATGGATAGTTGTATAGATGAATAATCAATTGAAATTTGAACATGTTTTCAATTTGAATAAGAAATTAGCGTCTGGATGTTTTGCTATGAGACTTGTAACAAAAGAGCTTGGACTCTCAGTAGCAAAAACAAGTTACTATGCCTTGATAGACTCCCACCTGAAATACAAAATTCCATTTTGGGGAGTCTGCAATAACAATCTCTTACAAAGCACAAAGCACCATGATACTACAAAAACGGGCAATTAGATATGTATCTACAGCAAAGGCACGTAATCCCTGTAAACCATTATTTGTATCCCTCAAAATACATACTGTTTTCGCCATTTTCATTTTTGAAACAGTATGCTTAATTAAAAACATTTGTATAATTTCAATACTACCCCTTCCCATTACTCTATTCGCAAGCATAACAGTATCAATTTACCAAGACCAAATTCGTCCTTAGTGAAGGACTCATTTATCTACAATGGTTGCAAGATGTTCAACCATTTACCAAATTATATAAGGGATATTAGCATCAATGATCATTTCAAAAATGCTGTGCATGTATTACTATGTGATCGACCTTATTATAGCTTGGAAGAATTTTATCTGACACTTTTTAACCCTTTACTCTTCTACCTTGTTGACAATAATTTATATTTTTGTTCTCTCTCTAAGCAAACTGTGATTGAGTACTATTTAATATTTTATCTTTTTAACCGATGAAACCAAAAAGAAAGAGGTTCTCTAGTCGACGCGTATTTCACCCCTAAGAGTAGCAAAATGAAGGATATTGATCACTCACCCTCTGAATTCTGGTCCGTTAACCGATTCTATCAGGCATAACTTTGTACTGGGTTCTTTGATTTGGATGATTCTTTTTTTATTAGATAGGGTATACCTCATAGTTGATCATATTTTGATTTCGAATGGAATTATCCACCCTTACGGGTAGAACAATAGGGAATAATTGATTTTTCACTTGTGAACATTGGCACACATATGTAGTTGACAATGACAGATCGCTAATGCCATTATTTGTGTTCTCCTACATCCGTCACAATCATTATATTCTATGAGAGGATGGAGTGATATACAAAGTAAGGAAATAAACTTACCAGAACAACAAAAATAATGTATATTACAACAAATAGTAAAAGTAGATAATCATATTATTTAACTGGTAATAGTTGAAGTAAGGTGGAAAATTTTGGAAAAAAAAAGGGGAAAAGTAATCAAAAAAAGGTAGGTAGTCAGTAAAAAATTAAAAAAATAACTTTAAATAAATAAACCTTCTTAGTCTCAATACTAAGCTCCTAAACTAATGTAAGTTACTAATTTTGAGTCGGCGTCAAACGAACAATCAACGAAGACCATTAAATTACTTCAAAAAAATTATCAGAATGTCGCTTTGCAACTCGATGCCATCATTTTACGCCTTATCTAATTCATTTGCTTGTTTGTTTGGCGCCGACTCAAAATTAGTTACTTACATTAGTTTAGGAGCTTAGTTATTGAGACTAAGAAGGTTTATTTTATTTTATACTTTTCAGTTCCGTATTTCGTCGGTTTAATTTTTTGTTAAAAAGTTATTATATTGTCAGATGTGATTGTTTCTCGTTTATTGATCGATTCTATACATGTATACCTACATATACTTATCTATTGCGATTATTCATTATTGTAAATTGTAACCTATGCTTTGTCAATGAGAATTTTATTTCTTCAGACAATAAAGTACATATTGATTAATTGATTGAATTAATAGAAATTTCAAATAGCATGGGAGGTCAAGGGCACATCATTGAAAAGATAATTCAATTCTCTTTTCAACCATATAATTATTATTTTTATTTTCCTTGAAACTTTTTTTACAATATGCATTTGAAATGTCAAGTATAAGTGCGTATCCGAATGGTACCCTTACCTCGATTACTGTTGAACGGTTTGATGTGAAACAATGGGGCAGAACATATTTTGAATACTATTACGGATCCAACTTTGAGAGAAGATACATTACAATTACTCGACAGAGTTGCACATTGTTGAGAAGGTAATTCAATTTTACTTCTATGGTTATTCTACGGACTCACAATTGTGATGAGTAACACGAAGTACGGTCAATAGAGGAAGATTGATGACTTAAATAATATTTCGTTTACGAATTTGTGTAAAAGCTTAATTAGGTAGAGATTTTGAATCCATACAATAATCCAATTTCCAACCCAAATAATACCCAATTCATTCATTTTTAGTGACCATAATCATGACTGATAATCAAGCATTTACCTAGAAATGCCTAATATGAAGTTGGATTATTTTGTCGATGTTTAAGACCTTCTAATGTATAAATGATTACAAGACTACTTACCTGCTCTTCATATTAAAAACGAATTATCGCATTTGGTAGGTAGGGAGGGGGAAAACATGAATGTACACGACTTGCTGTGGCAACGGAGGATACCCGCCAGTGTCATGACATACAGCGGTTGAAAGGTTACGTTTGTTAGGTTAATAAGGGGGTGGTTTAGATTATTAGTAGATATTGACACTTTTTATTCATAGATTTTATCTAAATCCCTGACAGATTTGCCGAAAATAAATTTTTCCATTCAGAAGTTATAGAAGTATAAGCCTATGTCTTGTCCCCTTTACGAAATCATTTGGTACGCCTATGGAATTTCCCGTAATAGTTTCGATTGGGGCACCTTGGAGAAGAAGTGTTCATTAAGAGGGGGAAGGCCAAACATGCTGTCTCAATACTGAAGTCACTACTATTTTTTTAATTTTAAACATCATGGTCCCTGATCATCCAATAACTCGGAAGTATTTGAGGGAACTGGTTGAAAAAATCAACAGAACTGGCACTGTTCATAGGAGAAATATTTGTTTTTCAGTTGAAAGTATTTTTTTTAACGGAAACGTGAATACACAAAATGTGCGGTACTGGAGTGACACAAATCCCCATATCTTTCGAGAAGGTCACACACACAGTTCCCACAGAAACTAAATAATAGATAAAAACTTTTTGCTTCACTATGTTCATCAATCTTTCATATATCTCCTCGATATAGTTTCCACTGATTTATGATTAGTTTTTCCTGATAATTTAACTAAAAATACGAGAGGCTTTACAGAGGTTATCTTTACTTTTTAGAGGTTAGAACAGGCCTGGAAAGTTCAAGCCACATTTACATGAACGTAGATACAAACTGTACCAAAGATTTGCAAGAATTACCGGAAGAAATCGAAGAGAAACATTGTTACGCTAATGTCGGTAAAAATGAAATTGAAACATTACGTCCACTACCCTCAAGTGTACCTCCTACACCTACAACCCTCTATTGTGACTTGGAAAACATCGGGATCCGAGAAGTCAACTATGCAGAGCTGGACTTGGATGCCAAAGAGCCCCAGGTTCCTCTTGCCGAACCAGAAAGTCCAACGATTGAGAAGAAGAGCTACGCAACGATAGACTTCCAGAAAACGACAGCTCTCTCACAATCAATCAATCCTCGGATGACCGTGGAGGAAGGGATCAGAAAAACTAGACACAACTCAACCATACACTATAATAATTCCTTGAGTGATTGAGAAATGAGAGTTGAAACTTCTTGTAAGTATCATGCCGAAGTTACTCAGTAAGTTGGATGCTTTTTTCCAGACTATATTATCAATGTTCATGAAGCTAGCATAACCATTATTACCGAAATACTCTGCAGCTATCATTAGTATAACAATAAAATTATCAGGGGTGACAGCAGCAATGGTTTTCCTACCAATTTTGTCTTTCATAAAATTTGTCTCTGTTTTCGAACTGAAAATGGCCATTGTTGGGAATGTTTCGATGAGTAACTATATTTTGGGTATCGTCCTGATATGTTCGATGACACTAATTGATTTGGGACCATTAGTTACCCCAATAACTCATCCCCAACTAATGCGTTGAATTGGTAATGGGATAGACAGATGCTGGTAAATTTTTCATGCTAATACATTATTTGCTCTATACACAATAAACAGTGAAATAATTTGTGACCCAAAAACTACCCCAATATCTCAACCCCAAATTGAAATATTCCCAGTTAGAAAAAAATAATTGTTGCTGGTGATTTTTTTCATGTCAATACACCATAAGAAACTTGCTCTACACATTCAATATAGTGAAATACATACACCCTACAACTATCCCAATATATCACCCCCAAATTTAAATATTCGCAAGTACAAAAAAATTAACATTGCTGTTAATTTTTTCATGTCCATACATCATGAGGAACTTGCTCTACACCCTCCATATAGTGAAATAATTTGGGACCCAAAAACTACCCCGTCAATATCTCATCCCCCAAATTGAAATATTGCAAATAGAACAAATGATGGTGATTTTTTCATGAAAATACATTATGATAAAATTGCTCTACACGCTCCTTATAGTGAAATAATTCCTGGTCCAAAAACTACCCCAATATCTCACTCCCAAATTTAAATATTCGCAAATTGATCGTTGCTGGTGATTTTTTCATGCAAATATATTATTAAGAACAAGCTCTACTAGCTTCATATGGTGAAATAATTTGTGACCAAAAAACTACCCCAATAACTAACTTCATGGGGTCCCAAATTATTTCGTGGTTCTGGTCTTATTGATAAGATCTCAAAACATACTCTCCTTTCAGATAACCTACAGCAACGATTATTCTAACTATTTATGAATTCTTTCAGCTTAGAGGGTAGTTTTTGGGACACGATTTATTTCATTATATGGAGCGTGTAGAGCAAGTTCCTCATGAAGTATCTGCATGAAAAAATCACCCAAGTTTTTTTAATTTTAATTTGGGGATTGGGGTAGTTTTTGAGTCACAAATCATTTTACTCTATGGAGCGTGTAGAGAAAGTTCCTATATATGAATTTGGACGAAAAAAACATCAGCAACGTTAAATTTTTCCTGATTGCGAATATTTCAATTTGGGGTAGTTTTTGGGGCATAAAATATTTCACTATATAGGGCGAGTAGAGCTAGTTCCTAATAATGTATTGGCATGAACTAATCACCAGCAACAAATTTTTTGTATGAAATTCTGTAGTGACAGAGAATATGCAAATATTTATCAAATGCATTTTCTCGAATTTTAAGAAACCAAATATATTGAATAGGCCCTCGTCTATTTTGTCTTCACCTTCGGAGGTTTTTGAAAGATACAAGCCACTAATTTACGACGGCGTATTGGCGCCATATATTTTTTTAATGAATTCTCAAAATTGTGACTTTTTTTCTCAAAATCCTGACTTTTATTTTTTCAGATTTTTTCTTACAATTTTGACTTTTTTTCAAATTTACTTTTTTTCTAAATTTGATTTTTAAATTTTTAAAATTCAAATTTTTTAATTATTTAAAAGTTTGAGAAAAAATCAGAATTTTGAGAAAAAGTCAGAATTTTGAGAATAAGAAAAGTTGAAATTTTGAGAAAAAAGTAAAATTGTGAAAAAAATCTTAAAATTTTGAGAAAAAAAGTCAGGATTTTGAGAATAAAACAGTCAAATTTTGAGAAAAAAAGTCAAGAAATTTTGAGAAAAAAGTTAAAATTTTGAGAAAAAAGTCAAAATTGTGAGAAAAAATCTCAAAATATTGAGAATAAAAGTCGAAATTTTGAGAAAGAATCTCAAAATTTTGAGAGTAAAAGTCAAAATTTTGAGAAAAAAGTTAGTAATTGTAGAAAGTCTAGGGATGGTACAGTTAATATATCTTATATTACACAGTCTGGTCTGCAACATGATCCATATGGTAATTTTAGTATATTATATTCTTTTGCATCATAAATATTTTGTTTGACCCAGTGGACCCCAGAAAATGATACCATATTGTATGGCAGATGGGACATGAGTATTTAGTGAAACTTGATCCCGTATTGTCGTTATTACTGTTGAGCAAAGTCTAGAGTTCAGACTTTTTACATGGCTGTTTACTGTGACCCCCTAGGAATTTGATTTCTGGAATACATTTGTGGTTTAATTTGAAATAAATAAATTCTTGTCTTTTTGAGATTTTCTCTGCTACCCCAGTTAGACCCTCAGCATGTGCTCCCGAATCAGACCCAGAAATGATTACAGAAATGTTATCTGCACATTGATACACTAGTCTTGGACTGAGTGACTGTGGATGGTCATTGACATATAACAGAAAAAGAATTGGTCCTAAGATAGACCCTTCTGGGGCGCATTGAGTTATATGATTTCCATCAAACTGAACTGATATATTTGTGAGATATCTACGATTTGGTATCTTCCAGATAGATATGATTTAATAAGATCATGTGCCTTTCCTCTGATTCCATACAGAGACTCTCGAGACTCTCTAATAATATAGTATGATTTACCAAGTCGAAAGGGTTTGAAAGATCAAAATACAAGCAGCCTACTCTTTTGTTTGCATCAATATTTTCCATGATTTCTGTTACTGCTTTAATGAGGGAGTTCCATACAAACTAAATAAAAAATCTGCCTCTCAAATTGTAATAATTTAATCAAGATTGTGCAGAGAATCACAAATTGAATATGCTGGATTATTTATTTCTAGTCCCAAATTGTTTATATTTTTGTATATAAAAAAGTTATATCAATAGGGAATTTTCTGTTTATATCTATATTCCATCTGATTCATGCATTATCAACCGTCATATGTCACGATGCCATTTGAACTGTAACGCCCAAGAATGCCACTTCCTTCTCTTGTTGCTTGACTTCCATTGTCATCAATCGTTATTGTGTTGGGTATTCTCTAATTCAATCTTTTGTTTCCAAAATATGATGACTTTACTCCCTAAAGATATTCCTGGAGCAGTGTCCTTAAAAGATCTCTGTTTTTCAGTTAAAGAGATGTCTTGAGTGTAGGGGTTTCAAAAGTTTTCTTCTTCATCAATAGACACAGAACGAGAATTTTACAAAAACTCTGTTGTAATTTTTTTGTGCTACCAACTGTTCACATTTTTAGACACAAAATCTCTATGACTGACACGTTTGATATAAGAATATAAACGCTTCATGGCCGAAAGTAATTGAAGTCAAACAATTATCATTGGAGAGGCAGAAGTTTTTAAGTTGACAACTTGTGCGGAACTCCCCTATTGCGAGTTCAGTTGACTTTCCTTATCTAAAGCCATATTGTTGTGGAGCAAGTATGTTATTCAGGTTTATGAATGTAATTAGTACGACGGCGTATTAGCGCCATCGTACCAGTATTTTTTTTATTGAAATCTCAAAATTTTGACTTTTTTCTCAATATTTTGAGATTTTTTCTCACAATTCACTTCTCAAAACTTAAACTTTTTTTATTCTCAAAATTTTGACTTTTATTCAAAAAAATTTAAGATTCTTTCTAAAAAATTTTTTCTCAAAATTTTTACTGTTTTATTCTCAAAATCCTGACTTTTATTCTCAATATTTTGAGATTTTTTCTCACAATTTTTTCTCAAAATTTTAAACTTTTTTTATTCTCAAAATTTTGACTTTTATTCTCAAAATTTTGAGATTTTTTCTAAAATTTGATTTTTTCTCAAAATTTTACTTTTTTTCTCAAAATTTACTTTTTTTTCAATATTTTAAGATTTTTTCTCACAATTTTGACTTTTTTTCTCAAAATTTTAACTTTTTTTATTCTCAAAATTTTGACTTTTTTCTCAAAATGTTGACTTTTTTCTCAAAATGTTGACTTTTTTATTCTCAAAATTTGACTTTTTTCTCAAAATGTTGACTTTTTTTCTCAAAATGTTGACTTTTTTCCTCTAAATTTAGATTTTTTCTCAAAATTTCGGCTTTTATTCTCAAATAAAAAAAGAGAAAAAAAGTTTAGAAACAATCTTTAAAATTTTGAGAAAAAAGTCAGGATTTTGAGAATAAATCAGTCAAAATTTTGAGAAAAAAAGTCGGCATTTTTAGAAAGAATCTTAAAATTTTGAGAATAAAAGTCAAAATTTTGAGAAAAAATCAAAAAAATTTGAGAAAAAAAGTCAAAATTTTGAGAATAAAAAAAGTTGAAATTTTGAGGTCAAAATTGTGAGGAAAAATCTCAAAATATTGAGAATAAAAGTCGAAATTTTGAGAAAAAATCACGAAATTTTGAGAAAAAAAGTCAAAATTTTGAGAAAAAATCTCAAAATTTTGAGAAAAAAAGTCAAAATTTTGAGATTTCAATAAAAAAAATACTGGTACCTTGGCGCTAATACGCCGTCGTACTAATTACATTCATAAACCTGAATAACATACTTGCTCCACAACAATATTGGTTTAGATAAGGAAAGTCAACTGAACTCGCACAAGTTGCCAACTTAAAAAAAAACCTTGAAAACTTCTGCCTCTCCAATGATAATTGTTTGACTTCAATTACTTTTGGCCATGAAGCGTTTATATTCTTATATCAAACGTGTCAGTCATAGAGATTTTGTGTCTAAAAATGTGAACAGTTGGTAGCACAAAAAAATTACAACAGAGTTTTTGTAAAATTCTCGTTCTGTGTCTATTGATGAAGAAGAAAACTTTTGAAACCCCTACACTCAAGACATCTCTTTAACTGAAAAACAGAGATCTTTTAAGGACACTGCTCCAGGAATATCTTTAGGGAGTAAAGTCATCATATTTTGGAAACAAAAGATTGAATTAGAGAATACCCAACACAATAACGATTGATGACAATGGAAGTCAAGCAACAAGAGAAGGAAGTGGCATTCTTGGGCGTTACAGTTCAAATGGCATCGTGACATATGACGGTTGATAATGCATGAATCAGATGGAATATAGATATAAACAGAAAATTCCCTATTGATATAACTTTTTTATATACAAAAATATAAACAATTTGGGACTAGAAATAAATAATCCAGCATATTCAATTTGTGATTCTCTGCACAATCTTGATTAAATTATTACAATTTGAGAGGCAGATTTTTTATTTAGTTTGTATGGAACTCCCTCATTAAAGCAGTAACAGAAATCATGGAAAATATTGATGCAAACAAAAGAGTAGGCTGCTTGTATTTTGATCTTTCAAACCCTTTCGACTTGGTAAATCATACTATATTATTAGAGAGTCTCGAGAGTCTCTGTATGGAATCAGAGGAAAGGCACATGATCTTATTAAATCATATCTATCTGGAAGATACCAAATCGTAGATATCTCACAAATATATCAGTTCAGTTTGATGGAAATCATATAACTCAATGCGCCCCACAAGGGTCTATCTTAGGACCAATTCTTTTTCTGTTATATGTCAATGACCATCCACAGTCACTCAGTCCAAGACTAGTGTATCAATGTGCAGATAACATTTCTGGGTCTGATTCGGGAGCACATGCTGAGGGTCTAACTGGGGTAGCAGAGAAAATCTCAAAAAGACAAGAATTTATTTATTTCAAATTAAACCACAAATGTATTCCAGAAATCAAATTCCTAGGGGGTCACAGTAAACAGCCATGTAAAAAGTCTGAACTCTAGACTTTGCTCAACAGTAATAACGACAATACGGGATCAAGTTTCACTAAATACTCATGTCCCATCTGCCATACAATATGGTATCATTTTCTGGGGTCCACTAGGTCAAACAAAATATTTATAATGCAAAAGAATATAATATACTAAAATTACCATATGGATCATCTTGCACACCAGACTGTGTAATATAAGATATATTAACTGTACCATCCCTAGACTTTCTACAATTACTAACTTTTGCAAAGAAACACTAAAACATTTTGACAAGAAATTGTGATCTTTACTCACACCAAATGACCATCAGTACTTGAAACAGAAATGAACTGAGCATACCAAAACACAACACATAATTTTTTGAAAAGGGGCCACATTATAGAGTTATTAAAGCATACAAATCTCTTCCAGATGCTAATAAAAACATCAACAACATGAAGAAATTCAGACACTTAGTCACAGAGTACCTGAATACTAAATTTATTACAGTTTCGACAGTTGGTGAGGAGTCTCCTTATAACTCCTCTGATTCACTGAAAATTGCAATATGTAATATTAAAATTCATTGAGTAGTTGACCACCTTTTAATTAGTATACATGGATCCAATATGATAAATTGAATAATTTAATATACAGATGGTTCCAAAGTTCTATATTTAGTACAACTCGATTATTCGTTATTATAAAATACATATCAAATGGAAAATATTTTTTATTAATTCTTTTTTGAGTGACATGATCAGAAGGAGAATCGGCAACTTGTCAGAGTAAATTCAACTTTGTGTACATGCTCGCTTCCACATCCACATGTAAATAATTATAATGAATAAAATAATTAATAAAAAAACCTTTTTAAAGACTAGGTTTAATTCAAATGCGCTAAAAAGTAAAAAATAATAGCTTTGGATGTGCGACGTAGGTTATTCCGTGAGTTATAGATTCAAAAGCTTGTCACGCAAAGTTTTCAGTTCGAATACAGAAGCGACAAGCTTTCGAATCTATAACTCACGGAATAATCTACGTCGCACATCCAAAGCTATTATTTTTTTACTTTTTAGCGCATTTGAATAAGAGCTTGTCTTTAAAAAGGTTTTTTTATTAATTATTTTATTTTGTGCTTTTCAGTAAGTACACCTTAATCTGTGCATTTTTGTGAATGCATAGTCATTATGAGGCCTTTTTCCTGTAAGTTCTGAGCTATCTAGTTCTTCAATGAGCAGACCATCTGAAGATTAACTCCTACGCCATCTTCAATTTATGAATTCTGACAAAAAAACAATAATCTTCAACTAAATTCATAATCTCTGACCCCAAAAACTGCGACATACCAATTTTGAATAGAAACGTTCCATTATCACAACCATGTGGAGCCGCCATCTTGAATTTATGAATTTTGAGAATAAATTCACAGTCTTTGACCCCGAAAACCTCCACATACCAATTTTTAATAGAATCGGACCATAATTACAAAACTCGTTCGCCATCTTAGAGCCGCCATCTTGAATTTGTGAATTTTGAAAGAAAATTCATAATCTCCGACCCCGAAAACCCCTACATACTAATTTTGAGTCGAATCGGACCATAAACACAAATCTCGTCCGCCATCTTGAGTTTGTGAATTTTGAAAGAAAATTCATAATCTCCGACCTCGAAAACCCCCACATACTAATTTTGAGTCGAATCGGACCATAAACACAAATCTCGTCCGCCATCTTAGAGCCGCCATTTTTTTTTTCTCAAACATTCCATAATGCATTGTCTCGGGAACTATGAACACCTGCCACATTTCACGTTAATCGGGCAACTGGAAGTGGATCAAATTTAATTTGCAAGATTTGATGACAAACATCGGGACAGGTGTAACTAAATAAAAGCTTGTAAAAATAAAAATAGAAAAGAAGAAAATATTCATTTGACTGGTAAACTGTATCTGCTGAGGCTTATTGAATTTATACAATCCTTTCTGCATGTATATTTGTTTCAACAATACACATATACGAAAACCATCTGCTCTTTATATTTTGAAGGAGTTTCCATTTTGAGAGGTGTTCAAGATTTGATCATTCAACCATACATTTGTCAACTTGTCATCCAAAAATAAAAAACCTTCCTGGTGTTGCGTTAATATATAGATAGATCTTATTGAAAAAATATGGAAAATTCATTGAATTATTCATATTAACTAGTTCTAATAATAAGAATTCCGAAAAACTAAAAAATGACTTCTAGATAATATGTCAACACTCATTCATATTGATTTTGAATAAGTTTTGCTAAAGGATTTTGGCAGGGGATTGATGGACAGACACACACTCACACACATGTTTCGACATATTTTAAGCTCTATAATTGATTTATATAGAAATCTGAAATTTGGCGTTTTATTTACAAGCACAATACTTTTTAACCGACAAAACCAAAAAGGAGGAAGTTTTTTATGTATGATCACGCATAACTTTTTACTGAGACGTCCGATTCCGATAATTCTTTTTACAGTGGATAGGGTGTACTTCGAAGGTGGTCCCATTTGAATTTAAAAGATGAAATCCACCCCTAAAGGTAGCAAAATGGAGGATATTAATCACTCACCCTCTGAATTCTGGTCCGTTAACCGATTCTATCAGGCATAACTTTGTACTGGGTTCTTCGATTTGGATGATTCTTTTTGAATAGATAGGGTCTACCTTATATTTGGATTTCGAATGAAATTATCCACCCTTACGGGTAGAAAAATAGGGGATAATTGATTTTTCACTTGTGAACATTGGCACACACATACGTAGTTGACAATGACAGATCGCTACTAACATTATTTTTGTTCCACATCCGTCAAAATCATTATATTCTGTGAGAGGATGGAATTATATACAAAATAATGAAATAAACTAACCAGAACAACAAAAATAATTTATATTACAACAAATAGTAAAAGTAGATAATCATATTATTCAACTGGTAATAGTTGAAGTAAGGTGGGTAAGTAAGTATTTTGGAAGTAATAAAAAAACAAGTAGGTAGTAATTAGTAGATTTTAGCCACAAAAAATTGAAAAATAAAAACTTTTAAACAAAAAATTGAACCGAGAAATACAGAACTGAAAAGTAAAAAATAAAATAAACCTTCTTAGTCTCAGTAACTAAGCTCCTAAACTAATGTGAGTAACTAATTTTGAGTCGGCGCCAAACAAACAATCAACGAACATCATTAAATTACTTCAAAAAAATTATCAGAATGTCACCGCGCAACTCGATTCATTTGCTTGTTTGTTTGGCGCCGACTCAAAATTAGTTACTTACATTAGTTTAGGAGCTTAGTTACTGAGACTAAGAAGGTTTTTTTATTTTTTACTTTTCAGTTCCGTATTTCGTCAGTTTAATTTTTTGGTAAAAGTTTTTATTGGTCATTCGACATTAAAAAACTTCAGCCTAGGTTATTATTATTTTTTTGTGATGCTCATAATTTTGAGAAAAATTGTTTCCTAAAATTACTACCAAGGTTCATATCATGGAGATAAAATTGTTTCTGTTGTTCTAGATATATTTATCTGGAAAGTGTCTCTTTTGCTAATTGTTTTTATTCTATTCCAATGGTTATGCTAGCTTTATGTATTGTATGGTGAGCAAACTTATGTGAAGAACATGATTGGCATACATATTTTTAAAATTGTCCTGACCTCAAAATAAAAAAATCTATCTTCATAATTTAGATAAATTGTTTTGATCTCGTAGGTTATTTTAGTTTAATTATTGCAACTGGACTTTGGACAGTCTACTACCAAAAAGCATTATTTATATATAGTTAAAAAAGATATTGTTAATTGAATAATAAATTATTCAAGGTGTCCTCGAAAAGTTGTTGCAATCATTTTTTATAAATGCATTATTTTCTGTCTGCTTTTTTTTGTGCAATATTGAAAGATCGTAGGTCAAATAGGGATTAGTAGTTACCATTACTTTAATTGTATTCATTTGGCATTTTATTATTAGAAATATTAGAATTTTGAACTGATTGTTGATAAAGCTCAAAAAAAGTTAAAGATACAAACTTATTGAGTAATATTCAGAAAACGGTTGAAATCTTTGTATGAATTCGTTACAAACAAGATGCCAAAGATATTACCCTTGTTATTTTTGAAATGTATAACATTATTGTGTATTTATAGGGATTGTAACAAAGAGAAAAGTTGCCAAAGATATTTTCCAGCGAACTGTTGGAACTTGTACAGTGTTTCATTTTATGATCTATTTTAATTATACATTTTTGCTGATAGTTGAGTAGTGGAAGAAATTGTATTTAATTTTTAATAAATGATATTTTACAACAGCTTTTTTTAATATCTACCTGCACTAGATACTAGGTACCTTCAATTTTAAAGGAACATTTACTCGATGCAGTCATCAAATAATGGCCTCATCTAATGTTATTGAGGGAGGCGAAAGAAATGGTAATAGCTGAAAAATGTCAAAATTTCTTTCAGTAAAGTTTGCTCATTATGAGAGTATAAAGGATTTGAGGGGAATTTTTGACTTTCTACATCTTCATTTGATGTCAAAATTAGAAGATGAAAAAGACGTGGGAAATTATGAACAATTCACTACAGAAGACATTTTTAATAGCATTTTGTCCATTAGTGAAGTTTATTACCCAAGCAGATAGATGCCTTCGATTGAAAAACCAAATACTTTGAATTTAAAAAATTGTAACAGAACGATTTTTGGATCTGATTTCCCCATCTTTTATTTTCGGTTTTTACGCTACATTTTTTACAGAAGAGAAGTAAAAAGCCAAAAATTATTCACAAAATTTCATTTGAAACAAATATTTTCTATATTATGGTTCTAAGCTTTGTTAACGTGTTGTGATTGACCTTTTTGAGATATCTGTACTTCAATATATTTTTATGCCAATCTCAACATTTTTATTGGTACTTCACGGGTAACAAATTCAAAATTGATATTTCCGGGCTCCGCATATTCTGAAAGTATATTATGTTGAATCGGAAACGTCAAATTAGAATAGGATACACGCATGATTTTATTTTTTCTTTGCATCAGTTCGACCCTCAAAAAGTACATTTTGTCAAAATAATTTCTGAGATCCCAAAATTTTCAAATTTAAAGGTGCTCCCCAAATCAATCTCGATTTGACCTTCACTTGAATCAAAGAGAGTAAACATCTGAGAAGGAGGTACTATTAAGCTCTAGCCAATCAGAATCTTCTAGCAATAACCCGTCATAGTGACGTACATGGACATAAGTATAGGTGGCACACGTAACATACAGAGTGGTCCAATATATATTCAAGAGCCTGTAAAACCAGAGCGCGGAATGCGCTAGTCCGCCACTGTCCAGAGAGCATGGCCATGACATGTCCATATACGTCACTATCACTCAAAGACAGTAAACGTTATCTGAGTAGGAGAGTCTATTCCCCATAAGACAATGGTGACACTAATAGAAAGAGATGAAAGATCATTTGTGAGTCATAGTGACGTATATGGACATGTCATGACCACCATTCTCTCTGGACAGTGGCGGACTAGCGCACTTTGGTATATGAGAGCTACAGGCTCTTGTATGTATATTGGACCACTCTGTATGTTACGTGGGCCACCTGTACTCATGTCCATGTACGTCACTTGACGAGTTAATGCTACAAGATTCTGATTGGCTAGAGCTTATTAGTGCCTCCTATTCATATAACGTTTACTCTCTTTGACTATGACTCACAAATGATCTTTTATCTCTTTCTATAAGTGTCACCATTGTCATATGGGGAATAGACTCTCCTACTCAGATAACGTTTACTCTCGTTGCCCTTGAATAACTTTTCCCAAACACTAGCGCCAATTGTGGTTATTTCAGGAATATTGATAGACAATAATATTTCTTACAGCCCAAACATAAATTTAACCTTATTTTTAAAGTGATGTTTCAGTAACAATTGAAAATACTATAATAAATATATGAGTACAACATATAAACGAAGATAGATGAAATTATAGTTGACAATTCGAAGCAATTAGCGATAAGGTGTGAAATAACGCCTCCATCAGAGGCGCTAGGAGTACGTTTTTGAATGTAATGAAAAAATTGGCGTTTTCAATTTTGAATTATGAAAAACATTAAACATTTTTTCAAAGAAGTGTATTGGGGTCCGAGCGCTCGAATCCGCGGACTTTTTGTATTGAGGCCCGAGCACTTCTGCAGATAATAGTCCAAATAAAAGATTTCCTTATAAAGTTCAGCATTAGTTAGCACTGTTTTCAATCATTTAAATATTTTGATGAATGCCTTCTCTTGAGTATATTCAGTAAATTTGGTGATGCAAGCATACGGTGGCATACCTTGTAAAGATATATCGCATAAGTTCAGATGCTCGGACCAAAATACAAACATGCAGCAGGTCCGACGCTCGGACCCTAATACACTTCCTTTTTTCAATGTCTGAGTTTGTTGCTAAACTTTCTAGGTGGTAGTCTGTATGTGCATATCAAAATATTTTAGAAAAGGGGTACATGGTATTCCATATTTTTTAGCCAATCTAAGACATTTTCGAAGAATCAAAATGTTAGGATTGACTTCAAAAATTATATTTGGTCTAGCCCACAGACCTCAGTTGGAAAAAGGAAATTTGCATGTATCATATCTTGATATTTTGATACTATTTCATATAACATTCTCCGCGTTCTTATATTGTTGCCTTGTGATCACTTTGATTTGATTTTTTTCTCCCTGAAAATTGATGAAGCATGCTTTATCTGTAGCAATTTTTGCTCCTGCCAAACGAATACTCTTTGATACGCATGTGCCCCTTTTTTGGAATATTTTGATTTGCACATATATATTATCACCTAGAAAGCTCCGCAACAGATTTAAAAATTCGAATAATGTTTTTCATAATTCGCCGGAATTTAAAATGCCAATTTTTTCATCACATTCAAAAATGGTCTGCTAGCACCTCTGATGGACGTATACATCGTTACTTCACACAGTACAAACTTTGACCGCTAGTTGCTTCGAACTGTCAACTATAATTCGATCTGTCTTTGTTTATATATTGTACTAATATTTTTATCATAATCATATCTCCAATTGTTACTAAAACATCACATTGGTGGTGGAGGGGGGGGTTGAATTGATGTTTCGGTTGTAATAGTCTATCAACATTCCTGGAACAACCACAACTGGCGCTAGTGTTTGGGAGAAGTTATCCAAGTGGAGGTCAAATCGAGTTTGAATTGGGAAGCACTTTCAAATTTGAAAATTTCGACAAAATATTGGGATTTGAAGAATTATTTTCACAAGATGTAATTTTTGAGGAACGAACTGGGGCAAAGAAAAACAAAAATAAAATCATGTACGTTTTCTATAGTATAGATAACTTAACTGAGGTTAGGCGGGAATTTTGAATTAAGATCCGACCACTGAATTTCATGCATTTCTCACGGGTTTGAAAATAATGCGAATCTCTCGCCTGTTTTAGAAGCTTTGGCAAATTTCTTATGATTTATTTCTGTTGAAATAGATCCAATGAACCTTTCTCAGCAAGCTACAGTTGAAATTGTACAATAAAATTGAATATTTTCAAAATAATTGATGAATATAAAATTGGTGGAAAAATTCGATGGAAGTTTGTCTTAGGCAAAGTTTGGCGGAAATTTCAATTTTATAAACATACATGAGATCGCAAGTCTCAGACATACATCAACATAATGATGCAGTGTGCTCTGACGGTGCACAATAAACTTGAAATACTGCATTGTTTTGCGCTTTGCGCCTACCCAAGTGATTGTGATTTATATTTAATGCCAACAAAAGGAAAAAAAATCAAAAATGTATATAAAATACTTGGCATGGTATCTGTATGACTGGTATATGTAATAAATATATTCAAGAGATGAATTATAAATATTACTGTTTTGAACGTGAATTTCCAGACGACAAAAAAACCAATAAAATATAATCGTGTGTGTTGTCACTTCAAATATGGTTTAAAAGAAAATGGACCTATTATTCGTAATCCAAATTACACATTTCTAAATGTCCAGATGAATGACTGTTTTCAGTTTTCATCCTGAAAGTATTCATTTATAACAGATAGCTTGATAATTCTCGAAGCCATTATTTATTGGTAGATCACAGTCAAAGAGAGTAAACGTTATCTGAGTAGGAGAGTCTATTCCCCATAAGACAATGGTGACACTAATAGAAAGAGATGAAATATCATTTGTGCGTCATAGTGACGTATTTGGACATGTCATGGCCACCATTCTCTCTGGACAGTGGCGGACTAGCGCACTCTGGTATCTGAGAGTATCTTCTTAAATGTATATAGGACCACTCTGTATGTTACGTGGGCCACCTGCAAAGAGAGTAAACGTTATCTGAATAGGAGAGTCTATTCCCCATAAGACAATGGCGACACTAATAGAAAGAGATGAAAGATCATTTGTGAGTCATAATGACGTATATGGATATGTCATGGCCACCATTCTCTCTGGACAGTGACGGACTAGCGATCTTCGCACTCTGGGATCTGAGAGTTACAGGTTCTCGAATGTATATTGGACCACTCTGTGTGTTACGTGGACCACCTGTACTCATGTCCATGCACGTCACTATGACGGGTTGATGCTACAAGATTCTGATTGGCTAGAGCTTATTAGTACCTCCTATTCAGATAACGTTTATTCTCTTTGGGCCACCTGTACTCATGTCCATATACGTCACTATGACGGGGTAATGCTACAAGATTCTAATTGGCTAGAGCTTATCAGTACCTTGTATTCAGATAACGTTAGTCTCTTTGGATCACAGTCACAAATATTATAACCCTAATCGGACATGTAATGATTTACGCACAGCAGAAATCATCTACAACATACTGAAATCTTTCGAACAACACTGGTTTCAATTTTAATTTAAAGATATATGGAAGATTTTGATGTGATATGGACATGAAAACACGCACTGATGATGAAGGCACCCAATATTTGATGTATCTGTACTAACATTTACTTTTAGATAGCGTGGTTCCATCTCAAAGTTCAACCTCCATAAGACTCCCATGTTAAAAAAATTGAATATGGATCTCCCGCCAAGAGAGTGATTTTAACCTCACTAATATGGTCTATTGCTCGGAACAAACGAACAACCAAATAGTGCTTCAATCAGATTAGAGCAACGCGAGCATGACAAACGAACAGGCATGTAAAGAGGTTTGTTCTAGTTTACTTTGAAAAGAAAAACAAGCATTAATTACCCGAACTGAAGAGAGATAAATTGTGCTCTGTGAATGTGCACATCAGAATTCAGAAACTATTCTGAATATCAGCGCTGCCGTTTTGAGAGTAATTACTCCATTTGTAAGCAATTCGAAAGCTTTGGAGTAATCGTGGAGTAATGACGAATTGTAAGGATTTCGTAAGCATTTCGCACTAAGGAGTGGGAGAACAGTGTTCATCTTCCTGACTACTTGTGTTTGTTTCGTGTGGTACATGAACTCGTTAGTCGTTACTCTTCACGTCTTTGTCTATAGTAGTTTGCAAGTTTGAGTTCTGTGTTATGTTTGTTTATCGGAATTAAAATTGGCATGACATGACATATCTGAAATCTTATCTCAGCCTCAGGCTTCTATGAGTTTTATCATTGTTTCGATTATACTATGGTTTCATCAACAGGTTTCAATGCTACCAACCCAACTTCTGACCTAGCACCGAGTAGACAATGGGAACACGCATGATTTTATTTAAATTTTTCTTTGCCTTAGTTAGATCCACGATAATTACATTTTGTGAAAATAATTTCTCATATCCCAAAATTTTGTCGAAATTTCCAAGTTTGAAAGTGCTCCTCAATTCAAACTCGATTTGACCTTCATTTGAATAACTTCTCCCAAACACTAGCGCCAGTTGTGGTTGTTTCAGGAATATTGATAATCGATACATAAATTCAAGCTCACTTTTAATGTGATATTTGAAAATACTATGATAATAAAAATATTAATACAACATATAAACGACGGCAGATGAAATTATAGTTGACAGTTCGAAGCAACTAGTGGTAATAATTGAACTGTGTGAAATAACGATCCTTACGTCCACCAGAGGCGCTAGCAGTACGTTTTTGAACGTGACGACAAACTTGGCGTTTTCAATTTCGAATTATGAAAAACATTAAATATTTTTTCAATATCTAAGTTTGTTGCTGAGCTCCCTAGGTGGTAGTCTTTATGTGCAAATCAAAATATCCTAGAAAGGGGGCACATGCGTGTTCCCTATTGCATTTCCAGTTCAATGGACATTTGTAAATATGTGCTTCTAGTCTAGTTTGTTCTGGTTTCGTTTCAGAATCAGTATCTATCAGAACAAGTCGACACTCGAAATCATCCATATATACCATAGATTATGTATAAATTAAGTTTGTAAGGATTTTGTAAGCATTCTCAAAATTCTGGGAGTAAAACTCCGCATTTTGATAGACGCTAGTAAGCATATTGTATACTTTAAATTGGCAGCACTGCTGAATATTGAAAAAGGTACACAAACAAACCGCTTGGTGTATCATTTTTTATAATTAATTTGGAGGAAGGTTATGCTCTAGCCGATTTATATAGGTGAACTCTTTTGAATTCCGCCAAATAATGGCACAAAGGTTTCCTGGGCCAGGACCGACTCAGGGGCCAGGGGGAATTCCTCCTCAAAGATATCAACAACCCCAAAATCCAGGAATGCGTCAGTATAATCAACAGAATTTTCCGGTGGGTATCACAAAACTTGTCCTCTTTACCTCTAGGGTAATATCTTATTTTTCAGCAAAGGGCTGGATACAATCCACCGCCCCCGAATATGCCTTCTAGCGGCGGTACAATGATCCAGAGACCCAGTGGTTCACCTTATTCACCAATGAGAGGAGGACCCATTCCTCAGCCAGCCACCACTAAAAGACCTGCTGCTGAAAATAGGGTTCCTGTGCCACAGAAATCGTAAGTGAAATATTGTATAGATTGCAGAATAGGTAAAGAAAATGGGTCCAGCCCTGATTTTAACACGTTCGCGGACAAGACATTATATGCTATCAAAGTATACTGCTATTTATTCACCAAAGAATACTGCATTTTTGGGAACCACAATTTTTCTCAACTGTCCGCGTGTTCCCAGATACTTCATAATATGATATAAACAAGGGCACCCATGCCTGGTGGCAGGGGAGGGGGCACCCCCTAGCTCTTAGGAAAGAAAAAAGAATATATGTATATATATAGTCGATGGGCAGTCAAGGTCAGGTGTTTTGCTTTCAAGAAAATGATTTAAATGTCGGTATTACGTAGAAGAGGTTCAACACTAAAATATTTTCGATATATACTGTTTTAATGTATATAATTTACTTACTGGAGTTCAAGCATAAGCTGCACTACTGGATGCGACTTTAAGGCGCGGTGTACCAACTCTATGTTGTGTAGAAGGGAGCCCAAGTCCTTGACGAATTGTCAACCCAACCGTTCACGCGACAACAGAAGCACTATTAACACGTTGGCAGACAGTTGACAAAAATGGTGGTTCCCAAAAACGCAGTTAGGATCTGAAATAAATAGTATAATTCGACGTCATATCATGTCTTGTCCCTAGACGTTGAACGGCATATGCCGTCTTGTCCGCGAACGTGTTGATAGACTACTTTTCTGAATCTGGGAGCAGTCTATCTGCCTCCACGTTCACTTTTACTACTAAACTCAACGTTATATGTGATCAAAACCCCAACTCCAAACATATTCTTTTCGGCGACTTTAATCTCCCAAATACTATTGGCATATAGATGACTACTCATCAGTAGCGGTATCAACTCAAAACTCACCAATAAATGAGCTTGAGGCCTCTGAAATACTTTCACTCATTTCTGCTTATCACTAGTCAAACCGAACACTCAATACTAGAGGAGTTCTACTTGACCTTGTCTTCTCACACCATGAAGAATTAGTTCAAACAGCTATCAATAATCTACTATCTTCTGACCGGCACCATCCTGCACTTCTTACATATCTTGAATATCGCCTTGATAACAGATCAACTGTACATGTCAAAGAATACTTCTACGATTTTAAATATGCCAATTTTGTAGCTATACGTTAGTGTCTCAAGGCATTGGATTGGGACTCACTCCTAAGTGAAAAAGCTCTTGATGACATGATTAACATTTTCTATGACTTTCTCTATTCGGTGATTGAACTGTTCGTTACATATTTTTTTTTCGCAACGAATAAATTTCCCTATTGGTTCACAGCGGAATCAAGGCAGTTGTTATTTCAGAAGAACGAAGCTCACACTTACTTCAAAATACATCAATCCCAAGATAGATAGATAGATATTTATTTAAATAGGATACCCTAATATGCAAACATAATTTCATATTATAAATTTACAAATACAATTTGATAAAAATCAGTTACTAAAACATAATTGTAATATATAGGTATTATCAAGAATCAAATATAAGATGTAATATAAAATGTGATTAATAAAAAGACAAACAATAAAATAACATTAGCTAGTAATAAAAATATAAAAACATAAAAATATAGCCACAGACAGATGATGTAAAGTGCCACAAAACAACTAATATTAGTGTTGGCCATCTCTTGGTAGAATGTATGATAACAATTTCGTTTTGAAGCAATATATCGTATTACATTGTTTTATTTCCTCTGGTTGTTGATTATATTCATTCAATCCTTTGAAAAATATAGATTTCATTGAACTCTTCAGCTTTGTCCTATTGATATGAAAATTATGTACGGACCGTGTATTATAGTTATGGAGTTCATTGTATGTAACACATTGATTGAAGTAATCAGGAAACATATTCCTTGTGATTTTAAAGACAAATAGCATGGCCATATAATATAGTCTTTGATCTACTGAATTTTAATGTTGCGAGCATTGTTTTTATTGGGGTGTATCTGTTGCAATGTAAAATTACTCGCATTCCTCTGTTCTGCAATTTTTGTAACATTTGGATTTCATTTTTTGTAAAAGATATAAAATAGAAGAACAGTAATCAAAATGTGGCTGGATTATCACTTTATATACAGTTGTTCGGCTAGATAGAGAAAGTTGTGCAGAAATTCTTGTGAAAATATATAGTTTTTTTGAAATTTTATTACAGATGTATTTACAATGAGATTTCATCTCCAAACATTCATCAATTATGCATCCTAAATACTTGAATTCGTGTACCCATTCTACCCTTCCACCTTCAAGTACTAAGTTGATTGTGTTGTAATTTATATTTGACAATTTGAACCTATTATTCAATACCATAGCCTTTGTTTTGGAAATGTTTAGCTTCAATTTGTTTATGTTTAGAAAATTTTCAATATTATTCAAAACTCCATTCAATCTCGTTACAGTTTCATTCAAGTTGACTCCATAGCAAGCAAGAAAGTTATAATGTTTTCTCAACTTTGAGAACCCATTGCAAATCGTTGAGTGAAGAATGTTATAAAAACTATGTTAGTGCTACTGAATCATCAAATCATTCTGGAACTTTATCAACTTGAAACGAAAAAATATATCAATTCCAAACATAATGTCCTATAATGATACAACTGTTAGTTCTGGGCCTGAAATTGCCAACCTATTCGCTGATAATTTTTCCTCTGTTTATTCCAAAGTCTCCCAAAAAAACGATATAGACATTGTATCTGAATCTAAAACAATAAACACACACTATCACATCTCAATATCTCAAATTTACATGAAGTTATCTAGTCTTGATACAAATAAAGGCCCTGGCTCGATCCCTCCAAGCCTCCTTTAACAATGTAGCTTTATCTTGTCTCATCCACTATTTTTCATTTTCAATGAGTCCCTTAAAACTGGCAATTTTCTCTCTTTTTGGAAGCTAGGTTACGTAACACCCATATACAAATCAGGTATAACAACAGATATTTGCAACTACTGAGCGATAGATAGATAGATAGTTTATTCATAACATTTTTCAAAAATTTTTCACAATCGTCAGGTACATAATACTTATTTAAAATTAAGATATAAAATACAAGAAATACAAGGTACATGAGATAAAAAAAATAAAAAAAAACAGAAAATAAAATCAAAAGGTCATATCTAACTCGCATGCACAGGAGGGCATGTGCAGGAGGAACTCCTCAGCTGTATAGAAGCAATGCTTCATTAGCATATCGTGAACGTTTTTCTTAAAGTTATTGTAGGTTAGCCCTTTGTAGCTATGTGGTAATGCATTATAAAGCTTAACTCTAATATATCTGTAGGAATCTTGGGTTTTCTTAATTCTACAAAGAGGTATGCAAATATTATTACTGTTTCTAGTTGAATGTGTATGTATATTATTGTGCCGTGTAACGTCATCAGTCAATAATTTTTTATGAATAGATAAAAGGCACTCCTTGATATAGCAGCATGGTAATGGAAGAATATTTAGTTTTTTGAATAGTGGCTTGCAATGAGAACGAGAGCTACTGAAGCTCATTATACGTATTACTTTTTTTTGTGCTACAAATACTCTTTCTTTGTTCCTGCAGTTTCCCCAAGCTATTAAGCTGTAAGTAAGTATACTGTGGAATAGTGAGAAATAAGCCATCCTTAAATGTTGAAAGTCTAACTGAGACCTTGATTGTCTCATTCCGAATGTGGCTTTTGCTAGGCGCTTGCACAGATCTTCGGTATGAAAACTAAAATCCAACTTTGAGTCCAGGTACACACCTAAGAGTTTAACTGGTTCACTGTGACGGAGTGTTGTGGAAAAACATATGTTTTGAGTTTTTGTCTCATTAAGAGTAAGACAATTTATAGTAAACCAGTCTTTAGATATGGCCTCGGACTGATCTAGAGAAGTGAGAGATTCTTGGTTATTATTGCCTGTAACTAA
Source organism: Gonioctena quinquepunctata (assembly GCA_018342105.1). Lineage (NCBI taxonomy): Eukaryota > Metazoa > Arthropoda > Insecta > Coleoptera > Chrysomelidae > Gonioctena > Gonioctena quinquepunctata. Next base: position 474,423 of record JAFIRS010000382.1, on the reverse strand, counting down.
GTAGGTGGTATCATCAGCATAAAATACAGGTTTAACGGTTTGGCCTAGATTAATTGGCAAATCGTTGAAATAAATGATAAAAAACAAGGGTCCAAGTACAGAGCCCTGTGGAACGCCATATGGCACAGTATGGGCATCAGAGCTTTTACCGCCATATTCAACATAATGAGTCCTATTGTTTAGATATGAGGAGATGAGATCTAGTGGGGTACCTCTTATGCCATATCTTTCGAGTTTCACCAGTAGATAACAATATTAAGCACCATTCCCAAGTTATTTGAGAGTTTGATAACTGATTTCCTAATTTTTGATTTCGTTAACATTCTAATTCCTGAAAATTTAGCTTTTGTGCTGGAAAATCTACTGAATTGACTTTGGTGATGTACACTAACTAACTGTCAAAGGCCTTGGATGAGGATTCTCAGGTGGATAAATTCTACACAGTCTTCTCTAAGGCTTTTGACAAGGTAGACCATTCTCTTCTAATAAACAAACTTGGTCTTTGCGATTCACACTTACGCTGGATTCATAGCTATCTAACTGGCAAGAAGCAAATAGAGTAAACCTCTCTTCATTTCCAAAGAAATTGCAGTAACATCATTTGGGACCCCTGCTCTTTGACCTATTCATTAATAATATAACAACCAAGTACCTCCCTCTTATTTGCAGATGGCCTCAAATTTTTCCTCAGAATCAACAATATAAACAATGTTTTAAATTTGCAATCAAACCTAAATAATATGAGCACTTGGTGTGCAAATAATCTTATGAATTTAAATGTTTCCAAATGTCACATTATGTGCTTTCATAGACGTAAGCAACCAATTGTATTCAACTACCAATTAAATGACCCCATTCTTGATTCAGTAACTCAGATTAGAGATCTGGGAGTTATACTTGATACCCTCCTGACCTATAATCCCCAGATCTCATCAGCCCAGTCAAAAGCTCTCAAAATGCTAGGTTTCATCAAAAGAACCACTGTTGACTCCAAAGATATATTTGCCATAACATTATTATACTGGGCCCTAGTCAGGCCCCATCTAGAATACTGCTCTTCAGTGTGGTCCCTCCAATACGAAATTTACTTAACGAAAATCTAGACATCTAGCAGTTATAGGCTATTGTGAGTCAGGCTTGTCAATCTTAATTAAACTTCTTATCGACTTTGACAAGTAGTGTCAAAATTGAAACTATTTTTGTCAAATGTGTACGTGTACTACTTTCTTATGAAATCTGGAACATCATAGGCAGGTTTACACCATACAAACCTTGTACAACTTTTTTATGCACACAACTGTACATTGGTAAGTTAAGGTGCCCGCAAATTGAATCCCACCTCAAAATTGCCACTCTGGAAGTAAGAAGGAAACACAGAGACCTTATGTTACTTTTTAATATACTTAAAAGCCGATTGAACTGCCCATATCTCTTAGAAAATATTCAACTCTTCATTCCCCCTTGTAATACAAGATAGGTTCCCCACTTTCATGTACCATTCTTTAGAACTAACCAAACTTATAACTCATGTTTACCATGAATTTTAAGATTAGCCAGCCAATCATTTCAATACCCTAATTTTTTTGACATCCCTCTGAGTCATTTAAAAAATGAAATGAGCACCACAGTTCTCTATTAATAATAATATCGTCTTTATTATTTCCATATCTGTGCGGTATGATCACATCGATACTGACAAATACGAAATATTAGGAAATAAAGGGCAAATTTCATTTTCTGCAAATCAGGCACTTGCAGAAAATGTTCTTCCACTTAACACCACTTTTTGTCGTTTCATGTTCACTACTCTACTTACTAAATTCACCCCTCGTCAAATTTATAATCTCCGTGCCTACACTCTAGAATTAGTATATCAACTTATTTTGTTGCTTATTATTGCTTCTGTATATTAGTATATTGCTTGTTGTCTCATGTCTTAAATCTTGTTTGTTTTTCATTTTTGCACTCACCATAAATATGTATATAATTAGGCCTGTAAAATTTATAAATAATTACGACCTCCTCCCCCACTCTCGTTGGGCCTGTATGCACAACAGTACAATTTTAACTTAAATAACATTGTATAAAATCCAAGAAATATATGAAAACCAACTTATATACCACATACTACAAAATAAAAGAAACATTTGATTTTTAAACATTGTAAGAAGACCGTTTTTTTATTTTTTTTTAAGAATAATGAACTTTATTAAAAATATTTCAATCTGAATGCAATTGAAACCAATTCATACGGCCGATTAGTTAACATAATAAAATTTCCCATACGTACTTATATCATCTCAACTCTTGTAAAGTATAGTTATTCTTTTCAGAAAAAAAAAATTACCACTTCCAGACAATTATGTTCTGGCAAGTCTAGATGTCGTCTCCCTTTTTAGCGATGTCTATTTGGATGTTTGTATTAGAGCAATACACAAAAATTGGGATCGTATTAGTAATTATTGTTGCATTAACGAAGATACATTTTTGGAATTGTTGACTTTCCTTTTTAATAATACATATTTTTCTTTCTTCAACAAAATTTATAAGCATTCCTTTGGTACTCCAATGGTACTCCAGTACTCCAACAGAGTCACATACATCAAAGAGAACATTTTTAGAAATGGCTTTCATATCTCAAGAAAACCATTGATTCAATAAAAAACCGATATTAACCATTTGAGTGAGATCTATTTGTTGTCTTTAGATATCAATCCAAATTGACTACAATGCAATATCAAATAATAGTTATTTTTAACATTACCCCTAACATTAATTGGTACTAATCCACAGTTGGCCCCACTGTAATAATTTCCAAGTGACACCTGTTAGGTGTCATTGGCTTAAATATAATTGCCGGAATTATTCCTAACCTGTCAGTTTCACTTCTCACACGTTTATATTTATATAATTTTATACAATGTTAATGTGTTTTTATTAACTTTGAACTTTGTTTTATGCCTTGATTTACGTTTTTTTCTTTTGTATCACTGTGTTAGATGAATATGTTTAACATCATTGAAACTAACCTCAACAAAGTTGTAAGTAGCATAATGTTTCGTACTTGAATAGGCATTACTATTGGTTTTTCATCTATGGATTTTTCTCGAATTCAAAGTTAAACTATATAAATAATAATAATACATTTATTATTCACCAGGGATACATGTTACATGAGATACAAAGAAAAAATGCAGACTGGTAAATAATAGGAGAACTGTTAGGCTGAGTGGCCGATTCTTCCACAGTTTCCTCAACAATACAGAAAATAATCCCAACTAAGTAGACTTCGTCAAAGAGAAAGAAAATGATTAAAGATTTTATAATTATATTTTATTTATTATATAAGAACATACACAAATAAATGATATGTGAATCAATCATTGTCGAGAATATATATATATATATATAAATATATATAATAATAATAATAAAAGGAACTTTATTGAACCGAAATTCAAATTCAAAAATTCAATTCAATAGGCTATCGACCGAAGTCCTTCTGCCTTAAATATATATGTATATATATATATATATATATATATATATAATTATCAGTTATTAATTATTGAAGTGATATTGAGATTGAAACCGAAGTAGGTATGGTTCTTGTGTGCTTTTGTTCAATAGCTGAGGGAACTTTTGTATTTCCGAAAGGAACCAAGTTTTGTTATTCCTCTATCTTTTGATTGGAGTCAGATCAGATTACATAGAAACATTAGGAAGCGTTTTGGGAGATTTGACTCCTCCAACTTTTTATCATAGAGTTTGAGGTTTATACAACAATAGAAATGCTGCTTGTGTTTTCTACTGAAAATATGTCACATTTTTCTGACATGAATCGTTATCTTGATTGATGGCAATTGTAGAATCAATAAATAAATTCTGAAATCTACCTTTTCGACTGGCCGCGCCATCGGTTTTTTGAGATATGAATAATCTTTAGGGTGGAGAATTTTACGAGCATAAAAAATTATTTAATATTCAGTCTCAATGTTTTTTTTCAGTGATTACCCCCATAGTACTAGTAGCAGTAGTAAGAAAAAGAAGAAGTTGGCTGACAAAATTTTGCCTCAGAAAGTAAGAGATTTAGTACCCGAAAGTCAAGCATACATGGATTTGTTAGCTTTTGAAAGAAAATTGGACTCTACAATAATGCGAAAGAGACTAGACATTCAAGAGGCTTTGAAAAGACCTATGAAACAAAAGAGAAAGCTGAGAATTTTCATATCCAATACTTTTTACCCTGCTAAAGAGCCTCAGCCCGATGGTCCTGAAGGTCCATGTCAAGAAGGGTAAGGATTTATTAGTAAATGAAATGTTATCCTGAATGGTTGTATTTTTCAGCTCTGTTGCTTCTTGGGAGCTTCGTGTGGAGGGACGTCTGTTAGACGATTCTAAAAATGACCCAAACAAAGTTAAACGCAAGTTTTCCTCATTTTTCAAATCCCTGGTCATTGAATTGGACAAGGACTTATATGGACCTGATAATCACTTGGTAGAATGGCATAGAACTCTAACAACCCAAGAAACCGATGGGTTTCAAGTGAAACGTCCAGGTGATAAAAATGTCCGGTGCACCATTCTATTGCTGTTGGATTATCAACCGTTGCAGTTTAAGCTAGATCCGAGATTGGCCCGTCTCTTGGGAGTCCACACTCAAACTAGACCTGTCATCATATCTGCATTGTGGCAGTACATAAAAACACATAGGTAAGTTTTTGTATATATTTTTTTCTATTTTCAATAAATTGGAATAGGATTCATTGAACTCCATTATTCTTAAAAATTAATATGGGCTTCACCAAAAGCTAACACAGGTATTTTTGATGGTTTTGACTATGAGCCTTTTTACTAAAGTACTAAAAATTTCCCACTAGCAGCGCTAGTAGTCCGGTGGGGACAAACATGGCCTAACTCACATTAAAGTATATGTAGAAATAAACATAAAAAAAATGTTTTTGACAGAAGACGACTTTTTCAGGAGCCAAATTAATATTTGCAAATGTGAAGGATGATAATGTAGCAACATTAAAATGGTGGCTTGCTTGGCGAAATCTTAAAATTACAGTGAATATGATTCAAGAGGTAATTTTTAGTCGCCGTTTTTGCGCACAAAAATCACTCACAATGCCTCCTTCTTTTTACACGCTTTATATTAGCTTCACTTGTATGTTTGTAACCGACTCCTTTGGACTTGATTTTCACCCACTTCCAGACGTCCGAATGATTTGAAATTTGGCAGGTGTACATAATTCCGGTGACAATGCATTAAGAAATTTTTGTGTGAAAAAAAAACAAAATGGCGGCTCCAATATGGCGGACGAGTTTTGTGATTATGGTCCGATTCGCTTCAAAATTGGTATCTGAGGGTTTTCGTGGTCGGAGATTATGATTCCTTTGTCAAAATTGAAAAATTCAAGATGATGGCTCCAAAATGGTGGACGAGTTTTGTGATTATGGTCCGATTTTATTCAAAATTGGTATGTGGGGGTTTTTGTAGTCGAATATTATGATTCTTTCGTGAAAATTGAAAAATTCAAGATGGCGGCTCCAAAATGGTGGACGAGTTTTGTGATTATGGTCCGATTCTATTCAAAATTGTATGTGGGGGTTTTTGAAGTCGAATATTAAGATTCTTTCGTGGAAATTGAAAAATTCAAGATGGCGGCTCACTGTATATATTGACAATGTTAAAATCTTTGAATGACTTCTAAAATCGAGATTTGACTATTAATACAGCTGTACACATTGATGATTTGGAAAATAATTACAGTTACTAATAGTAATCACGGAATTAATAGTAGATTAGGACAAATAATAGTTTAAAAAAATTAAAAAAACACGCTTTTATAAATAAACCAAACTAAAAAGTAGAAAATAAATAATAGTTTAAAAAAACTAAAAAATACGCTTTTTAAAAAACCGAACTGAAAAATAAATAAATAATAGTTTAAAAAACTAAGAAACCCGCTTTTATAGAAAACCAAACTAAAAAAATAGAAAATAAATTTTAATAAATTTGAATTAAGAATAGTGTAAAAATTTTTAATAAATATAAATTAATAATAATGTAAATAAGAAAAACATTTATTGTATTTTTAAAAAAGCGTGGGGTGCTTAATCTGAATCTTAAAAAGCACCCCACGCCTTTTTTAATTTTTTTTTTTTCTTATTTACATTTTAATTTATATTTATTAAAAAATGTTACGCTATTCTTAATTCAAATTTATTTTCTATTTTTTTAGTTTGGTTTTCTATAAATGCGTGTTTTTTAGTTTTTTTAAACTATTATTTATTTTTACCAGCTTAAACTACAAACACCAAATCACTCATTTTCTGTATAACTTTGCACAAAATGTAGCTGGTCCTTACACCTAACCTAATTTTTCACATTTAATAAATTTCATCTGTCAAAGGTGAAAAGTTAGTATTTTTTCGATAAAACTAGCTATATTTTGTGCAAAGTTGTACCGAAAATGAGTGAATTGGTGTTTGTAGTTTAAGCTGGTAAAAAGAAAGAGGCATTGTGAGTGATATTTGTGGGCGAAAACGGTGCCTAAAAATGACCTCTTGAAGAAGGAGAAAGTCAATTTATCTCGGAAACGGTATGAGACCGCCGCATTTTTCTTTCAGATTCGTGTTCAGGAGGCAAAAACACGTAAGAAAAGTCAAACAGCTATTTTCAGGGAGCATGAGCACGACCCCTTAACATTCACCTAACCTACTTTACCAATCTTGCAGAAACTGGATCAGAATTTTCTTCAGTTGGATCTTTACCACCAATGAAATGTTTAGAGCAAACATTTGAATATTTATTTATTTTTTCTTTTGTTAAATCCACTCTCCTCGAGGCATGGATCCATTTATTACATCTAACCTCATCAATGGTATAAAAAATACGTTTTCTCTGGATATTGATTATCCGAAGTACAGTTCGCAAAACTACAATGTTTTGTTGGCATTGTGGTTATTTTTTTTTAATTTACCTAATAATTTTAAATAATTTAACTGTATTACTTAAATAACACTATCTTAAATGGAGAAGGTTTGATCTTTTCTCTATCACAAGTGCTTCCTCTCGTGACAAATTTGCCCCACTATTCTCAGGAAAAAGGCTCCCAAACTAGGGAAGGTAAACAATGACATACAGTGATTTTCTTTAATGTCCCCCCCTTTTATTTTTTGAACAGGTCAACTCAAAAAATTGAAACTTGGGATAATGAAATTGATGCATGAATACTATATTTTGGAGTAAAAAAATAAATTGAAAGGGGGGTCTTGTGACACATCCTTTTGAAGCACCTGACGAATACTTCACAACCCTAGAATATAAAGTCAATATCTTCACCTACTACAAAATGTCAGAACATTTAATAATTACCTGCATACAAACACATTAATATCGATACATCTAGAAATATTTGTTTTTCTCTGCCATATGGCAATCCCAACAACCCGATAAGGTTTGATAGGTTATTTTTTGTTTAAACAAAAAATGACAAGAAATGTCAGTACGACAACGAACATCATTGTTCAGTTAAAATATTCTCATTTAGTTTTCGGTTTTACTAGTAGGTACCACGTGAACTATCTCTAAAATGGTCAATTCTCGTCCATTGGAAGAAAAAATCGAAGCGATTTTTATTTACGGTGCGACACGTAACTATCACGAAACCGAAAGAATTTTTAATGATCGTTTCCCGAATCGTCATATCTGTAGAAAATATTTAAGGGAACTTGTAACCAAATTTACAACTACCGGTTGTGTACAGAACAAAAAGCCCCCAGGTCATCCATCCATTCCGGAAGAACTGCAAGTTCAAATCATTGGTGAGATGATAGTAAATCCTCAAAAGTCTACTTCCTCCGTCGCGATTGTTTGTGAGGTGTGTCCTACTGTGTGGTGACTTTTGAAGAGGAATAAGTATCATCTATACAACATCAAAATGGTACGCCAGTTAACTGACGATGACCCTGATCGAGAACAGAATTCTGCGAAATAATGACGGCAACCATTGCAAGGCATCCTACCTATCTCCACAATATTTGTTTTAGTGACGAATCTACATTTTATCTCAACGGCAAGGTTCACAGACAAAATTGCCGTTATTGGAGTGACACCAACCCTCACATTTTCCGGGAAACTCATACTCAATATCCAGAAAAAATTAACGTCTGGGCAGGAATATTGGGAAACCATATTGTAGGACCTCTATTCATTGAACAAAATTCAACAGGGGAACTGTATTTGAATATGCTGGAAAATACTGTTGACCCTCTAATCACCGAAATTGTCGAAGCGAATCCTAATGAATTCGATATGGATATTGTATTCCAACAAGATGGAGCACCACCACGTTACTACGGACAAGTAAGAAACTATTTGGATAATACTTTCCCTGGTCGTTGGATTGGCCGTCAAGGTCCTACGGAATGGCCAACCCGCTCGCCAGATTTGACACCTGTAGACTTTTGGTTATGGGTCTATTCGAAGCCAAAGGTGTACGACACTGAACCTGCTTCAATATTGGATATACGGCACAGAATAATAAATATTTGTAGAAATATCGACGTTACTGTGTTCGAAAATGTTCGGCGTCAAATATCGGATAGGCTGTTCTTATGTCAAGCAGTTCAAGGCAACCATTTCGAGCATCTTCTGAACTGAACTCAGCTTCTTTCCTCAAATTATGAAGTTAAACGTCGATGTATTCAGGCAATTATTAAATGTTCCGCCATTTTGTAGTAGGAGAAGATATTGACTTTATATTCTAGGGTTGTGAAGTATTCAGCTTCAAAAGGATGTGTCACAAGACCCCCCTTTCAATATTTTTTTTCCCAGATGGCGCCCAGTCGCCATTTTGAAAGTTTCATTTGTCAATTTTACTCCAAAATATAGTATTCATGCATTAATTTCATTATCCCAAGTTTCAATTTTTTGAGTTGACCTGTTCAAAAAATAAAAGGGGGGGGACTTTGAAGAAAAGCACTGTATAGTTGGATAATAAACCAGTGGCGTAACATAAGTGATTGCAAGAGCTCGCACTGCAGGATAAAATGTGCATTCTAATACAAAATTTATGATTTATGCTAAACATATTTTTTCAAGTGTCTTTCCCAAATTGACTTATTGAAATATTTGTTTATAATATGAAAGCCACATATTGGAAGGAGATTGTATTGATATTTACAATTGCTTTCAAGATGTCGTCAAGTGAAGACGAGTGTGAAAATGATCATACAGATAATAGTGAAAACATTGGTTAAAAAATGTGCAAGTGTCAGAACAGTAAATTTACAGTTTATGGTAAATGTTGAAATGTTCTTCACCAATCCTGTTCCACAAGAAATAAACAAAAACGCACAGAAATATGTGAAAGTAGAATTATATGCTGTGTTAAGGTAGAAATGAATTCAAATATGAAGAAATGCAGAAGTTACAATATGAACATGAACTATTTAATAAACTTTTGAAGGAAAAAGTTAAGAAAAATAATGTCTTATTGGATGACATAAGATTTCTAAAACAAAACCATCAATTACTTCAAGACAAAACTGAATTGCTGGAGAAGGCTAGCACAAAGAAAATTTAGAGATAAAGTGGAAATAAAAACGCACAGTGAAGTGAAAAAATGCCACTTTCGGGAAATTTTGATATATATTTTTCAATCATGCTCCCCAGAAACTCAAAAATACATATTTGTTTCGAATTGACACAATTTATTAATGGATTATTTTCAAGTTTTCCTAGTGAACAATTTAAAGTTTCAAAATCCACAATTTGACTTTGGCAATACTTATAATTTACACAGTATCAGATCAACTTTTTTTGCTAATTGTTTTATCAATGTCTTTTTTTTCAGGCTTCAAGATGCACACGAACGCGAATACATTGTCTGCGACAAGTATCTCGAACAAATCTTCAATTGTGCCCGCATGAAATTTGCCGAAATTCCCCAACGTCTCAATCCATTGCTACACCCACCAGATCCAATTGTAATCAACCACGTGATATCTGTAGAAGGTGGCGCAGAAAGCAAACAAACTGCATGTTATGATATTGATGTGGAGGTGAGTGTAGAAAATAAATTTAAAAAAATGATATCCATCTCCTACGAACATAACATTCGGTTCTTGAAATGATTGGTCAGCACCTCCTCCCCTCAAAACTTGCCAGTTTGGATATAACGAGGTTAATTTGTTCTCATTAATGTGAAATTGACGTTATTTGAATACCTATTGCCAATAGCCTGCAACGAATGTTAATAAAGATACTCGGACTATCTTTCTACATTTTTCAAACAATCAGTTCAAAATTCCACGTATTTAAAAGTTTACTGCATCAGGCAATTGCCAGTGTTTTCTTATGGTTTAGGTTCCCAAAATTTGGTCAAAGTTGACAAAAAAAAAATATGAATTTTTTCTTTCTTTTTGAATATTTAACCAGTTTAATCAATATGTTATACAATGGCATTATATGGGAGTGCAACAAGTTAGTTTACACCCTGTATAGGTCGATTTTAATAAGAACTGTAAATTTTGTTAATTTTTCTTATATTTCCTTTCCAGGTGTAGTTTTTGAATAATAGGGACATATACCAGGTGGTTATTTTTCCAAAATCAATTGGTATGATGGAGACGTAGTGGAAACTAATAAATCTCGTTTTGTTACAGAAATATTTTGAAAATGTTTTCTGTATTTTAGAAAATGATAGTTAATGGTTAAACCACCATTGGATATATGGTCACAACAGAATATCCACTGTCTGACACTTCATTTTCACAATCCCAGTCACTGTCGTTTTCACTAGCAGAATCAAGATCCATGTTTTCAGAAAATTATTTTATTTTTTCACTTCTGATAATTTCGATATAACCACAGCAGCTGTTAGTTCCCATTTATTCGGAACATAACCTCAAAAATATTCATACAACACACGAACAATACACCAACTACACACCAACAACTCACCAACAACACACCAACAACACACCAACAACTCCCGAACAACACACCAACAACTCACCAACCCACACCAACAACACAACAACACACAAACAAAACACGAACAACACAGGAACAACACAAACAACACACCAACAACACACGAACAACACAGCAACAACACACAACAACACACAAAACACAAACAACAACAAACACACACATAGAACAACACACGAACAACACAACAACACACAACAACACGAACAAAACACAACAACACACAAACAACACACGAACAACACACGAACAACACACAAACATCACACCAACAAAACACAAACAACATACAAACAACACACCAACAACATACAGACAACACACCACCAACACATGAACAACACCAACAACACACACGAAAGATTTTAATAACTGATCAGTGATACGATCGAATCTCACTACGCTGATGATTTTCGTGAAGCAATATCCATATGTGAATATTGTGGTAAAATTAAGTGTACCTGAAAATATCCAAACCTGGAGACTATGGTGCGGAAGGGGTTAAAGGTGATCATTGTAATGTTTATGTCCCTCACAGAAGTTCTGACCTTTTTCCTTTCATTGAAATTTAAGGAACACGAAAATATGGAACTAACGCCACTAGATAGAAAACTATTTATTCCCATAAATGTCGTGTTTGAAGTGGCATCATTTTTATATTTCCATATTTTAGGTTGATGATACTTTGAAAACTCAGATGAATAATTTCCTCCTGAGTACAGCAAGTCAACAGGAAATACAAGGATTAGATTCTAAAATTCATGAAACTGTTGATACCATCAACCAATTGAAAACAAATAGGGAATTCTTCCTGAGTTTTGCCAAGGACCCACAACACTTCATTCACAAATGGATCGTGTCTCAAACTAGAGATCTGAAGGTAAGGAATTCACCATTCATCAACTATACCACAAATGTTTCATCGATTCATTCAACATATCACAAATTTAAGATTTACTGTCAGCGTCTTGGATTCTATCTCAATATTCCTTCCAGCTGTGGAAATCTTTGACAATTTCACCGAGAAGATCGACATTCTATTTATCCAATATAATTTAAAAAAATTAAAAGTCCATACTTGCCATTGAATATATAAAACAGTCCTATCATATAGGTGAGAAAATTGACTTCTTTTTCTGCAGCTGGAAGAAACATATAGTCTTCAATATTAAAAAAAATCTGTTTCACTTTATTGGGAATATATGCCAATTGGCCTTATCATCCCTCTAAAGAGAGAGCCATCTTTGATGAGACATTTAGTTCTCATTTGAAACAAATTTAATTCAAAAAGTACTAAGGGGATTTTTTTTTAAAAAGAACTTGTATTATTTTTTTTTAAAGAAATTATTGATAATTTATTAAATAACGCTTATTTTACTTACCTTTTTTTAGACCATGACTGATGTTGTCGGAAATCCAGAAGAAGAAAGAAGATCTGACTTCTTTTATCAACCCTGGGCTCAAGAGGCAGTCTGTCGATATTTCTACACCAAAGTTCAGCAGAAAAGAGCTGAACTTGAGCAAGCTCTTGGCATTCGTAATAACTGATTTACTTTTTTTTTACTATCTGCTACTTCATATTAAGATTATAAGTAACAATTTCTATTATACCTGAAATATACTCTTTTTGTTTGTTTTTGAAGCGCGGGACGAGGGAAAAAGTGGGGGAGCAGGGGCCTCTTGTAGCCCAACCTCACCTTCACGTGGTTTGGGGTGAAAAGGCTGTGGCCGCACGGAGAATGAAACAATTTGTAGACATTCGTATGTACGGTCGAGACTCGACTAATCAGGCTCTGGAAAACAGACCTAAATCCAGGCTGTGCGAGTGACGTGACGACAGATGGATGGTACCGGGATTTCATGGCTGGCCCAACCCCTCACTCATGAGAATACTATAGAGGATGCAATTCCAGACGAACTACCTGATCGGAATGGAACTCTTTAGGGTACTGAATAAACAACAACAAAAAAAGGTGGGTGTGATAAGGGTTATCCAGAAAAACCTCCAGCACTGTAAGTTGCTATGACAAAAGGTCTGGGAGGGACAAATGGAGAGCTATTGTGTAGCAGATCCACTGAGACTCCCCCCCCGAACCTGTACTCTTATCAAGTCAGATATAATGGGGCCAAAAGGCCTGAGATGCAATGGAGGCCATGGGTAGACGAGCCTGTGGGATGGGTTTTTAAAAAGACTCAGGGGTGTCCATTAAGGATTTTCTCAATTTTTCTAAAATAAAAAGATTAAGCTGGGGCATAGGGGGAAATTTGGGACGCAGTAGGTAAGTGAGGGGAAGATTAAGAGAAACTTGGGGGAAGATAAAGAGAAAGTGGGGGAAGAAGGTAAAGAGAAAGTGGGGGGAAGAAGGTAAAGAGAAAGTGGGGGGAAGGTAAGACGAAAGTGGGGGTAAGCTAAGACGAAGGTGGGAAGAAAGTCGGGGGAACGTGAAAAGAAAGTGTGGGGGGATGTTATAAGAAAGTGGGTGGGGGGGAGGCGAGAAGCTGGGGCATAGGAGGAAATGTGGGACCCAGTAGGTAAGTGAGGGGAAGGTTAAGAGAAACTTGGGGGAAGGTAAAGAGAAAGTGGGGGGGAAGGTAAGAAGAAATTGGGGGTAAGCTGAGACAACTGTGGGAAGAAAGTCGGGGGAATGTAAAAAGAAAGTGGGGGGAGATGTAACAAGAAAGTGGGGGGAGGGCGAGAACAAAGTGGGAGGAAGGCGAGAAGAAAGTGAGGGAAGCTAAGAAGAAAGTAGGGGGAAGGTAAGATGAAAGTAGGGGGAGGTGAGAAGAACGTGTGGGGGGATGTAACAAGAACGTGGGAGGAAGGCGAGCAGTAAGTGGGGGAAGATAAGAAGAAAGTGGTGGTAAGCTAAGACGAAGTGGGAAGAAAAGCGGGGGAATGTAAAAAGAAAGTGTGGGAGGATGTAACAAGAAAGTGGGGGGAGGGCGAGAATAAAGTGGGAGGAAGGCGAGAAGAAAGTGAGGGAAGCTAAGAAGAAAGTAGGGGGAAGGTAAGATGAAGGAGGGAAGAAAGTGTGGAGAACGTGGGAGGAAGGCGAGAAGAAAGTGGGGGGAATGTGAGGAGAAAATAGAGGAAAGGTAAGCAGAAAGTAGGGGGGAAGGCAACGGAAAATTGGGACAGGGTTGAAATGAAGAATATTGTCAATAATGTAGCCCTAACCGTGCCACCTTATACATGGAAATGGAGGAAAGGTAAGCATAAAGTAGGGAGGAAGGCAATGGAAAATTGGGACAGGGTTGAAATGAAGAATATTGTCAATAATGTAGCCCTAACCGTGCCACCTTATACATTGTGTTTCCTGGCTGTTAGTTTTTCTAATCTTCATCAGTGAAGAAGAATCTATCGATCTATAAAAACTTCAAGAATAAAAAAAAATGTTTTTCAATTTTCATTGGTTTATTAGAATAATTTTTATCAGTTAAATAAATAAATTGCATCATGACTCAAGCATCCACTATGAATTATGTAACTGTTACAACTAGACAAAAATCGGCAATAGAACAAATCTAGTAGTGGAAATTCGGAAAATAAAAATATCCAGAAATATATTATGCACCAATTATCCAAAAAATAAACCAGTAATAGGAGTTCACATAATTTACTAAACTTGACAAGTGATGGAAGTACAAGCATAAGCATCATGTCATTACAATTGATGTATACTCAAGTGCAACAATTTCAAATGAAGGTAACAATTGATAAACATAATTTCAGGTAATCACCAAAGAATTTGTTGATTTTGCAAGTAAACATCACAACAAAGTGCAGTTTTACTATCTCACCATCTGTACTTGAATATTAGTTGGTTTTCATCTGGAAGAGCAATTTATGCTGTTGAGGAATAGTATGATATAGTGTGGGATTTTTTTCTCATTTCAAGTAAGAGAAAATGGATAAATATAGGGAAATAGCTCCGCTCATGGACAAAATTCAAGTTGTCAATTTCTCTGCGGTTCTATATGTTTTTTTTTGGTGCTGAATCCAAGTTTGCTGACAAAACTTCCTGAAGCTTTTCGAGATTTTCTCAAAAAAAACAGCGAAATTTTTGCAGCGTATTCAGTTTTTTGCCCGTAACTTTGGAACTGTGCATTTTATCTACAATACCATATCATACAAAGGTAAAGTAGACAAAATTTACTATACATTTTATCAATTTTTTTTTAATGTAGCACCAACGGTTGAGGAGGTGGAAAAAGTTAAAAATTGACGAAATTTGCGTACTTCGTATTTCTTGAATACAAAAGAATTCTATCTTTTGTCCAGATTGCCAGGTAGTGTTATGAAAATCGCTATTTCTTGATTTTCGGGCACCCAAGAAACATTGAAAAACCTCCAGGCGTTTATTATATGCATCTCGGCGAATTAAAATGTTTCGTAAATATTGTACATTGTCCCCAACACACGCAGTGTCGAACTTATGTATTTTTCTTCTCGTTTTCAGGAAATTTTCCAATAATGAGTTATCTGCAAAAAACCGACAAAGAACGCAATTTTTTCCGAAGTATGCAAATTTCGTCAATTTTCAACTTGCTCCAGCTCCTCACCCGTTGGTCCTACATTCAAAAATTGTGTATAAAATTTGAACAACTTTGAACAGAATGGCATTTCTGATAAAATGCATAGTTTCGGAGTTACAGACAAAAAACTGATCTTCAATCTTCAAATTTAGATTCAGCACCACAAAATTTATATGAAACCACAGAGAAACTGACTACTTGAATTTAATCCACGTGTGACTACCATTTGATTGGACTACTACAAAGGCGTAGAAGGGCCAACAACAAAATTATTTTTTTATACATTTGGAATTGTCACTTTGAAGTGACAATTGTCACTTCTAAAAACATCTGGAATTGCCATTTTGAAGTGACAATTGTCAATTTGAAGTGACAATTTTTAGTTTAAAGTGGCAATTCAAAATGATTTTGTAAGTGACAATTGTCACTTCGAAGTGACAATTGTCAGGTCGAAGTGACAATTGTCAGTTCAAAGTGACAATTGTCAGTTCAAAGTGACAATTGTCACTTCAAAGTGACAATTGTCAGTTCAAAGTGGCACTTCCAAATGTTTAAAAAATATATTTTGCTGTTGGCCCTTCTACGCCTTCGTAGACTACACATATTGAAGAAAAAAAACATTATTGTTCTGTTGAAGTGTGTAGATTACATTGATGTTCTATATTCAAAGAAAGCTATCACGGTTATGAGAATATTTACAAAAATCACAAGCGAAATCTTTGATTACCTCAAATCGAAATTACTATTGCACAATATACAATTTAGTGAAAGGCCAACTTTTGAAAATCTTGCACTTTTTCACAAAACATTGAAAAGTTAACATCTTTGTTTTTTTCCAACGTCGGAGTAACTGAGGAACTTGCCCTGAGCAAGTCAGTACTCCAAGTATAATAAATATAAAAACAATAAAAAAATAAATTAAATATTCAATAAAGCATTTAAAATTCAAGAGAAATCATACAACCGTTTAGATATGACAATTAATTGCATTAAGTTAATAAAAATTGTACAAAGAGTGATACATTTTTCTAAAAATTCCTTTATAAATTAAAATAACTATAGGGGAATTAAAAGAACCTAAAAAATCACTGTTCTCACTTCATACCTGAATGGATCAAAAAAACACAAGCAACCAGAGTAGTGCAGCAACTGTTGATTACGAAAAGTGGATCAAATACTAACATTTAAGAATCACCAAAAACAATTTGCTGTCGGTTTCCAACATGTTTTTACTATTTTCATTTCTCCCCTCAGTGCACCTTAATCTATAAAAACTAAGCTGTAAGCACATAGAGTTAAGAGTTAAGCCAGAGGAAAATTTTTTTGGGGAAATTTTCCACAGCTCACCTTTTTATATAGATGTATCGGCAATATTTTTGGTATTATGGTTTTACAAATTTGCTCACTACATTTATTCTTCAAGCACCTGGAACAGGGTGGTTGGCATCTCAATCTGCAAAACGAGAATTTTTCAGTAAAATTTAGGAATACCATAATTTTCAAGGTGACTGGGTGTTTTCCTTAATTTTGAAGTTATACTTCTTTTGGCAAGTTAAGTTGGGACTAAAATTGGGAGCTGCGCGCGCACACCATTACAAAAATCCGACAGTATGAAGTTATCCACAAAAGAGGCGCAGACTGTGAGCGAGGTACGGATATACCCCAACGACCTAGCGATAATTGTCTAGCTATAGCAGGGTTGCCACCACCTTTTATTTTGTAAATTCCCTGACTTCTTCAGGTTTCCCCTGACTAAATCCATAATATTCCATAACTTAATACAATTGATTTAAGACATAGAATATACAAAAAAAATTATTCCATAATAAATTATTTCATACAGTTGTAGAAAAATATGGGGTACAAAAAACAATACAGAAACATAAATCAATCAGTAATAATTCTCCTCAGCCTCAAAAGTTCTCTATCAATTTCAAACTTTTCGTGAACCATATTTTCGGTTACCTTCTTCTTTTTTTACACGCTTTATATTAGCTTCACTTGTATGTTTGTAACCGACTCCTTTGGACTTGATTTTCACCCACTTCCAGACGTCCGAATGATTTGAAATTTGGCAGGTGTACATAATTCCGGTGACAATGCATTAAGAAATTTTTGTGAGAAAAAAAAAAAAAAATGGCGTCTCCAATATTCCGGACGAGTTTTGTGATTATGGTCCGATTCGCTTCAAAATTGGTATCCGAGGGTTTTTGTGGTCGGAGATTATGATTCTTTTGTCAAAATTGAAAAATTCAAGATGGCGGCTACAAAATGGTGGACGAGTTTTGTGATTATGGTCCGATTCTATTCAAAATTGGTATGTGGGGGTTTTTGGAGTCGAATATTATGATTCTTTCGTGAAAATTGAAAAATTCAAGATGGCGGCTCCAAAATGGTGGACGAGTTTTGTGATTATGGTCCGATTCTATTCAAAATTGGTATGTGGGGGTTTTTGGAGTCGAATATTATGATTATTTCGTGAAAATTGAAAAATTCAAGATGGCGGCTCACTGTATATATTGACAACGTTAAAATCTTTGAATAACTTCTAAAATCGAGATTTGTCTATTAATACAGCTGTACAGATTAATGATTTCGAAAATAATTACAGTTACTAATAGTAATCACGGAATTAATAGTAGATTAGAACAAATAATAGTTTAAAAAAACTAAAAAACACGCTTTTTATAAAAAACCGAATTAAAAAATAAATAAATAATAGTTTAAAAAAACTAAAAAACACGCTTTTATAGAAAACCAAACTAAAAAAATTTAAAATAAATTTGAATTAAGAATAGTGTGAAAAATTTTAATAAATATAAATGAATAATAATGTAAATAAGAAAAAAATGTATTTTATTTAAAAAAAAGCTTGGGGTGCTTAATCTGAATCTTAAAAAGCACCCCACGCTTTTTTCAAAATAAAATACATCTTTTTCTTATTTACATTATTATTAAGTATATTTATTGAAAATTCTTACACTATTCCTAATTCAAATTTATTAAAATTTATTTTAAATTTTTTTTGTTTGGTTTTTTATAAAAGCGTGTTTTTTAGTTTTTTAAACTATTATTTATTCATTTTTTAGTTTGGGTTTTAGTTTTTTTAAACTATTATTTTTTTCCAGCAACTTTATTTCTGTACAAGCATTTTTTTAGCATTTGTTCATCTAAAATCTCCTTTTTTGCATTCAGACCATTTTTATACTTGTTACTAGAAGATCTCACATAACGCCTCAATTTTTCTGTAACCTCAACATTTACTGATCGACCAAGATATTTAATGTTATCATATATAAATCTTTTGGTTGATCACCGAATTCTCATGGAGATTTTCTACCAGAAGTTGCATTACCATGTGATACGATTAGGATCATTTTAATTATTATCCTTAATTTATCATATTCTTCAGTGCCCATTAATAATATGCTAAAAAAATCGCACAAATGATTTTTTTTTGTCAAAACTTTCGTTAATTCTTCAGCCACTTCCTCCACAATCGGACTCTTGCCTCTTCTGGTTTCTCCCGAAACCCTAAAGAACTTTTAATGCACAATTGCTGAAACTTCATCCCTCGTTCCTACATCAAATCCAATGGATTATCTAAATAATGTAAATATACCCAACAACTTTCATATTGAAGATACAAATTTATTAGAGCTGAAAGAAATCTTGCAAGAAATAAAAAACAAAAATTCAACGGGCATTGACGGATTTCAGTAAAAATCATAAATAACCTTCCTGATTCTGCTTTGAATGGTGATAAATAAATCCTTTGCACTTGGCAAATTTCCTTCATGCCTAAAAACGGCTCTTGTAATCCCTCTATTCAAAGGTGATAACTTTAGACTCATTTCTATGATCTCAACACTCAAAAATCATAGAAAAACTGATAAATAAATAATAGTTTCAAAAAAACTGAAAAACACGCTTTTATAGAAAACCAGGCTAAAAAAAATTGAAAAAAAAAATTTATTTTATTTTAAAAAGAGCGTGAGGTGCATGGTATTGCCTCGGCCAACAATTACCTGTGATCTGAGACATGTCTTACTTTACTGCCCTAGGTGTGTAATGTACTATATAATTATTGATACCATGCACCCCACGATTTTTTACAATAAAATACATTTTTTTCTTATTTTCTATTTTTTTAGTCTGGTTTTCTATAAAAGCGTGTTTTTTAGTTTTTTTAAACTATTATTTATTTTCAACTTTTTAGTTTAGTTTTCTATTAACGCGTGTTTTTAGTTTTTCAAACTATTATTATTATTATTGAATTTTTTTAACTATTATTCTATAATATTGAATAGAATCGGACCATAATCACAAAACTCGCGGCCATTTTGGAGCCGCCAACTTGAATTTTTCAATTTTTACAAAAGAATCATAATATTCAACCCCAAAAACCCCCACATATCAATTTTGAATAGAATCAGACTATAATCACAAAACTCGGCCGCCATTTTAAAGCCGCCATCTTGAATTTTTACAAAAGAATCATAATATTCGACCCCAAAAACCCCCACATACCAATTTTGAATAGAATCAGACCATAATCACAAAACTCGTCCACCATTTTGGAACCGCCATCTTGAATTTTGACAAAAGAATCATAATCTCCGACCAAGAAAACCCTCAAATACCAATTTTGAAGCGAATCGGACCATAATCACAAAACTCGTACGCCATATTGGAGCCGCCACTTTGTTTTTTTTCACACAAAAATTTCTTAATGCATTGTCACCGGAATTATGTACACCTGCCAAATTTCAAATCATTCGGACGTCTGGAAGTGGGTCAAAATCGCGCCCAAAGGAGTTCGATTACAAACAAACATACAAGTGAAGCTAATATAAAGCGAGTAAAAAGAGTATTAGCTTTCCTTTATACATATAAAATATTAACCAACTCAGAATTTGGCTTTCAGAATGCAAAAGTCACAAATGATGTAATCTTTTCCCATCTTGAACATGTCTACACACATCTCAACAATGGGGATGTCGTAGATGCAGTATTCTGCGACTTTTCCAAAGCTTTTAATTGTGTAAGTCATGAACTTCTTTTGCAAAAGAAGTACTGCTATGGTTTTAGAAGAGTGTATAACGACTGGTTTAGGTCTTACATAAGTGATAGAAAACAGCTAGTAAATTCAAACGGAAAAGTATCACACACCAAGGATATCTTATGGGGCGTTCCACAAGGATCAGGTCCTGGCCCGATTCTTTTCCTTATATATTTAAATGGCCTAGTTACTCTCTCGTTTCAAGGAATTTTTACGATCTTTGCGGATACACCACTCTCCTTTGGCATGGAAAAAATACTAGACATATGAAAGAAACGATTACTAGTGATTTGGAAGTTGTGAAAAAATGGTGAAGCAAATTACTTGTGCTTGAATATCAAAAAAACAAACACAAACCTATTCACGTTCAGTTCTGATATTGATAATTTATACTTGGTCATATTCTTGAAAATAAAAACCAATCCAAATTCCTAGGAATCTTCATCTAATAATAAATCAAAATTTGTCTAGCATATTTCAGCATTGTATATCATTCTGCAGTTAACAACTCTTTCATTCAGTGTTTGTTTTGCAAAAGCAAGCAGAAAGATACTTATGCATTATTTAAAAGAGAAAAAATTATCACTGCTACTTGTATTTTCATTCATTTTTGTATACTTTATCTCTCTCCTTGATTCTGTTCAAGAACTCTAATGTTACTCATCCATTTCCCTCTTTTACCTTCAGTATTACTGTTTCTGAGCATAATTTTTTTTATCTCAGTATTTAATCTCATTCTAACACTTTCTTTGAAGATCTTGTAGTTAACTCGTTTTTTTATTTTTACAGAGCTTAGTTTATTAACACTTGGATCATCCATTGTGATTTTCATTAAGTTATGATCTGAGAAACAGGTTTCCTTGATGTCACAAAGTATTCCATTATTTGTGAGAGCATGGTCTATGATAGAATTCTTTGTTAAACCTATTCGAGTAGCTCCTTCTAGTGCAGTTTGGTTTTCAAGCAGGTCAATATTTATGTCACCTCTGATAATACATTTTTTTCTAATTCTATCCAACACTTTGTCCAATTCACTGATGAAATCTTGCACATTTTTTTATGGTGGCCGATAAGCTGATATGATGTTGAGTCCAGTCTCTTTAAGCGTTATTAGTGTTGATTCGCAGTGTTGTGTGTTTAAGTTTCCTTCACTGTAAGGTATTCCCTGAAGACATGTATGTATCGCTTCAAAGTTTGGAAGGTTAAAGTATTGGGTTTCATCTTCATATATCCATGCTTCTGTTAGAACTAAGATGTGAATTTGTTTCTGTGTGGTGTTAATTATGCTTTCAATATCTTCCAGTTTGTTCCTTAGGCTTCTTATGTTTGGGTATAGTATTTATAGAAGGCCATTCTGACCTTTTTTAGTACTTTTGCGCTAGGTCATTCTCAGAGTGTATCCTTATTGGATTATCTGCATCATTTTTCTTCAGAAATATTTATCCTCCAATACAGTAGGCAGACCTGTAGTTTTTTTCTTTTCTGAGATCTCACACCTTTTTGAAGAGTATCGGAGTTTGCAATGATAAGTCGTCATTGAAGTATATATTTCTGTTTGTGCCTTTGAGACCACAATCATTTACCTTTATCCCTCAAATTTTTTTGGCTGCTATTATCATTTCCTTCTTCTTTTCAAGAGTTCGGAATTTCACTAGTATGGGTGTACTATTTTTTTATTCACTCTGAAGCTACTTTCAATATCTTCTCCTCTCACTGATACACTCAGTGTCTTTGCTATATCCATTGTGATTTGGGTAGTGCTTTTATTCTCCTGTTCTGGGACTCCGCACAGGATTACATTTTTTTCTTTTTCCTTCTGTTCTTGGCAGTTGAGCTTGTTTTCTAAGTGTAGTACACGTTTGTTCAGTTCATCATTTTCTTTTGAAATTAATTTTGTATTCACATCTGTGCTTTTTTTCTGTCTGTCAAAACAGTCGGACATATACTCCACAGAGTTCTTCAGTTCTTGTATGTCATCTTCTAGGTGTTCTTACGGGCTCAAAAAACTCTTGAAGCATTCCACTAAGGATTCTTTTTAGTTTTTCTTCATCTACTGTTAAATTTGTATTTATTTTCTCCATTGTTTTGATACCTCACTTTTTGTAGGTGGATCACAGCACACTATTTCTTGTTTGCTATTTAATGCGTTTGCCTGATTTGCACAGCACAGCAGATGCACAATTTTTGCAGTCAACCGAGTTTGCGTCTTTTTTTACAATGTTTCAGTATTTTTCATTCTCTGAAGATTTCACACTGCTGTTGCCACCCACCATTTTGTTTAGTCAAAACTATAATCAATTGCGAATGTTTCCCTTTTAATACGGTTTGTGTCATTTATTTCTTACAAGTGATAATTATGACAAGTGCCTCAAAGCATAGTATGAAGTCAACTAGTTCTGACTTTATCACCAGTTTGGATATAACAAGGTTAGTTGTATTCTTCACTTTGAAATTGAATATCTATTTCAGTCAGCCTGCAATGTATACATTTACAACACAATCAGTGCAACATTCTACATTATTCAAATGTCAAGATAAATGTTTATTGCATTCGGAAACTGCAAAAATTTTCCTCTGAGTAGGTCACCAGAAATTAGGCAAGTGGCGTTAGCCAAAATTTTGTCGAATTTTACCAAGAACAAAACATGTTTTCGATTTTATTTTCCAGCGCTCCAACCACTGAAATTCGTTATAAAATGGTAAGAGGTTAGTTTACACCCTGTATATATTAATAATTTTTATTCAGATAATTTTATCAAAATACAGTATCTACACATCTATTACAATGGAGTATGAGTACGAATAAATGAAAAAAAAAACACAAACTGAAGTTTTCAGAATAGAAAAAATATATGTATACAAAAATTCATGTACAAACAAACAGGTAAACAAATGAGTGTAATTTAAAAAGTACAAAGAAATTACACATTATGGTAAATATTGGTAAAATTAGAATTATAAAATATAGATATCAGAAGTCTTAAAAAACATTGACAGTATTAGTGGTATCAAAATATGGGAAATATTAGAAATATCAAGAGAAGTATAAAAAATGATATTGATTTGAATTTTATTAAAGGTTGGCTGGATGTGGTTTGAGTATTATTTGAGTGAGGTGTCATGTATTTCAATCTTTGTTGATTATTCTGTGAAAAAATTGTAATTTTTTGTCTAGTACCCTACTACCCATTTTTTATTTTAGTTTTGAATTGACTAACGGTTCTGCTGTTTCTGGCGATTCATTATAGAGTTTGCTACTTAAGAACTCATGTCTTTCCACACAATATGGAGTAAAATGTATTTCCTTTTTGCATAGCTATGCGAGGCTGCACGCAGAAGTATCTTATTTTAGACACTGGTATATATATTCAAGCTACAGAGTTGCCTAATGTCATATATTTGAGTTTCGTCGAATAATTTTTCGATTGAGTGATCCCAAGGTTTTCCATAAATGATTAGATGATTATAACAATGTTACAATCTCACTTGCCTTTATCTCCTACAATAATAGACCTACGTTTTTGCCCATCATCGCCAGGTCTTCCAGCACTGCTGAGACCAGTTCGAATGACAGGATTGCCAGCCATATTGACCGTATGGTGTTGCCCTGCCCTGATTGGCTTAGCGATTGTGGCTGCTGGTCCTCTGCGTGCCAAATTTTTCTGTCTCACAGCTTCTTTGATGCGATCCACCTCATATTGATACCTAAAAAAATAAAATAAAAATCAGTTTAAGAAAATATAGAATGCCATTGAAATGAATGTTTCTTAAAACATTCTCATGGGGATGATTGCTTAGTACATAATGATTGTTTAACTTTGTGTTTCGAAGAACTTATTGATTTATTGCAGTTATTGAAATAAGCACAGAACTTCATTATTTTTTTTACATATTGAGTACAACGGAGATTTTACTAGAATGTTGGATTTGGGTTTTGCTAAGTAGAAGTAATTTTTCGGGAGCTAGACTTTAGATGATATTGAAAATACGGAAATTGCGGCGGGTGTCTAGTGTCGTTAGGGATGCCATACGAGTGTAAAAGAAAGTACCTTTGCAATAACTGGAGGACTTGAAAATGTAGCAGGTTTTGGAAGAAAAATTGTGACACACTTGGTGAGTTGCGAGGCTTTTAGTAACTATGAAATAACCTAGTTATTTAATTATAACCAAGCTAACATTAGATTTTGAGGGTAAACATTTGTATATTTGAACACGGGAACAGTTGAACATTTAAACACTTGAACAAGTCATGGAAAGGGGTTAGCGCCTTTAGCAAAAATAAAGCATAAGACTTTTTTTATACAGTATATGGGTCAAGCGTACCAGCGGGTTAAGTTTAACAAGTACAGGAGGTATGTCTGGGATTTCTTAAATGAAATTTAGGGTGAAGATATATAATACAAATTTTTGTGGGGAATTCACCAGTATACTTGGTGGCTCTAGTAATGACAGAATAAATTATATAAATACCTCTTGCGATCTCTCATAGCACCTTCCTTAGCTTCTTTGAGGGCAGTTTCTAAAGCCTTGACTCTTTCCATCGTAGCGCGTAAACGTTTCTCAAGTTTAGGCAGCTCACATCGTAAATCAGCATTATCTCTTACTAACTGCTTGTGGACTTTGGTCAATTGATCTAAGTTATTTTCCAGGAAAGATATCTTCTGTTTCTGGGCGAGGGAACCACCATCTTCTTCATTATCTTCAGATGAGAGGTTTTTCTTCATGCGAGCCTAAAAATAATGATACAAAAATGAGAAATGATACCCTGACCAGTAAAAACGAAAATCTACTAGAGTTTTCACATAGTATACACTATCAGAAACAAAATTAAAATCAATTTGAAACATTAGAGAAAATCTTACTAACCTGCAAGTCCTGTACAAAAAGTTTTCTGAGATTATGCAGGGTCTGTAGCTCTTTAGCGACAGTATCTTCGAGTCCCTTGAGATCCTTCCTGGCCTGTTCTCGTCTCTCGTTCGTAGCGCTGTAGAATTACATCCATTGTGAATGACTGACTGCGGCTGCCACACCACGTGCTCTCGCACACACATGAAAGTTTGGTTAGGTTTCATTTTATAAATGAACATATTGTTTGGCAACCAAAAATATTACTGATCAACTATATATATATTTATTGCCGTTTCACCCAATAAAACAAAGTGGGTCATGGATTAACAGTTCTGATTGCATGTTTGAGCAGTATTCTGTGCAAAGAACCGAACATTATGTAAATAAAACAATCTGCAGATCATATTTCGTTTTGATAAAAACATGTGGAATGCACTAAAACTAGTTAACAATTTTCTTCTGAAATCAAGCAATTGGTACTACAAAAAAATAATATTTTTGTCTTATTTACATTTTGATTCTTTTTACATTCTCATATGGAATCCTATTATGTACATTTATACATATATTTCTGTTCAATGAGTGCAGAGATTTTTGAAATATATTGTCAAATTGAGATTATTTTGAAATATTCTCCATTTATTATAGAAAACTACTTTGGTCTTATACCGAGTGCTCCAGTTACGTTTACCTGTTGGTGTTCTGAGCACATATTAGAAACTTGGTTTATGCACAGAATGTCACAAATATATTATTTTCGGGGTGGCATTCTGAACATGATATTCTATGTTGAGAATTGAAAAGTCTACGATAAAAGTAAAGTTACGTTTTATGAATATCTAACAGAAAACAACTACTTCCCCGGCTAAAGCAACACTAGACATTAAACTACGTCTGATAGATATTGTAAAATGACCCTTACTCGAACAAAAACAAAAGAAAAAATCAATGATATTAACCGGAAGTAATTTAATCTTTTTTTAATGAAAATGAGAAGTTAATGATGGTGATTTCTCACTATTGTTTCCCTAATTGGAAGCACTGTCAAGCGGTGAAAAGTAAACATAATTAGAAGTTAATCACAAAATTGCACAAGTAATTCCTTTACCACACTTATTCACTTCACTCCTATATGCGCATTTCGATAACTAAGTTATCATCATCAGTAGGTTAACTACACTAAATAAATTGTAACATCTTGCAATTTATACCAGCTGCTATATGGGTTATTTTATACTAATTACTGCTCCTCAAGTCGCTAATGGAATCATGGTTCTATGGGGATCAAAGAAAACAGAGTTGAATTCATAGGCCCATTATCCTCATTAAGAAAATTTTTATTATGGTTTTTGTGGATAACTATACTCTCTAGGCAGTCTAATTTGCTAGTGTCGTTGACCGATTTGATCATTTTCAAATTATGAATGTTAATTTTGTGACAAGATTCTATCATATGGTCAGCCACACTTGACTTATTCTCCCTTCGGTAAGTAGCATGGGCCAAATGTTCGTCACAATTATAACACAACTAAAAAGAACAGCGTTACCTAAGATGATAGATACGCAACTAAGTTCAGAATCATCATGCTCCTTAACCCGTTCACTGCTCATGGCACGGATCTGTGCCAGACTGAGTTTTCAGACAGTGCGCATGAACATTCTCACTTTAATTGCCAGTAGGAACTGGGCGATAGTTGAAGGTGGACGTATGTTGACGAGCGTGTAGCATACTTATTGGGACTTACATCACTTAATCCAAAAAATACTTTTCCAATAAAGAATTTTATGTTTTACTTAAAAACAAATAGCCGCTTCTGGGCATGTCTTCCAGAAAAATGTAGCAGTGAAAGGGTTAAAAAACGCTTATAAATGTTGTAAAGACAAAGAGTTTAAAAGTTATGTGTGTGTAAAATGTTACAATATATACCATAAAAGCTGTATAAGCAGAGTAAGGAATAAAAAGTTCATGGCAGGACATAAAATCGAATGTTGTTAAAGTGGAAGTGAAACAAACCTGCTAGAAGAAGAAATAGAAATGCTGAAATCAGAACTCTTAACAGTGACAGAGGACAGCATCCAGAAAACTAAATTTATAGAAAAGTTGAAATTGGAAAATCATACTTTTCTCCAAGAAGCAATGAAAAACGAAGAAGATTTAAACGACTTAATGACTGACTTAATGTCTGAAGTCAAGGAATTAAAAAAGTGTATTGATCAAATGAACAAAAACAGCCATATGGTTTTTGAGGGAGACAAAAAAGCAGCTGGCACCCAAACTGAAAACATTAAAAAAGTGTACACAGAAGATACTGCCACAAGTGAAAGGAGAATCCCAAACACACAAAAAAAAGGATGAGTAAATCTAATGCACATAAACTGGCCAAACAAAATAATAGTACCAATGGAAAAATTGTTTACCAAGAAGTTAATAAGAAAAATAACATTCTAATACTGGGTGATAGCAATGCAATAGATTTTGCCACCATACTAAGAGACATGTGTAATGATGAATATTCAGTAACTTCCTTCATCAAACACAATGCCCCGTTGGACTAAATATTGGTAGGTATGATTAATCTAACAATAGACTACGGAAGGAAAGATTATGATATTATAATGGGTGGTTTAGTGAATATGATGAAAGGAGTTGATGTTCATGAATCAGTAACTGACATATTAAAGCAGATAAGTTTGTATACAAATATAATAGTGCTGTCTGTACCTTTGTTGTGGGATAGAATAGTACTGAATAGTTTTATAGACAAACATAATATAAAAATGCACTACGAACTTTGCTTAAATAATAAGAACAATAAGTCAGTGACATTTCTAAATGTGAATTCAATACTAAACAGCAAATCGTTTTTTGTCAGAAAAATACTTTCTATAAAATACCAAGGCAAAGTGTTAGTAGGCGAACATATAAAAAACATTATATATGAGCAATCTATGACAATAAAACAACTAATTCCAATTTGTTCTACAAAAGCCATAGTGCCACAAAATGAAACAGAAAACATGGAATCCACAGATGAAACGCAAAACTTACTGGAAATAAATGAGGAATCATCTCATAATCAGTCAATGGCATGATTGACACGAAAAATCAAAACATAGAAGTCTTCCTAACATCCATGAATTCAGTGTTCGCACGAATTAACTTCACGGTAGAAATGGAAGTTGACGAACGATTACCTTTCCTTGACACTCTCGTCATCAGAAATAAAGAGCGTTTGGAAATAGACATCTACAGAAAGCCCACCCATACGAACAGGATCATCCCAGCCGATTCAAAACACCACATTCAACATAAAATGGCTGGTTTCAATTTTCTTATACACAGAGCCGTAAACTTCCCATTGAATGCTGATCGTTTTCAAAATAAAATCAAGAAGATCAAGGAAATAGCAATAATTTATGGATATATTGATAATCCCTTGAGAAAGAAGCGTTTCACACGTTTAATAAATGAAACCACGACTCTAAGAAAAACGACGGAAAGGAAAAGATTTGTGAGAACTCTCTCCATCCAAACCTCACGAGAGGTCTCAACACTATATTCCGGGATGTAAATCTCCAAGCAGTTTATAGTAACTTGTAAACGTTATTAGGAAACCTGAAGGACAAAACAGATATATTAGATAAGTGGGAATTTATGAAATTAGTTGCCAAAATTGTGACAAAGTTTATTATGGTCAGACAACATGTTCAATTTCCAAAAGGTTCCACGAACATTTGGCCCATGCTACTTACTGAAGGGAGAATAAGTCAAGTGTGGTTGACCATATGATATAATCTTATCACAAAATTAGACTGCCTGGAGAGTATAGTTATCCACAAAAACCATAATAAAAATTTTCTTAATGAGGATGATGGGCCTATGTATTCAACTCTGTTTTCTTTGATCCCCATAGAACTATCAAGATGCCATTAGCGACTTAAGGACCAGTAATTAGTATAAAATAACCCAATTAGGAACAGCAGGTATAAATTGTAAGATAATGTTACAATTTATTTAGACCCGGTATTTTCACCTCCGGTTATACTAGGAATGAATTAACCAACGGTTAGAATATGCTTTTGTTTAACGTTTATTGATAAGCAAAAGCACATTCTAACCATTGGTTAATTTATTCCTAGTATAACCGGAGGTGAAAATACCGGGCCTTAGTGTAATTAACCTACTGATGATAACTTAGTTATCGAAATGCGCATATAGGTGTGAAGGGAATAAGTGTGGCAAAGGGGTTACTTGTGCAATTTTGTGACACCACAGCGTCTAGCAAGTCTTCATAATAGAAGTGCATTTAAAATCTGATAACACCGAATGAAAAACGTGATATTGAATGAAAAATATGTGAAATCATTGGTATTTTCTCTCAAGCTGCATTTATAGTTGGACGGACTGTAAACGTAGACGCACTGTATACGTAACAAACGGACTGTAAAATATTAAATTTATAAATCGACGGAACGGAATTTTTGCGCATGGGTAGAGGTGATGAGTGACATTCAACGTAACCTACAAATTATACGAATCATAAACAACCTGTGTTGGTTTGGATTTGTATTATAATAGTCTAAATATTTATCTATGCTTCGTTTTTCGTGTCACAATGAATTATGAAATACATGAAGGTACGCTTCACACAGACATCACATAGAATTATTTCTTTTGATTGTTCGGACGCAAGAAACGCACTGTAAAAAGATGAAAGTTGGTCAACTCTTCGTTCCAGTCCGTTTCACTTACTTACGTCATGCGTTTACGTTCATAAACAAGAGTACATAAATTCTATAGTTGATTTTTGCAGTTCGTCTACATTTACAAGTCCGTCAAACTGTAAATCCAGCTTTAATCTCAATAATCGACTCCGATATATCCGGCCAGTCAGTGTTTTCCGATATGCAACCATTATCTTCACTACAGATTCTCTAATTCTTATGATTTGGAAATGCAATTCCATTGCAGCAGTGATGACCCTATTTAGATTATTGTCAAAAACTAAACAAGTCGTTTCAAAAATTATTTACATCTCCCAAAGAATTATACTAAACAATTCTATTATGGAAAAAGCTCACTGTCCGTTTCTCAACCTAACCTCATTCGTCTGGTCACCGGTACAACTTTTGCAGTTTTTATTTTAGTTCAAAAACCTCTGCCAGTGGACATGACGTATAACACCAATGATTTGAAATGAAAAGAAAATCGTGCTCACTACGATGAAAATAAAAAATAAATTATATTTTCTTCACAATATAAGAACAATTTCATTATGAACATTCATAAAATAAAACTCAACCAAACGGTAGTGTGACAATGGTAAAAAAAGTTGAAAAATACTGATTCAAAATCACAGGAAAAAAGACTAGAATGGAAATACTATCACATTTTTTTTGGAACAGAAAAAATCACACTTTGAATCAGGCGGCGTGTGAAATTTATCTTGCTTATTCATTTCATGAGCATACAACATTTTACCATTCACTACCCGATCAAATACAATCAAAAGCATGAAAAAAAAAACAGTATCATTGAAATATGTCTTACCAATCAATTTAACGATTTGTTTCATTTTAATGCAGTTGAGTGTTACGATCACCTTTAGTGCCATATTATTTGTTAAATTGAATGATTGATGATGATGATTGTTCTAAAAAAAGGAACCATTCATATATTGAAAACATTAAGTAAAACTGTTATTATTAGGGCCAAAAGTGGAAAGCTAATGAGGCCAGAACCGCACTTTAACCTCTTAATTTTACCACCAAAAATTCAATAGGCTGAGTTGACTTGAAGATTCAACAATTTGATTATACATGACAAAATATATACCAAGTCTACACAAACTGCCTTTAAAATGATGGATTTGATAATCCGGATTCGCCATGGTCATCAGTTCTAACTTGTCTAAATGTGTTATTTCAAAAAGAAGAACATCATCCGATAAGACCTGGTTTAACAGAAACTGCTCTAGAGCTGTGGCTTCCAAACAGGCAGCATACCATCGATGGCTAAAAAATCCGTGCCCTAAGACCAGAGCAGCATATGTCGAGGCTAGAGGCATATGCAAAGAGACAATAGAATGCTCAAAAGATGCCCACAATGCCAAAATAAGATCAAAACTTGCTGAATGTCCTAACGGATCCCGTTCATTTTGGTCATTCGCCAAAGCTGTGGGAAGAAACTTCACTTCCAGCTCATTTCCTCCTCTAACCAAAGAAGATGGAACACTAGCACGACTGCCCAGGAAAAGCCAATATCTTTGCACCTATTTGCTGGAAATTCCACTCTGAATTCATCGGAAAACAACCCCGAACATTACACCTATTGACAGTCACATGCCCGAGATCACCTTTCGCCAGCGTACTATCAGAAAGATTTTGCTGGGTCTCAACACCAACAAAGCCTGTGGATCTGACGGAATCCCGCCGATTGTTCTCAAGAAATGTGCCCCGAACTAACACCTGTTCTTTGCAAGTTGTTCAACCACTCTTACAATTTGGGGGTATTTCCGTCCAATTGGAAAATTGCAAGAGTACTTACAGCCAGTCCCTAAAAAAGGCAAAAAGGCCCTACCTAGCAACTACAGACCTATCGCACTGCTATCTATTATTTCAAAGGTCATGGAAAAAGCCATCAACATCGAGCTCATGAAATATCTGGAAGACTCAGGAATTGTCAGCGATAGGCAATATGGCTTCGCCATCAGAGATCAACTGGTGACCTGCTGCTTACGTCTCACATATATGGCAGCTATCTATTGAAAAGTATGGAGAAACTTTAGCTGTGGCATTAGATATCTCCAAAGGCGTTCGATCGAGTTTGGCACCAGGGATTCCTCGCCAAGCTTCCGTCTTATGGCTTGCCCCTCAGCTGTGTTCTCTGCTTGCTAGTTTTCTCTCAAACAGGTCTCTCCATGTAGTGGTCGATGGAGTTTCATCTGACACTCTACTCATAAATGCTGGTGTTCGCAAGGATCTATTCTCGCACCAACACTATTTCTACTTCACATCAACGACCTGTTGAAAGCAACTTCATGTCCAGTACACAGCTTTGCGATGATAGTACCCTCCATACGCTTTCTCTTCCAGGGCCCTATATCAGCCCGTGAAACCAGAAATGAGCGAGGAAGAAATGTTAATAAAATAAATATGGACTTAGCAACAATTCTCGAGTGGGGATCTAATAACTTGGTAGAATTCAATGCAAACAAAACACAAGCATGTCTTTTCTCTAGAAAAGCCGATCTCACTGTGCCTAACATAACTTTGTCAGGAGTAACCATACCACTGAAGTCATCCATATCGATGCTTGGTATTACTATCAGCAATAACCTTTCCTGGGAAAATCACCTGAGCTCCATTTCCAAAAGTGCATCCCAAAAACTTGGTTTTGTTTAGTGCCAAGAGCTATTTCACCCCACTCAGCTGCTTATGATCTATAAGGCACAGATCCGACCTGTCCTGGAATACTGTTCCCCATATTTGGAGCGGCACCTAAACATATCCTGAGGCTATTGGATTCTGTCCAAAAAGGGCAATTCGTCTGTCGGTGATGCCTACACAAACTTCGCTCACTTGTCTGGAACACCGTAGAAAAGTTGGCGATTTGTCTCTATTTTATAGATATTTTCATGGGCGATGCTCTTCTGAAATATCAACAATCGTTCCTGCTTTGGCAGTCTCTTGAGACTAACCCGTCAAGTTCAGTCATCACACCCTTCGTGGTCACTTTGGAGACCTGCAGAACATCACTTTCCAAAGACTCGTTCATCCAACGAACAGCGAGGCTTTGGAACTCATTGCCTAGGGAGGTGTTCCCCGAGGCATACAACCTCCAGAAATTTAAGAAGAACACCACCTCCTACCTTCTTTCCCTTGGTTCCCACGATGTTCTCTGAACATCACAGGATATCCCTTTTCTTGGGAACCAGAACATAAAAAAAAAAAAAAAAAAAACGGTAACTCATTTAGAGTCATTTATATTTTGATTACTTGGGGGGCTGGACTTGTTTTAGTGTAGTGCAGAATGACAAAACATATTACTTTGTCTATAAAACAAACGGGCAAGTCGCGATATTCCCGATTAGCCCAAGGTTTAATTGATCCGGATTATCGAGTCTCTACTGTATTTTTTCAAACTTTGAAAATGAGATATTTTATGGTTAATGAGAATATTGAAATGATTTAAAAATAACGAACATCTACAAAATATCAACAGGGTCCATTTCATTTTGCTGAAAATTCGGGTCGTGAGAACATTTAGGGATATCCGATTGAGTACTAGTATTTTTCTGAGAATTACAAATATTTCTTCGTTTGTTTGGTTGAAGCTCCTTATAAATTACAAGTACAATTTTTCGAATATCTCAAGAATTTGTTACTAGGGCCAAATTTTATTAATTCAATATACTAATATCCAGTTCGTAGTTAGATAAGTAAATTTATGAATCATCACTCGATGCTAATTGAGAAAAATCCATCAGAAATGTTTCTATTCATTTCATGGAATTGAATATGACCCGTCCGAAAAAAGCATAGAAAACGTAAGACATATTCTACCTAACAGTGACGCCATTTTACGGATAATCATCCAAATTGTTGATAATTTGAATATCTGTGAGCCAAAGTTTGGCAACATTACCCGCCTTAGTCAATAGTCATTTCACGATTGTTTCCGTAAAGTTCAGATAACAGCACATGTTTATTGGATACTGTTTTCTGATTGAATGTAACTCAATGTCAATTACAGTATGTTTTTAAATTTTGTTTGATGTTCACCATACGATTCTAAAGATGTACTTATTTTTGATAAATTATTTGCCCTATTCATTTTTTTCAATGCATCTTTATGTTAAAATAGGTTAAACTTTTTCTTAACATTGGAATTTTCATCATGATGTACATACAGATTTTTCGAGGGCTTTCGATGCGGTTGACCATAACATGTTAATTGCTAAACTCGAACGATATGGAATAAGAGGTATACCTTTGAAGTTCTTTGAATCATATATCTTGAATAGGACTCAGTTTGTTTTACTCAACGGCACTAACAGTCCTTCCTATACCATCACACAGGGAGTTCCACAGGGATCTGTCTTGGGACCTATGCTTTTCAATGTATTTGCAAATGACCTCATATATTTTGTAGAAAATATTCCGAATGTCAAGATTATATGTTACGCTGATGATACTAACATCATTATATCAGGTGACAGCCAACAATCACTGATCTGTTCTACAGAAATTGTATACGATAACATAATACGATGGTCAGAATATAATAATTTCCTATTGAACAACAAAAAAACAGTGTTGACATATTTCGGGCACAGCGACAAGACCCACCTATAATATTTAAAGATACAGAAAAACAATTACTCTGTTCTGAAAACGTGAAACTACTAGGAGTTATTTTTGACAGGCAATTATCATGGACAGAGCATACCAACCAATTATGTAAGAAACTTCGAAGTGCCTGCTACAGCATCAAATACTTGAAAAATCATTGCAGCAAACACATTCTCATCACACTGTATTATGCCAATTTTCACTCCCACATGAGATATGGAATACTAAGTTGGGGAAACAGTGCTAATGTAAACAGAGTTTTTATTTTACAAAAATACGTGATACGCATTATTGAGAATATTGATAAGAGGACTAGCTGTAGAGAACTTTTCAAAAAATAAAAACCTGACATTTTTAACAGAGTTTTTATTTTACAAAAATACGTGATAAAAACATTACAATGTGCTTGCCAAAACATGATCATAACACTCGTTAGCCGCAATATGTTACAGCCCAATTCTCACTGCTCCGACTTTATCAAAAAAGTTTTTATTTTATGGGGTGCAAATTATACAATAAATTAAATCCGGATATAAAGTCAGCACCAAATGTCAGAATATTCAAAAATAGACTGAAAGAATTCTTAATTGAAAAGTGCTGCTACTCACTAGATGAATTTTGATAATTTTTATGGATGCATGTGTGTGTATGTGTACTTATTTATTTATAGTATAGTATTTTGTATTATTTATTTGTTTTCTCTGACATAATAGCATTACTAGTCAAACTGTTTCGTCCAAAGTGTACTCCATTACATGGTTTTAGTTTTCCTTTTTCTGCGTTACTATGTAACAATTTTCATACTGTGTTATATCTCATAATTTTGGTATATGCATTCTGTGTTTTTTGACATGTTTGTCCATTTATATTTCCTTGTGAATATGTAAAATGGTAAACGTATAAAGTATCTATCTATCTATCTATCTATCATCTGATAACCAAGACACTATCAACACACATTTAATGATTAATAGACATTTCATTTATCAAACCAATAAATTAAATCCCTTGATTTTCCCAGACCTCATGAAATATAGAAGACACCATGAGATGGAAATATATTTTGTACTACCATTGGAAACTGAGAGACGGAGAAATGGCCCCTTGTAGATTATAGGGGGGTCGATATGGCTCTTGGTACCTCGACCTATAAGGTCTTTTGTACATTACCCATCATCTATTCAAGACCCGGGATTCCGAGACTCCTCGCAAAGCGTATTCAGTTTCCTGGGAGCTAAATTCCTGATGTCTGAGGGTATTAATGAAACCCCTTCGAGGAAGTTAAGCCTTTTGCAAAACAGCGTTTGGCTTCGCAGAGCAGGTGTTCTGCAGTTTCAGCGAAGTTCTCGCAGTAACGGCACAGTTCACTGACTGATCTATCCATTTTTTTGAGGTGATACCTCAAAGGACAAGGTCTAGAGAGCAGTCCCGTTACTTGTCCATCTCGAGAAGCTGTTCAGCTTTCTTTGGCGATTGTCTCAAAAGCCTTTTCTCTTGTCTTTGCCCTGGAACCTTATTCCAGTGGGTTTTGATTTGGTCAGCTTCCCAGCGCTGAAACTCTTCGTTGATGTGGTCTTTGGAAAGGATGTCCGCTTCTCTGCAGTTTCAGCGAAGTTCTCGAGGTAACGGCACAGTTCACTGTCTGATCTATCCATTTTTTTGAGGTGATACCTCAAAGGACAAGGTCTAGAGAGCAGTCCCGTTACTTGTCCATCTCGAGAAGCTGTTCAGCTTTCTTTGGCGATTGTCTCAAAAGCCTTTTCTCTTGTCTTTGCCCTGGAACCTTATTCCAGTGGGTTTTGGTTTGGTCAGCTTCCCAGCGCTGAAACTATTCGTTGATGTGGTCTTTGGAAAGGATGTCCGCTTCTTCATTGCCTTTGATTCCCTTGTAATCTGCACCCACATCAGAGTAACCTGATTCTTCGTAGCCAGTTGTTTTAAGGTCCCAAGACAGTCTCGACTCAGAAGTGTGTGACTTTAGAGCTTTTAGTGCTGCTTGGTTGTCTGATAGGATATAGATCTTTGCCCCCCTGAAGCCTCTTTCAAGGAATAGCATGGGTTTCTGCTTGAAAAATTGTTGGAGCTTTGCTTAGGGATTTTGAGAGCCTAAAACTAGGACCCGTTACTCCCACTCCAGCCCTTTCATGCATTTTGGAACAATCAGTATACCATACTGATGCATTCCTTTCTAGTTGAGGCCCGTTCGTTGTGAAATATATATATACATAATTCACTTCAAAGTCATGCCTAGCTGGCATAATATCTGATGACTTGAAGGGGAATATTTTCCAGAATCTTCAGATGTTCAATCAGATTTCCAGCCTTCAAGTTTGGAGCCTGGTGCAGTCTGAAGGCACTTTTTGCGTCTTCTTTCATTACACAAAAGTGCAGTGGCAGAAGATTCAGCATTACCTCTAGTGCTGCAGTGGAGCACGTGAATATTGCCCCTGTGATTACCAGACAGGCTAACCGCTGCAGTTTCTGCAGCTTGATTTGTGCCGAGTGCTGTTGGGTTTTTGGCCACCATACTAAGGAGGTA
Source organism: Gonioctena quinquepunctata (assembly GCA_018342105.1). Lineage (NCBI taxonomy): Eukaryota > Metazoa > Arthropoda > Insecta > Coleoptera > Chrysomelidae > Gonioctena > Gonioctena quinquepunctata. The sequence goes on along the minus strand of JAFIRS010000382.1, from coordinate 437,076 downwards.
TAGGTGATCATGGGTTTGATAATCGTTTGATATAACCTGTATATCATTTTCGGCTTCAAACCCCATGTCTTGCCAAAAACTCTGCGGCACGTCCAGGTTGCCGCTGTAGCCTTGGAAAGAATATTTTAAATATGAGTGTTCCATGTTAGTCTCTGGTCGATTATGACGCCCAGGTATTTGACTTAGCCGAGTTCCATTCAGGGTTCGGGTTTTCAGTTCATACTTACGCCTCTTTGTGAATGGAACCAGCACTGTTTTGCTAGGATTTACATTTAGTCCCTCCTTTGCGCACCAGATTTTTTTATATATAGGGCTGTCTGCATGCGATTGGATATTATCCTGTCATGTTTGCCCCTAATAGTGACGACCAGATCATCGGTGTAACCTTCAGTCATAATTCCAGATTCATGTAGCTTCACCATCAGATTATCCATGGCCAGTGACCACAGCAAAGGCTGCTATAATTCAGACCGTTTCCTCTCCGAGAGCAGCTAAAATGATTCTGCTTTTCAGCATTGCATGTACCCATCTGATCAGTGAGGTGTTATATTCCTTTCTTCTAGTGATCTGATGATGGAGTCATGTGAGGTGTTATCGAAAGCACCCTCTATATCTATGAATGCACGTAGAGACATTTCTTTGGCCAAGTATGTCTTTTAAATGCTTTCAACTAAGCCATTGTAGAGCATTAATCTTTGATTTGCCTGCTTGATAAGCGAATTGTTTTTATGAAGCAGTCTGTCCAAAAGGATTTTCCTTCTTATATAAGTCTATAATTATCTCCATTGTTTTCAGGAGAAAGGAGCTGAGACTGATGGAGCATAAGACTTTGGTTCGTCTGCTGGACGTCTCCCAGTCTTTGGTATGAACACCACGCAGCCTCCCTCCAGGCTTTTGGTACGTGACCGAAAATGAAACTGGCCTTGAACAGCCTTTTCAAGAAGGGCTCTATTATTTCAAGGCCATTTTGTAATATTCCGTCCTTTCCGGCCGATTTAGAAGGTTTGAAGCTCTTATTGGCCCATTTGATTTTTTGGGTGGTGAAGATTTTCCCCGCTAGGCGCCTTGCTGGTTCTATTGGGATTGGTGACAATCCCTTCCAGCTGAGCACTTTGCTGTTCGTCTTCAACAAGTCACAAAATGTCATCATTACAGGACATTTTTTTTAAATTATTTTGAAACTATGTTAAATTGTAACATTCCAAAAGTCCTTTTTCAGATTTTTCTTTTCTTCAAAATGATATAGTAGCTACGTAACAGGAAGAAAGCGTTTTTTTAATACACAATTACGGGGGTTCTTTGCATTTTTTGGAAGTTTTTCCAGAGCAAGCATTACGACGCTATCTAACAGGTTGTGATCAAAGATCAATTTAGGCAAAATAGACTAGGAAGTTTTGCGAATCAAGCCATCGATCTTTATCCATAAAGGGGCAATTAAGGCGTGTGATGTTACACCATTTTCATTAGCCTTGTTCGGACGAGACATATTCTAGAATACATATAATCTTTTTTCTGTATGATTAGGGATCATATATTAACTGAACCAAACAAGAACCGGAGATTAGGAAACCTTCGAATTGCCTACATTTATCTTGACAAGAGAAGACGCCAGAGCCATCTAAAGTTTCGCTAAGTTTTCTTAACTTGCACCATGTGCCAATCCAACCAAACCAAAAAAATCACTGTTGCATAAAGCAGACTAATATTAATTTTTTCAATTTATGATATTTGTTTAGAGGCTGCATATTCATTTTTAATTTCACTTATTAGTTATTACCTAATTAGTTGAGTATTAATGAAATTCCCTGCCGCATCACTGTGTAAATATTTGTGATTCATAAATACTAAATGACGAACAATCTGAAAGTCAATATAAACACCATTTCATATTTTTTCAATGTTTGATAGTTATCAACCACTTGAGGTGAAGTGCATATGTACTTGAAGAGCATATTTTCTGGAAAATTTCATCAGGCAAACACAAAAACCAGAGTCACTCTACGAGTCAATTGAATATTATTAATCATAAAAACACAAATTTTATATTTTCTTTGCTTTGTATAAGAAAAATAATGTCAATATAATCTTACTAAATTGTTTAAGAATAGTTCTTAAACAATTCGACAAACAAAATAAGTCATGATTATGTAAAAAATAATTGCAACAACTTCAGTGACCTCTTGTGTCTTCTTTGGTGAAAATATATACATGCAATCAAAGGCTTTTGTCTATAATGTTATGTTCTACTAGAAAATAGGGGAAAATAATACTGAAGAGCTCAAGACTGATCCAACATTTGCAACATTTTTTTCTTTTTATGTATTGTATATACAGGGAGTAATAAAACCTGTTGCACACCCGTGAATGACGAGGGTATAATGCCATTTTATAACAAATTGCAGTGGTGAATATTCCGAAAAAAAAAAAAAAAAAAAAACTTCATATGACAAAATTTTGGCAAGCACCGCTTGTCTAACCTAACCTGTCCTGCTCGGAGCTGTAAGTTAACACAATTGCCGGATGCAATGGACATTTAAATAATGTGGAATGTTGAATTGATTGTATGGTATATGTACAAAAAGAGTAAACATTTTCATTGCAGGCTGCTTGCGATGGATATTCAATTTCAAAGTGATGAAAACAAACTGCTAGATAAAGTCAGAACTAGTAGATGAATTCCACACCGCTTCGAGGCACTTATCGAATCACAATTATCAAAAAATCAGTTGTAAGAACACAAAAGACACATTATTATTGTATTGTTTTCCATATAATATCTATTTATTCATTTGTACGGATAAACCATTACATTTAAAGTTTACAGTTGGAATAGAATTGACTAAATTTAACTTATGACTAAGAATACGAAACTACACAATACATATGTATAAATACAATACAATATCGGCCATCATTGTGACATAGTTGTTCAGAATAACATGTGAAAACTGTTGCCAGGTGGTGTTTCGAAGATTTCCGCACCGGCCTATTGCTGTGCATTACAAAGCTGTCTACGAACGAACGTTTCAATATTATTTTCTGATTGGCTAGTGAATGGAAGATCTTACTCAGCAACCAATCAGAAAACAGTAAGTGATGTGAACAAGAAGTAATTTGAACATACTTGTATTTGTCTTTTGCTGTTTCTTACAACCGAACACCAAACTGTTCCGTGCGTATTTTGAAGAGTGGAAGACAAGAGAAATCACTCATTGCATTTATGACTGGAGTAGTGAATTTCAATTCTGGTTGGATTTTGGAGTCGTCAATCACGAGTCAGGAAAATACTGTGCATATCTAAAATGAGTAAACGCTTTGGGCATTTTCGTACTAGAAATATTATAATATTTGTTTTATAAAAAGGCACATGTTTTTAATTATATCGCTATATTAAGGCTCCAAATTGACTTGAAGTGATCTGACAATTCCTTTTTTCAGAATTGCATGATTCATTAGTGATAAGCTTTGGCTTTAAAATGTAGTCGAAGAGTTTTACATATCTGCTACAGGTTTATGTTTTCCGATTTGCTCATATTAGTGAATCTGAAATAAGAATCATGGAAATATTTATTGCCAATTCATATAAAATGATAAAGGATCCATTATACCTATACCAAAATCAACCTTGACAAAACATTCTGATATGTATGAAGGCAAAGGAATATACAACCATTTACTAAAGGTTCATAGAGATACCTTGGATAAAAAAAAAAATCAGAGAAGCTGTTAAATAATTGCTTCTTGAAAAAGCGCAGGAATATCATCATGACACATTGTGAATTCCACTGGTGTTATTAAAAATGTTTTTTTTAAACTATTTTAAGTGTAAAAGTGATAGTTTGTTCTAAAGGTACAAAACAAATGTATGAGTATATATTTTCTGTTTTTGATTTTAGTTTTCTGTGACAAATGTGCTTGTGCACATTAATTTAAAAATAAAAAATAGTCATATTATTTGTAATCTTAATCATTTTATAATTTTATTTACTAGAGTATGTGTGCATGTATTTTATATTTAACTTGTTGTAATTGTATATGCAGTGTTTTAACTTTTTGCTATTGTTTTATTACTGATTTATGTTTGACGAATATTTATTTATATATGTACAACTGCTTATATGTTTTGTCACTTTGTCAATGAGATTTTATTCTTGGACAATAAAGTATACATCTATCTATATCATCGACGATGAATTAGATAACTATGTGCCACTAATACAAGGATTAAAACTTCTGATTAGATTATCAGGATTAAGTTATCTGGTGATGATGATATAATGGATCCTTTATCATTTTATATGGATTGGCAATAAATAATTCTTATTTCTGATTTAATATGAGCAAATCAGCAGGTATGTAAAACTCTTCGAATGCATTTTAAAGCCAAAGCTTTCTACTAACGAATCATGCAATTCTGAAAAAAGGAATTTGGAGCCTTAATATCGCGATATAATTTAAAAAATTTGCCATTCTATAAACAAATTATTTATATACTGGATGAGTGAAATTCGAGTAGATGCATTGGGATCTCGCAAACGGTAAGAGCTACAGAGAGGGTTAAATGGAGGCAAAGTTGCGTATTATGGAGCCCTCTCACTTTCAGAGATTACAGGAAAAATTCGATTTTTGTTTTCACTTATATCTGCTTTAATACAATATATTTCCAGAAACTGTTTGCACTTTGTCATTGCAACTTTCAATGGGCTGTACAAATATGTAAACGAAAGTGTTCTATAGGGGGCTTTTTGTGCCTTTCGGTTTTTGTTTAACAGCACCCACTCCGTAACTGTACAGGTTCTTCACCGGTTGGCTACTGTATTCTTCGGGGGTTAGCCTTGGCTGTCCGAATATCGCTTGTCTTTTGCGGTCTAGTGTCTCGCATTCTGACAATATATGTTTGGCCATTTCTGTCCCTTTGCCACATTGTCTGCAGGAGAGTTCTCTGTTGTACAGCTCTATTTTATGCAGGTGACCTCTCATTGGGCTGTGGCCAGTGAGAAGGCCTGTTATTGTTCTGACTGGGTTCGACGGTTCTATAATATATGTTTTCCCATGGTGCTTGAGAGGGGCTTCCTTACAGCGCTCTCTCTGTTTTCGTTTGTCTCGGTCCTGTATGCAGCCTCGGATGGCCGATTTTGGGAGTTTCTTCCCTTACTGTATATACCAACACCAGTTTTTCCTTTGTCTTGGATCCGTCTGTGTACCAGATTCTCTCTCCAAGTTTGCTCTTGGTGGTGTCGTCTGTCCATTCCCTTTGGTCTTGTATGATCACATCAAAGTTCTTGTGAAAAAAGTATCTAGGAGTTGCATGGTCCGTTGGCTTAATTTCAAGAATGTTGCCTCCCATTATTTCCTTTATCTTGTTCTGATCCGATCTGTTACTCATTTTTGTAGCCTTAGAAGTCCCATTCTTGCCTCACGCATGATTGTTATGTCAATCGGTGGAAGGTCCAGTAGTGATTCCATGGCTGCTGTTGGCGTTGTTTTCATAGCTCCCGTTATGCTGAGGCAGGCAAGTCTTTGTACCCTGCTCAACCCAGCCGCGGCTATTTGTTTGTCTACCATACCAAGGATGCATAGGTCATTATGGGTTTCACCACAGTATTGTATGTCCAATACACCATTTTGGGATTTAGCCCGCATGTTTTTCCTTGTGCTCGTCTGGCTACCATTAGTGTCACTTCAGCTTTCTTCTTTACTTCTGCCAGTTGTTGGTTCCATGTTAATTTCGAGTCTAGGCCTACCCCGAGATATTTAACTACCCCGACAGCTGGATGTTCGTCCCTTGGAGTGTTAGAGGTCCCAAGCCCTCTAGTTTCCTTCTTCGGGTAAAAGCTACTATGATTGATTTAGAGAGGCTGATATTTAAACCCTCTTCATTTATCCATGTACTGACCAGATGTAGGGCCGTTTCTGATTGGTTGCTAAGTAAAATCTTCCATTCACCAGTCAATCGGAAAACAGTAGTGAAACGTTCGTTCGTAGACAGCTTTGTAATGCACAACAAAGGCGCATGCGAGAATCTTGGAAACACTACCTGGTAAGAATGTTCACTGTTATTCTGAATCACTAGTTCACAATGATGGTCAATATTATTTTGAAAACAATACAACAGTACTGTGTCTTTTGTGTTCTTACAGCTGATTTTTTGATAATTGTGATTTGATAAGAGCCTCAAAGCTGTGTTAACATCCTCTACTAGTTCTGACTTTATCTACCAGTTTTAATATATCGAGGTTCGTTTGTTTTCATCACTTCGAAATTGAATATAATCGCAAGCAGGCTGCAATGAAAGTCTTTTTGTACATTACAACTCTGAGCAGGACAGCTGAAGTTAGGCAAGCGGCACTTCCCAATTTTTTTTCGAATTTAACGAAAAACAATAGCTATTTTTAGGACAAGTGAGTAAAGCGTAGCATTTAATCATGGACCTGGATGTTGAGACCTCAACCAGGTGAGTGATTAAATGCGCTTTACTCACGTGTTTCAAATCAGATTTTTTCCATTTTCGCAGAAATTATTTTCCAATTGTTGCATAAATAACTATTGTATTATTGACTCATCGAAACAAAATTGCAACCAGCCTACTAAGAATAAAAAATCTGCGCTACCGTTGCTTGTGTTGCATTTAATTTGGAAACCAGCCTACTCGATACGAATAATGAGACCCAGTTGCTGTAAGCAATGTGTATGATGGTTGTTTATTGGTAACCTAGGTAACACTTTTAATCACTTGTGAATAAAATAGTGATTAAAAGTACAACTTCTCTCACTAATTTGAGTTGAAATATGTCATATTTCAGACATGTAAATGGATTTTTTTTTTCGGATTTTTAACCATTAATTCGTTATAAAATGGCATTATACCCTAGTCATTCTCAGTATTTCTTCAAAGATATGAATTAATAGAGATTTTTTAAAATTTTGCATATGAATTTATCATTGGAATGTTATGAGAATTGACGTATATAACACTGGAACTCTTCCAATACTTCTCTCTGCATCATAAACAACCATTTATGCAAACCTTAATCATTTGAAAGAAACATTTTACAGAAAACTTCGAGGATGATTTTCCGTAAAATATACGTCAGAGATCGCCCCTCAGATATTCTCAAAAACTTAGATATAAGTTATTTGCTATTCACGGAGCTAAGGGCATATTTTTAGTTAATTCGGAGACGGGTCTACAATTTTTTAAAGGCTGTAAAACCATCCGGTTACCGAACATCACTCAATGTTGTATGCTCATGGAACTCGTAAAAAAACTCAAGCGAACTTTTATAATACCGGTTACATCTATACGACTACCAAGTATTGCGGACACCGATGCGTCACTAACAGAAGCGTCAATGATATGAAGAGATGCAAATGGAAGGTATGTATGTGAAAAATTGACATGGCGCACTGTCCTTGTGACATTTTGGTCAGGTTGTTCATTACTTCTTTGGTCAATTTTGAGGTTCGCTTCGGAGAATCGGCCGACCTAAACGCGCTTATTTCGTTTTTGTAAGGAATGAATTCTTCCCAAGAGGGAGATTTGGGATATCTATTGTAATCATTAAATTTCTCGGGAGATTCGTACGAATATTTCTCATTTGAAAAATCTACTGACATGAGTTCCTGAAGCTTGAGGGACTTGTCCACTTCTTCCGACTTGATTTTCTCATAGTCAGTCTGGAGTTGTTTCTGGGCCAGCGACAGTTTTTGGTTTGAGCTGAAAAAACAAAGAAGTCAAATTTGGACTTACTCGAAACAGGAGAACATACTCTTTTATGTCATTGATGAGTGATTGTTTCTCCGCAATCTCGTCTCGAAGAGCCGCCACTTGCTTTTGATGAGCGACTCGTAACTGGTCCATTTGCTGTTCGAGAGCCACTCGGAGTTCGTTGGCTTCTTTCTTTTCGCTCTCACTCGCACTTTGAACCTGAAAATTCAAACAATTTTCCAATATAATATCGAGCAGATCAATATAACACACGTATGTACCTGTTCTGCTGCTTTCAACTTCGCACATTCTTCCCTGAGCGCATCTATACTTTCTTCTAACATCCTCTTCTTGTTTTCTGCTTCCCTCATCGACTCCTGTAAGCTCTTCATCCTAGCCTCGTGTTGAGAAATCAGCAAACGGCTTTCAGCTAACTCCTTCTCGTACTCTGTAACCTTCTTGTTACTGTCCTGTTCTTTATTCTCGATTTCGTGTATCCTTTGAGTCAGATTGGTAACTTCGCTCTTCATCCTCGAGATATACAGACGCGCCACCTACGGAAAAAAATGGAAATTAAACAAATATTTGTGTGAAAAAATTACACCGTCTCACCGTGAATTCTTCTTCAAGTTTTGCAGCATCGTTGGAGATCTTGACATCTTGGCCTTCACCTCCTAGGGAGGATCCGATTTCGCCAAGCTCCTTGAGCAGGCTACTCAACATCTCTGCGATTCTTTTCTTCTGATGACTACTCATGTCACGCAGTTGTTGAAGTTCAGTAGTTGTTGTGTTTAGGCAAGCCTGTTTCTGCATCAGTTCCTCAGAAAGAGATTCCATCTCTTTATTCTTTGCATCGACTTCCTGGCTCTTCTGATCGTAGTTCACAGCCAATTCCTCGAGAGCTTGTAACACATCCTTGACTTCTTCCTTGGCGCTCTCATTTTCCTGCTGTAGCCTGTTCATTTCAGCCTGCAAAGCCTCGAAATCTCTGCGAGTACTAGCGATAAGCTCGTCTTGCTCCAACATTTGCTCCTTCAGTTTCTCCACATACTGACTCTGCTGATTGATCTCTTCATCTTTCTCGTCAAGAAGCTGGTAGAGTCTCTCCCTTTCTAATTCCAATTTGTTTCTCTCTTCTATACCCAAGGTAGATCCAATCATGAGAGCTGGCGTGGCAGGTAGTGGACCGGATGGTTTTTCTGCGATAATGCTTTCCTCCATTGCCGAAACGGGAGTAGCAGCATCGGAGAGTTCTTGGAGGTTGACCTGTTCATCGGCTGAAACAGTCTCCCCACTTCGCCAGCGACTGAGCTCTTCCTCCAATTTTTCCACTTTGCCCTTGAGCCTTGCCACTTTTTCTTTCTCTTTTTCGTATCGGCGCTTCCATTCCTCCGCGGTAAGTTCCTCGTTGACACAAACCACGTTTTTGACAGTCTTAGCTCTGTAAAATAATATTGTTGAGTCGCTATATCATTATGAAGTTATTGTTTGTTTTGCTATTTACATCCTGTATATTGATATTGAAAAAGAATTTAGAATTGTCACTTTGACAGAAATAGATGAAGTAAAAAGTTTAAAGAGTTATTGGAGAGATACGACGAAAAGCTAAAAATATGGAAAAAAGGAGGAGTTGAAGGCAAGGTACAGGTATTGAGGTAGTACCGCCACAAGACAGTTGAATTAGGAAATTATTAAAATTTGGCATACGTATTGTTTAACATGTGAACAACACCTTTATAAAATTTTAACAAGTTTCACCATCCCGAACCCGAGATATATATAATTGAAGTTGACTTAATTAACACGTAACATATGGACCATGCATAGGCAAACAGCACATTATTAATTCTACCGTTAGTACTAAAATTAAGAAGTTTATGAAAAACGAGGAGGAGCTAGAGCAGGATATCACAAATATTGTGAAAAAAAATCAAAGTGATTGACCATCTAGTTTAACAGATATAATCAAAACCACTCTCGTTATTCAAAATAGTCCATGGGGAAGCGCACAGCCTAAAGGGGGGGTCGTAGAGAAATGCGGATTATGCCAGGGGACTTTTTAAAGGACGGGGGACCATTTGAGGGTCTGAACGCGAAAAAAAAACTCCTTCTCCTAGTTGACCCCATCGAATCGACCCCCCCCCCCAAAAGTTCAAAAAGAGTACTATAAAAAAGTCCATTGAAGTTTTATTGAAAAACAATAATTTTTTCCCATGACGTATGATTTCTAGTGAGGGGGGAAGGGGGGGGGCGGGTCTAAAAATATTTTTTTTGCAGCGCTTTTCGGGGACATCAATTTTTTGAGTCGCCAACTTTCTATAACGAAGAAATTTTCTAGAGTCGCTTGGGGGGGGCAAGTGCCCCCCTTCAAAAAAATCTTTTTTTCGCGTTTCAAATCGAAAAGTCCTTTTTCGATTCCGTCAAAAATAATTTCCTAATTCAACTGTCTCGTGGTGGAACAGAAGAGATTCAGGGAAACTTCTGGAGCAACTAGAACAAGATACTGCTTCCCCGATAAGCTCTCCAAGCAATCCCAGCTGAGTGTCGATGTGCAGAGAAAAGGTAAATATTGGGTAGCAGCATTCCTGCTCCCAGAAAATAGCGTTTTGACTTTACTTACGTCTTTTTGCCTTCTGAACACTAATCCGAAAAACCGCGGCGGTCTCATACCGATTCCGAGTTGGACCCCTTTTTTGTTCTAAAACACGTAATTTTCAAGCACCGTTTTCTCGCGCAAAAATCACTCAAAATGCCTCCTTTTTTTAACCAGCATAAACTACGAATACTCAATCACTAATTTTCGGTACAAAATACAGCCGGTTCTATAGAAAAACCATCCTTCTTCAACACATAGATCCTAACCTCTCCTCGCATCATTAACAAGCAAACAACCTAACCTCAACCTGATTAAGATGTGAGAGGTTAGGATGTGTGTTGAAGAATTTTTTCGATGGAACCGGCTGCATTTTGTGCCAAATTGTGCCGAAAATGAGTGATTTAGTGTTCCTAGTTTATGCTGATTAAAAGAAGAATCAACGATTTTTGTGCGAGAAAACGGTGCTTGAAAATCACGTGTTCTAGAAGAAAAAATACTCTAACTTGGAAACGGTATGATACAGCCGCGTTTCGTGTTAAATAGGCAAAAAGTCAAACAGTTATTTTCTGGAAAAGGAGGTGCTGCTACCCAATATTTACCTAGATGGAAGTTCCTGAATTAGAAAGGAATGAAGACTACAAGTGTGATTAAAAGTGAATAGCCCTGAAAATACAAAGTATGAAAAGTTCCTGACAGGACAAATTATGGATAGAGTATACTCATATTCGATTGCAACCCAGAGGATTGGCCTATGTTCAATGAACAATTTGATGGAATAACGAAAATGTGCGGATACAACCAAAGAGAAATGATGGTAAAAATCAGGAAAAGCTTGAAAAGTGAAGCAAAATCGGATGATTCTAGAATGCTGATAGGAAATACTGACGTTAAATTGATAATAGATTTTCTTCGGATGGGATTTGGCAGGTCACATATAATAATTGAAACAATTCTTTGTAGAATCCCAAATTTTTCCCGAATAAGGGATAATAATATAGAAAAATTTATAATATTTTCTAATGAAGTTAAAAATTTGGTAAATGTCTAGTAGCGCTACTTTTGCTCCCTGAGAATAGCTATTTGGGTCAAATTACGTCTTCTTTTCTACTGAACGAATCCAAAAATGCGGCGCTCTCTCAACATTTCCGAGTTACAGTCAAAACGAACTGTCATTGGAATTTATTGCCTATAACGACCAACCGTCTTACTTTTTCACTAAAAGAAAACATTTTACGCTTGATTTAGTGCGCATAAAGACAGTTGACAGGTCATAGGTGCATATCGTTGTGATTTCATTTGGATCGTGATTTTTTGCGTCAAAAAAAGAGTTTAATATTGAAGAAAAATCTCAAATCATATGGCGATATGTTAATTATAATTACAACTATCAGATGTAGCATCCTTAGTTATGCGGTCCCTTCAATGTCATTATATCCGGTTTCGACTGTATATCCTTCAAAGTTGAGAATTTGATGATTTTCAAGACCGTTTTCTCTTGCCAAAATCACTTACAATACCTCCTTCTTTTTACCAGCACAAACTACACACACCCAAACACTTATTTTCGGCACAATTTGGCACAAACAACAGCCGGTTCCATAAAAAAAAATTGTTTGACATCTGACATCTCTCACATCTGACACAGATTGAGGTTAGGTTGTTTGTTGAGAATGAGAGGTAAGGTTGTTTGTGTAACTGTTCAATAAGGTGGATTTTTCGATACAACTGTCTGTTTTTTGTGCCAAGTTGTACCGAAAATAGGTGATTGTGTGAATTTCCCGCCTGCACTCTGCAATGCAAATACAATCGTCTCATTTAGTGTGTTTGGTATTTTCTGAGCCCAAGTATTTAATAAAAAGTGAACGTTACTCATGAGTGTAGTGAGTGCAAGCGGACATATAAGCGTTATTACGGCTTAAGAAGACATGTAAAAAAAGATGAAGAGAAAATTAATACAATTCCTTTAAACGAAGAAACTGCCAGTTTAAGTGCAATAACTCTAATAAGCAGTTTGGTCGTATAGATAATTTAAAATTACATGTTGAAAAAGTGCACAATGCTGCAGAACAATCGTGGAAACTGAAACAATAACTTGATTTTTTTCAATTGCCAGAAAAATATTTCTATGTTAACTTAATGAAATTTTCAAAAGGCTAATTTAGCATTTTAAAAACTACAATTTCAGTGATTGGATAACTTGAATGAGAGCAATTGTACGCTAAAAAATAAAATTTTAAGAAACCATTGCCTAATGGTCCAGACATGGTGCTTAGTACGAAAGAAGTGAAAACGGGAAAATTGAGTCTGAAGACATAGATACTAGGTGGTCTATCCTTACAGGTGAGAAACTCTGCTTTTCATGGTTACAAAGTAATCACCAGAAATGTCGCTGTAAAATCAAGAAACCATGCGGAGTAGGTGGATGCAAACTTCGTCTTTTGCACGAGATTCTCCCATCTCATAACCTCCACGAAAATGTTCCAATTTCTACCAACACTGAGAATAATCAAAGTGTTTTTACATTGAGATAACAAGAAAAAAATCCTCTTAAGAATGATACCAGTGACTCTCATGGACCCAATGGCATTGTTGAAACGTTGGCCCTGTTAGAGGAAAGAATGGCAGATAATTTAGGAATAAACGGACTTGAGGAAGATTTACGCATCCAATGGACGAACAATATGGTATTTAAATTAGAGTGTTTGAGAAATTGACATGGAAATTTCCGGAACAGATTACTGTATGAAATATTCCCTGCAAGGGGTATGTATGTACAATAAACAATCTATTTCTACCTGAAAAAACTATCGACATAAATACCTGGGAGAAATTTACCCACCTAGAGAGACTTCAAATCGTTAGTTTTTCAATGAAAGGCCATTTATCCTTATAGAACAATACAATATTGAACTCATTCTAACTAGACAAACTTGCAGTTATTATGAAGAAACATTACCAATTGCAACAGCAGTAACCAAGTTGTGTCTGTACCAGTTGAGACAGGGGGAAAATGTTGATTGAGTCTCTATATCATTATGAAGTTATTTTTTGTGCTATTAACATCCTGAATATTGATATTAAAAAATTGAAAAATAATTCAGAATTGTCACTTTGATGAAAATTAAGAAAGTAAAAAGTTTAAATATTTATTGAAAAAATACAAAGAAAAGCTCTATTAGCATTGAGAAATATTGAAAAAAACATCAAAGCAATCATAGGAAAAAAATATATTACCTTCTACCAAAGTCTAGTGTGGATTTAGTTTCGGATTCATTAAAGCTAGCTGGTGAACAGCAGATGACAATAGTTGTTCTAGCATTGCCTCCCAATGATTCTTGGAGGATACGTGTGAGTTTAGAGTCTCTGTAAGGTATATGAGTTTTATTTCCATCGGCTAGCGCACTAATCACATTTCCCAATGCCGATAAAGACTTATTGATGTTTTTCGCTTCATCCAATACAGTACCTGGAAAATCAGACTGAGTAAAATGTAATGCTTAACATTTTTCTTTACCTTCAGCTCCAGTTTTTGAGACTTTTTCGGACCCAGCCAAATCTACGAGGTATAACTTTCCTGACAATTTCTTTTGGTTTTCCAAGTTTTCTTGTTTTACATTGATTAGGAATACAGAATGCGACCTAGAAGAATGTTCATTCATATCTGAAAAAAATATAATTTTGACACAAACTTCGAAATAATATTAAAATGACGCACTCGTTACTGCTATATGTCTATTCGATTTTCCTTCTTCTATAGCCTCAAATACTTCTTCGGGACTTGAAACGAATCTTTCCGTGGCGCCTTTAACGTAAGGAACCCTATTTTTGTCTTCATGTACGCTCAAATTCACCTTCGAAACTGTAAAATTCAAGGTATGAATCTGCTTGAAATGATTATTCATCTCACAGCTTACCATCTAGTAAATCTCTTATTTTGTCCATGTAGATTTCGTAATATGATACTTTTATGTGGAATTCAAGGTTTTCTTCCATCGCATAAATATGATTGAATATATCATTAACTATCCGGGGGATAATTCCTTGTTTTTGAGGATCACCTACAAAATAATAAATATTTGTATGAGGTTTTCGAAGACATGAGGCTCCTTCATTTTTCATCACACACAACATGAAGTTGAAGAGGACCCATATTGTGTCATCTGTTAATACTATAGGGATGTTCAAAAACGTTGTAACAGGGGATTTTTTTGTATACATTTCCCATGCATTGTTGGACTGAATGAATGATTATTATTTTTCAAATAAACTATTTTTAACATCCGTTGTTTTAGTGTTTAAATTTGAATTGGGAGTATGAGGTAATTGATGTAAAATATCTATATTATAACATATTTTCATAAAAAAAAAACTAGTGACTACTTAAATATTTGACATCTTCTGTTTTCTCAATCTATGGCTTGACCTACCAGGTTCTGATGAGGGGCAATCGCTCTAAAGGTGGTGAGGCCGAGTTCGGGTGATTAGTATTTCTCCATTTTTAACCGATGAAACCAAAAAGGAGGAGGTTCTCTAGTCAACGCGTATATTTAATTTTTGTAGCAAGCATTTGGATTAATGTTTGTCGAGTCATTAATTCTACTGTAATGTTGATGTTTATATTTAGAAATTAATCTTATTCATTTCATATAATTTTACCTATATATATATATAGTAATTGAATATTGACATGCCCACATAAGGCAAAATTGTGTGAAACTAAGTTATTATTTATTTCTTCTAGTAATAGAGGTGTCCCTATGTTAACATTATGTGTCTTTTGGGATGAAATAATCGTTAAAAAAAGTAACCTGTTGGATATTCGACCCAACATACACCTATTGTATAGGTTAGTAGTACTGAACAGTCTTGGGAAGTAAGATGTTTTCATTTCACATGAATTTAGCCTACTACCATGTATTACAGATGTTAAGGTACTTACGCTAGAGGAAAATAAATATAATGGATGATGTATCAACATTTTTTTTTTTTGAGAAATGCACAATGTAAATGTTTAATATATGGGAAACATTTTTGAACCTCACAGTATAACAGAGATCAAAGAGCAGCGATGGAATTAAACAGAAGTCTGGATATTTACCTAAGACACCTTCCATGGTGTGTGTTTTACCAGAAGATGTTTGTCCATAAGCGAATATTGTTCCGTTAAATCCAGAAAGGACGTCTGTGACGATGCTTTTAGCTGCTTCATTATACACTTTTTCTTGTGTGGCGTTTGGTTTGAATACTTTATCGAATAAATAAACTTTTCCCTGAAAAATAAGAAAGAATGAATTGGTGAAATCAGAAAAATGGAATTATAACTATGTTGAAATTCTGATCGGATTGCAGCTGTCAATTCTGGTGAGAAAAGTTTCTCTGAATATTCGGATCCAGAACTTCTGAAGAAAAAATCATTAAATACGCGAAATAAAAAAAATAAATTAAACCAAATATTATGAACTATATACCGGGAGAGTGAAATTCGAGTAGATGCATGGGGATCTCGGAAACGGTAAGAGCTACAGAGAGGGTTAAAAGTTGCGTATTATGGAGCTCATTACTATAATATTGAAAAATCTGAGCTAGCCCTCTCACTTTCAGAGATTGTTTTTCACTTATATCTGCTTTAATACAATAGATGTCCAGAAACTGTTTGCACTTTGTCATTGCAACTTTCAATGGGCTGTAAAAATATGTGAACGAAAGTGTTCTACAGGGTATTGTTTTCCTTGGGCCACCACTAACTATGAAATTTTAAATAGGGACCTGGATTTTTATCACTTTTTTTAGGCTTCAATGGTCATATTTTATCATGATAATATACAAGTATGAATGATAATGATAATATACAAGTATGACCTCTCATCATGAACCAAACAACAAAACCCCTACTAAAAAAAAAAAGGATACGATGGCGCGGCCTCTCAGAAAGGTAGATTTTACAATTTATTGCTGATAAATGGGTGATGTTTTCACTTTGTTTTTAAAATCATTCAATCTGTCATTTAAATATTGTGCTTTTGTCACATAAGTTACGTGAATTAAAGACAGAACCACAGTTATCAAATAAGTATCAAGTATTTTCACGTTAAAACGAGAAAGTCGCCATTTTTAAGTTTTAATTGTGAGGATATTCAGTCCCTTATTAACGAATTTGATTCTGATGATGATAATAAACATTATGGTGATGATGATAGAACAAAACTACGGTGTTCTTCACTGTAGCTTTGAACTTCGCCTTTTGGTTGTATCCTATATATCCAATAAAGACCCTTATTATTATAGAGACTTGTAATTTGAGAAAAACTCAAAATAATCTAATTCAAATCAAATGTAATTTTTAATTATAAAAAAATTTGTTGTATTTTAAGTGAGTTAGTAAATTAGGTCCATTGCTTCCATGGACATTGAAAAAAAATTAACCCGTCTTTTTTTTTAACATATTTATAGTTATCCTAATCCCAATTGGAACGGCAACAAAAATAAGAGCACTCATATGCACTGCCCGGCAAATGGGAAATTTATATAATACCAGTGTTTTTACTTTCAAAGCGTTCCTGGTACAATCATAAAAAAGTTCTGTGGTGTGGCCATAGTTGCCCAGATTATTAGTAAAGGCGCTATCAAATATATTTGAGGAATAGAAGCTCGGCTAGCTGGATTGGACATCTGTTATCTGAAGCCGCATGATTTACGCAGTTCACAATATTTCTTAATCAGTGCAAGGTTATGAATTATCAAATGAAAATAATTTTATCAATATGGCTTTCTGGAGATCTTTTGAAACAAATAATAAAATTCAGTTGAGATAACATGTGTCTACTTTTACATGGGGTGATCAATTGCTATGATTGTAAGAATAAGTAACTGAAAAAATACCACTGGAAAATAATATACCGACGCCTATGTCAAGGCGGCGACTGCAAAGATAATTCTTTCCCGAAACTTTTTATGTCGGTTCAATTAGGATTAGAAATACTATACAAGTGACAGGCTATTTGCTTGCGCTTGCCAACAAATATGTATACTTTGTTTTCCTAGACTGAATAGGTATGAGTATGTTCAAATAAAACATGAAGCCTTTCATCAGGAACTGTATAAGATAGCCTTTGTTTAACCGAAACATGATTGAAGCAGCGGTTGCCCGCGGTTTTGCTCGCACAATTTTCGGATTTTCGTGTCAATTTTTCGGTATTTATTGACCGTACTTTTCTGCAGATATTTTCGATATGTGCAGATTTTTTTCAAATACATTTTGATATATTTTCATTACAAACAAACTCACTTCTTCCCTCTATTATATTACTAGCAGACCCAACAGACGTTGTCCTGTTCAAATTTTCTGTATTCCTTAATTTTTTTTTTCCTGAAAACTCTAGTCCGCGTAGAATTAATTTTTTTCTATGTTTTTTTTGTGTTGTTCCATCTAGGTTATGCCTTTGACTCTGCCCGTTCCCGTTATCCCTTTATCTCGTTACCGAGTTATCCCGTTTTCCCATTTTCCAGTTATCATATTTTCCCGGTATCCTGTTTTCCCGTTTTCCCGAAAAAATAGCAAAGTCGGTCCAGCCTTTCTCAAGTTATGAGCTTACCAACACAAACAGACATTCATTTTTATTATATATTCCTGAAAACTTTTCCAGGACAAAGAAATTTCCAATAACTTTTCTAAAAATCCTTTCTTTCCCTAAAAATCTTATTCGGAGAATTACGTACATTCCAAAAAAAATTAGCCAAATCGGTCAAGCCATTGTTGAAAAAAAATGGTACCCTCACCGGGGCTCGTTCCTGTGATCTTCTGCTTGGTAGGCGAAAGTGTAACGGCTGAGCTATTTCCTCGTTTGGTAATAAATGACTCGATAGTCTTTTTCTTCGTCAAATTTCTCATATACCCGAATTTTCCGTATCAACCATCCTGGGGCTGTTATACGAAAAAATAGCCAAATCTGTCCATCCGTTCTCACGTTTTGCGCTCACAATGACTCGAGATTCATTTTTATTAAATAGATTTTAGATACAAATTCGCAACATACATCAATCCTATACTTGGTATATGTTCATGTTTGCAACCTTTTTAAGAGTTTTATTTTTTTTCATTTAGCCATACCCAGATTTGAGCCCCCCTGAAAAAAAAACCTTGCTGCGCCACTGGTTGGTACATGTGTCATCAACTGCCTTTGCTAATGATTTTAGTGAAAAAACCTACGAAAAAATTATCGATTGGATATCTATGATATTGAAAACTATTTATAGTTTCTAAAAGCCGTTCCGAGATCAAATTTTGCATAACCAAATCACATTTTTCGGGCTTTTTCGTAGCTTAGAAGTGCGGACTCACATTGGATTGAAGCAATCACAAAAAAACTTTTTCATTTGCTATTTGATCTACATTCTTATAATAATGATCTGAATAACAGATAGCTAGTCTGTTTCATATATATTTTTAATTCCCGCTAAGGTCATTGTCATTAGCGTATATGATGAGTCATCATGTAAATAGGAAGTCTTATAATGACATGCTCAGAGTAGGTATACGTACACCTCCGGAGGACTAGCATTAATGAGCGCGAATTCACTGTTTCTGAATAAAAACTAGAAACCGATCTCATTTTGCAAGTTTATTAATTAAATTAGTACATCCCTAATGACAAAAAAAATATATACATTTTGTATCCATTGCTTTATTTGCGAAACGTCTTGGAAATTGGGAAAACAATCGCACTGAAAAAAATAATTATATTTAAAAAAGCAGGCTTGAGTTTTCTGTTAATATCAGGCATTTTGGCTTAAAAAACAAAACGAAAATTTGTTTACGATTATTTTGATACCGCACTCTAATAGGATGTAAGAAAGCTTTCGAAAAAAAACTGAAAATACCATAACGTTAGAACTTTTATAAAATAAAGCACCTGTTGAAAATGGAATAATTATATTGAAACTACCTATTTACATATCTTTAGGGTTCCAGATGTTCAAAGTGACCTCCATCTTGTTGCTGACAAAGGCGAACTTTTCTTATTCTTGCTCTTACAACGTTTCTCAACTTTCTTTGTGTAATTCTATGAATAGCTGCCCTTACTTTGTCCTCTAATTCATGTCGTGTGGCAGGAGGTACAGCATAAACCTCGTTTTTAATAGATCCCCATAAAAAAATCTAGAGGCGTAAGGTCGGGTGACCTGAAAGTTTTTTAAAAAGGAATAAATAAAGGAATACATTGAAAACAACCCTATTTTACCTCGCCGGCCACCTAACTGGACCCATATTTCCAATCCAGTTTTCGTTGTATGTTTCATGCAGATATTCCGTAACTCCCCTCAGGTTGTGTGGTGGAGCACTATCTTGTTTTTAAAATAATCCAACTCGATTTATTAATGGAACTTCGTCCAAGATATGCTCAATTTCCTGCGTGAGGAAACTTAGATATCTAGCCGCTGTCAGGACACCGTAAAAAATTATAGGGCCTAAAATTATGTCCCCTAAAATCCCAACCCAACAATTGAAACCAAACCGTTCTTGGAAATTTCCTTCCTCCATTTAAATTTGCATATGGAAATGTGTCATTCTCCAAATATTTTCCAAAGAACCAATTGCAATACTCAAGTCTCCTTGCATTATCGTTTTGGTACAGGTGCTGGTGTAGTTGATATTTAAATGAATGATATTTATGTTTCTTCAAAATGTTAGCTGCAGAAGACTTCGGAATGTCACATTCTCTTGCGATCTCCTGGTGACGTATTAATATTTACTTGAACGTATGCCAGAACATCTATTTCTTTTTCTTCACTCACAACAAACGAATCGTTCCCATCATTATCAGGCTCATTTCGCATTTTTTTAACCAGTTTTGGAAAATAGTGCCGGGTCGGGTGACGCCGATCAGGATATCTCTGTGCGTAGAGACGTGCAGCATCGGTTGAATTTTGCCTACACTCTCCAAAAACTAATAACATATCAACTTTTTCAGTTCTTGTATACATATTGTTATTTTCCATGATCTTCAAACAATGAGGTACACAATAACTACCTAATTGACTTTGTAGAAGAGATGTAAAATAATATGTCGACACGTCAATTTTTACCGCAACAATTTAATGATTTTGTTTTAGTTGTGTTGGTCACAGGCTACTGGATGATTTTAAATCTTATTTTAATTTCAATAAGATTCTTCATTTAACGAAAGTTCTAACGTTATATTTTCAGTTTTTTATCGAAAGTTTTCTTACAACCTAATAGAGTGCGGTATCAAATTAATCGTAATAAAATGCTCTTTTTTTCTAATCCGACGAGCCACCATGTTGCCATTTGAAAAAAAAATTGTAATACAGTTTTAAAATCAAACGTCACATAGCTGAAACATTTTAATCGAAAACAGTAAAGTTGTATTTTTACAAACATTTTAGACTGAAATTAGTTATTTGAACGTATCCATAGCCCTCTAGAATAAAAATTTATTTCCAAAAAAAAATTAAAGAAACGGTTACAAACAGCAACAAATGATACATGGTTGTATTCTAAATGTCATATAGAGACAAAAAAACTGAAAATATACCAGGTGTCCCATTTAAAAATCAAAAGTTTATTTCACTTCCGGCGAATCAGGAATTTGCATGAAGTTGAGTTACTTGTCAAAAAATGCAGTTTTATGCATTAAACAGATCCTCCAAATTTCATTCCATTATCTCCGAAAACAAAAAAAGTTATTTATTTATTTATTTATTGAATAATATCCATACAGGCCTATCGACCTAATTACATGAATAGTGCCTGTAAATTAGCAATATATACGGCACACATGCGAGCTTAACTAAAATAAACTAAATATTCTAAATCATGAACAAAATTAACCTAGGGGTTCGAGGGGCTGAATGCTCAAAAACTTTCATACAGATACATTATTTATATAATCCAGTATTAGTTTTCGAAATCTATTAGATGTTAAATTCCAGTCTAATGTGATTAGCGAGTTGATATTATAGGGGCGAGCCACCTTCCGTGGACATCCGGTATAATATGTCAGTCTGATTCAGGAGATGCTAACATAATGAGTTGGAATTGATAATAGTATCCTACGAAATTTCTGAAAATGTTTAAAACTTCACCGCTTAATTTTTCAGAAATCGGCCATTTGAACAATCGATGCATAATTTATATATTCGAAATTGTATCTTTACAATGGCCATTTGAAATTTTGGAAAAGTAAACTTCAGCAACCTGTATAATCTAAACTATTGAATTTAAAGCGTTAGTGTCATTATCCATTCAATGTAGATTCCATTGAAGGATTATCCCCTTCTATTTTTATTTCAGGAGGGTTACTCCAGACCCAAATCAATACACTCAGCTCAGTCGTGCCCTTGACCTAGGACATCACGTTTCCAGTTTGTATTTTCGATTTTGCAGCGCCGCCGAATGAAAATATATTAGGCCAATCAATAGAGATTTTTTCGCGACAAAAATAGTACCAGGAAACCGACAGTGCCATCATACGAAAGTTAGTTTATCCTATATCGTTTTTCGCTTGCAAATGAAAACTATTGAAGCAATCTCGATGATTGTAGAGAATAAAATGCGAAAAAAATGAGCCCTAGCACGACTCGATCGGATTATGAGAAACGGAGAAAAGCCGAAAAAAACAGCGTTTATTTTTCAATTCATAACACTGCCATTTGTCAATTTGTAGCGCAGGCTCTCCGCGATACAGTGGTGATTGATATGTACTAAACAAACTCAGGCGCTGTCGGATCATTAATTTGTGCATCATTGCAATTTTTCTTTTTTTTTAACCGACGAAACCAAAAAGGAGGAGGTTCTCTAGTCGACGCGTATATTTTTTTTAATTTGTGACCACGCATAACTTTTTACTGAGACGTCCGATTCCGATAATTATTTTGTCAGTGGATAGGGTGTACTTCGAAATTGGTCCCATTTGAATTCAAAAGATGAAATCCACCCCTAAGGATAGCAAAATGAAGGATATTGATCACTCACCCTCTGAATTCTGGTCCGTTAACCGATTCTATCAGGCATAACTTTGTACTGGGTTCTTCGATTTGGATGATTCTTCTTTTAATAGATAGGGTATACCTCATAGTTGATCATATTTGGATTTCGAATGGAATTATCCACCCTTACGGGTAGAAAAATAGGGGATAATTGATTTTTCACTTGTGAACATTGGCACACATATGTAGTTGACAATGACAGATCGCTATTGTCATTATTTTTGTTCTCCTACATCCGTCACAATCATTATATTCTATGAGAGGATGGAATGATATACAAAGTAATGAATTAAACTAACCAGTACAACAAAAATAATTTATATTACAACAAATAGTAAAAGTAGATAATCATATTATTTAACTGGTAATAGTTGAAGTAAGGTGGATAAGTAAGTAGTTTGGAAGTTATAAAAAAACAAGTAGGTAGTAATTAGTAGATTTCAGCCACAAAAAATTGAAACATAAAAACTTTTTAACAAAAAATTAAAACGACGCAATACGGAACTGAAAAGTAAAAAATAAAATAAAACTTTTTAGTCTGAATAACTAAGCTCCTAAACTAATGTAAGTAACTAATTTTGAGTCGGCGCCAAACGAACAATCAACGAAGATCATTAAATTACTTCAAAAAAATTATCAGAATGTCACCGCGCAACTCGATGCCATCATTTTACGCCTTACCTAATACATTTGCTTGTTTGTTTAGCGCCGACTCAAAATTAGTTACTTACATTAGTTTAGGAGCTTAGTTATTGAGACTAAGAAGGTTTATTTTATTTTTTACTTTTCAGTTCCGTATTTCGTCGGTTTAATTTTTTGTTAAAAAGCTTTTATTTGGTAATAGCTCAAAAACTATTGATGATAGAGAAAATAAAAAAAAAGGTTCTTGAAGAGGAGGAAATTTTCCACGAGAAAGTTTCTACTCTCGGAATTCTATCTCAATTATTTATAATTTTAAATCAACGTTGAAAATAGGGCTCCGCGTGGGCGTTAAATGAAGGAGTGTGGCACTTCTCGAGAAAGAAAGCAATGCACAAAATATTTTTTTATACTATTAAATATGAAAAAAAAAACTATAGTATCATTTGAACACTTGAAATAATGTAATTTCGTTAGAAAAAAAATTCATTAGATTTTGATAATGTTAATTAGGTAAATTAATTTGCTTGTTTGTTTGGCGCCGACTCAAAATTAGTTACATTAGTTTAGGAGCTCAGTTATTGAGACTAAGAAGGTTTATTTTATTTTTTACTTTTCAGTTCCGTATTTCGTCGGTTTAATTTTTTGTTAAAAAGTTTTTATTAATGCACTTTATTGGAGCCATCCTGGATGCGTCATAGGTAGTCAGATTTACATTTTTCAGTTATTGAAAGTAAAAATATAGTATACTAGAAAAACTTTTGTCTCATTTTGCGTTAAAATGCTGCGAAATGGGTGAGAAATAACATGACCGAAAACGGGACTAGACGTTGAAACCTGACGTCCTACTGCCGTGCAGAGGTACTTAGACTGTGAGCGGCAGATCGTACGCAGTCCTCATGCTGACGTCAGAATATTCGTAACACTCCGGTTACTTAGACTGTGTATAGGCTCGCGCCAATTTCCTGCTTGCACTCTGCAATGCAAATGTAGTATATCCATTGAATAAATTCTTCTTCAACTCAAAATATAGGGTTCAACATTACATTCGTCGATCATTTAGTGTGTGTAGGTGTGGTTGGTATTTTCACGGTTCAAGCATTTAATGAACGTGAACGTTACTCATGAGTGTTGTTTGTGCAAGCGGACATTACGACTTAAGACAACATGTAGACATTAGAAACAAACTGTAAAATTTATATATTAATGTTCCCTAATAACCAAACTGGTTGATGCGATTCTCCCAATATTTTTTTTTTTAAAAAGATCATGAACAGGAAATTTATGCAATTGCACCACTTGACGAAAAAAAAAACTGCCAGTTTAAATGCATTAACTGTAATAAAAGTTCGGTCGTACATATAATTTAAAATTACATGTTAAATAAAACAGTGCACAATGCTGCAGAACAATCGTGGAAACCGAAACAAAAGTGTTCTATATGTGACTATTCTGCAATTTTTAAGAAAGACTATATTAAACATTATTAAAAATAAATTCCCTTTTAATGAAAACAAGCGCAGAATATAGTAGGTAATAGAATTGCAATTAATTTATTATATTACGAGAAGTTATATTATTTATCATCTTATAACCACAATTAGGAAAATAAAATATATTTTTCTTGTATGGTTTCATTGTTAATGTCGTTCATCAATAGCACCATAAACATTTAAAGAATATTTTATTATTACGCTTTCACCACGCCATTAATTCCGTGCTAAATTATTATCTATTCCAGAATTTTCCAATCATCGGCCCCGTCACCCTCTTTAGTATCTACTTCCGGCGTATTACAATCTTATCGCAACCAATCCACTTTGAAATCTACTTTTCACAGTCTTAGTAACGCGGAGTATTACGGATGGTGTGACGACAGCATGGGGACTGCGTACGGGTTGCCGTTCACAGTCTAAGTACCTCTGCACGGCAGTAGGACGTCAGGCTTTAACGTCTGGTGAAAACGTGCAAGCGCGTGAACGCGGCTGAGTAGTACGGGTAGACCAATAAACGAGGGGTCGTGTATACATATATATATATATATATATATATATATATATATATATATATATATTTTTTTCTTCTCTAGTTTCTTGACCACATATATATTTTCTTTAATTTCTTGGAATAAAGGTCTGATTCGGTCTATTAATATAATTTCTCTTAACTACGTTTCGACATGGTATTTGTCATCTTCAGGTTAAACTAAAATTAAAGATATGGAGTTTGAGACATATTCAACTTAACACAATATTGAAATGTATGCACTAAAATAATTCTTTAACAACATATGGTTCGAAATATAACACGTTATTTAACTCAATATAAAAATATCTGTAACATTTATGAGTATTCACTTACAAATTATATTATAAGAATTCTGCGTTCGCATCGTACGAACGTTATTGTAGGTGTAGGTATTGGTAGGTGACTGCGACATCGGGAATGGTTTGTTTATCTTTCATGCATTTTTACCCTCTTCA
Source organism: Gonioctena quinquepunctata (assembly GCA_018342105.1). Lineage (NCBI taxonomy): Eukaryota > Metazoa > Arthropoda > Insecta > Coleoptera > Chrysomelidae > Gonioctena > Gonioctena quinquepunctata. Next base: position 411,647 of record JAFIRS010000382.1, on the reverse strand, counting down.
TAAATACACCAGATTGTTTATATTGCGTTCTAGTATATGGGCCGGACTGTATTTTTTTGGCAGCATGTAAAGATCAGTTTTCATTATTATTACTATAAACAAAGTAAAAAAGTTGTTATAAATTTGGCTTAAGTTTTTTATATAATTCTATTGTAAGCTATTGGGGTCTTTTTTAATATGTATCATTTCAAGGAATGTTCTTACTCTTGGATTCCTTTCTTTGGTCAAAATTTCAACGTTGTTAGTGTCAAACTTATGTTGATTTTCTTTTTCGTGTTTGGATAAGGCTGTAATGTCGGTTTTTGAGTATTTGTGGGCTTGTACTCGTTTCTGCAAATATTGTTTTATTAATTTTATTCGATAGTTTGTCTATGTATGGCAAAGGTATGTATGTTGTTTTTTTTACTTCATTATCATTTTTATTGTAGATCACATGTATTCGTTTTTTATTGTTTTTTCCGCAAAGTGGCTGGGGTAATTATTTTCTTTCAATATATTCTTGATTATTTCTATATTATTTTTCCTGAATTTTGGGTGAGCAAGCTTTATAGCTCTGTCATTTAAATTTTGAATAAATTTTTTTTTGTAACTAAGGGGTGCGTTTGACAAATAGTTTGTGTAACGATTTGATGCATTTGGTTTAATAAACCAGTTTGTGAAATTTTTTCCAGTATTGTCGTGTATTATTGTTGTGTCGAGAAAGTTTATTTGTTTTTCTATTGTAAATTTCAATCCAGGATGATATTTATTAATTTTTCTAGAATTTCATCAACTTTGTCAGTAGGAACACAGATTAAACAATCGTCTACATATCGTTTGAAGAATATTGGTTTGGAAGTTAGTGATTTGATGATCTTTTCGTCAACATACTCCATAACCAGATTTGCTACTGTTGCAGCAATTGGAGATCCCGTTGCAATTCCGAATATTTGTGAGTGGAATTTATTTTCATTGAGGTTAAACATAGTTCAATTCCTTTCAAAAATTCTTCTAAGGTTAGTGTTGTGTGATTTTGTATTTCATGCCATTTTTCTTTTATGATATCTATCGCTAATTTTGTATCTATATTTGTATATAAAGAAACTATATCCAGAGAGATTATTATATGATTTTGTGGAACTGTTATATTGCGGACAAATTCCACAAACTCCCAGGAGATTTTCACATAGTAATCATTTTTTCGAATAACATTTGAAATAATTTCTGAGAGGAATTTTGATAAATTGTGAGTGGCAGATTGAATATTGCTGACAATGGGGCGAAGGGAAATTCCAGTTTTGTGTAATTTGGGCAACCCGTATATTGTTGGAGGTTGGGCGTTGTGTATATGGGGTTTGTTTTTTGTTACCTGATCTATAAGTGTTGACGAGAACCACTTATTTACTAATTTATTAACTTTCGCTTGAAGTTTTTCTGTGGGGTTGAATCTCTCTTTTTTATATGTGGTTTTGTCCATTGGCAAATTTTCTAGTTTTTCTTTGTATTAAGATTTTTGCATAATTACTGTTTTGTTAGTTTTATCAGCCCTGAGTATAAGTGATTCGGTATGTTCCTTTAAAAAACTTTTAGTATTTAAAAAAAATTTGTTGAAGATATTTTTTGAATTTTTTGTTCGTTTTTCAAAACTGGTTTTGAAGTTGGTAATGATGTTATTGATTTTGTGTCTGATTTCATTCTGATTTTCGCTCGTTTGATAGGTAATTCCAGATTCTAAATTATCGATTCTGTAGGGATTTCTCTATTTTCGTAGTTGAAATTTTGACCAAGACTCAAGGTATATAAAATGTCTCCAGGAATAATTGTGTCAGGTTTTCTATCCAATTTTCATTAAGTTCTATTTTTTGAGAAGATCTATTTTTTGTTTGTAAGTTTTTAATTTTTTTCTTCTATTTTTCTTTCAGTGTTTGGAAAAATCGTTCATAATATAGATGTTGATTTTCGAAAAAACTATTTAGTATATCAGGACAAACGTTTTGTGATAATTTATGTGTTCAATGTTTCTATTTGAATTTGAAATGTTTCTGTAACATTCATTGATGCAAATTTGGATGAGTTTAATGTAGAAAATTCCTAAAATATGCTCATATTTTTGTTGAAATTCCCCATATATTATATTGAGTTAAATAACGTGTTATATTTCGAACCATATGTTGTTAAAGAATTATTTTAGTGCATACATTTCAATATTGTGTTAAGTTGAATATGTCTCAAACTCCATATCTTTAATTTTAGTTTAACCTGAAGATGACAAATACCATGTCGAAACGTAGTTAAGAGAAATTATATGAATAGACTGAATCAGACCTTTATTCCAAGAAATTAAAGAAAATATATATATATATAAATACAAGCGCGCTGCGCGCAAGTATGAATCTTCAGGTTCGATTATCTCAGCAACTACTGGAGCTCTACCCTCACTACTCAGCCGCTTTCACGCGCTCGCCTATTTTCGGTCATGTTTGCAAGTATTTCTCACCTATTTTGCAGCGATTTAACGCAAAATTAGAATAGACGTTTTGTAGTACTATACTTCTACTTTCAAAATCTTTTGGAAAAATTGAAATCGGACCACCTATGATAAAAAAAATAATTCAAATTGCAATTATGCAAAAACTAATGATCCGACAGTGCCAGAGTTTTTTACACATAAATTACATATCAATCACTACTATGTCGCGGAGAGCCTAAGCTACAACTTGAAAAATGGCGGTGTTATCAATTTAAAAAAAAAAACGTAAATTTTTTCGGTTTTTTTCCGTTACTAATAATGCGATCGAGTCGTGTCAGGGCTCATTTTTTTTGCAATTTGATTCTTGTCCGTTGAGAACATCGAGATTGCTTCATTAGTTTTCATGTTACAAGCGAAAAACTAAAGAAAAATACGAATTTTTGCTCTCAAATGTGTATAATAAATTACGCAAGGATAGTGGTAAGTCTGAAACAGGATATAACTATGGAACGTCTTTCGTATGATGGCACAGTCGGTTTCCTGGTACTATTCTTGTCACAGAATCAGTCATTTTCTGCTCTATTGATTGGCCTATATAGTAGACTGAAGAACAACGCAGTACGTCGCCAATAAACTTTGTTGCCTGCAGAAATCTCCTGAAATATGGAACACTTCGCTGTCTCGTTTCATGAAACACTATTCTCATACGTCAGTAAACATTGAATCTTGAGCCTTCCGACCTATATTTTTTCAAACTGGTGAATCAAGAGGGAATATATGTTAGTAGTTCGTAATAGAAGTTATTTTTCAATAATTATAATTTTTCTTTTTTCCATCTTTCTCTTTTATGTTTTTTTATTTTATTTTTTTATATAAAATATATCGCTATTTTTCATATTCTCAAATTTATTTTCATACTGTTTAGATACAACTTTTCATGTACTTCTACATTGTTTGTTGTTAGTAAACTTATTGAATTAAATGAGCGTACAATGGCATATTTGTTTAGATCTTGGGTAAGTACATTGACCTCATAACTTATTTGTTTTGTTAGCATCCTAATAGTTTGTTCCATATCCCCAATTTCCCCACAATCACACAATGGCGAATCTATCACATTAATTTTGCATGGTTGAACCTGCATCTACAGATAGTACTTATTACATGGTTCTCCCAACAGCATCTATGAAACCAAGGTCTTTTACAAATTTGCCCTTTGTGGAATCAAAGTAACTCTTTTCCCCATTTGTGGTAACTTTTTTCCAATTTGTGGTAACTTTTTCTAAGGATACAATTGCCATATCTTCTAATATATTCATATATGTGTTTACTGTTCCATGGAAGTTGATGTTTTTGCAAAAATGTCGACCTTCTCGTTATCTCTGATGCCACGTTGAGCTTTTACCCACGCAAATTTAACTGTCACTGCTTTCACTAATGTGTGGGATTTCCTTGAATATTTCTGATACTATGTAATTTATTTTAGAGTTTGTATTCACATATTTTTTCTAGTGTGCTTCTGCTGTCTGAATTGTAATTCTTAAAAATAGCATTTTTTTTAAAACATATTTTGAGAATGAAAACCTGGAAACAAAAATATAATTTTCGAGGAAGGGAGAAACATTGTGCTCTTTTCTCTTTATTCATAGAAATTACTGTTGTGTGAGAGATTAACAAATTATTACTTTTGTCGTGATAGTGAAAATATACTTTGATGTGCTAAGAAAAATAAAAAAATGAGTGCGTCTGAACCCTTAAGTCATTTTGGAATTCAATAGTATAATTGATAATATAATTTACAGTAAGCAACATAAACTCATTGACTTATTTACACCGAGCATTACAAATAAACTAATTCAATTATTATTAAAATTTCAATATGAAATTGAAGGTTTATGATAACTAAAATGAGAAACATAAACTCTGCTTTGCAAATTTTCTCGTTGTTGATTGAAATGGAGAATTATTTGATTTGTTGAAAATATGAACAGGATGTTCATAAAATTAGATGTGGAATCATCTGCGACTGAAATGTTTCCCTTTTCAAGGAGAATTATTTATTGTTAAATTTAATTTTTATCTCAATAAATCAATGCTTGATATTCTTCCGAACGGAAATTAACATTGGAATCTCCAAGAATAATCAGTAACTCATGGTAATTGCCATTTAACTCTTTCAGGGGCATCTCTGAAAACATGAAACTGCATCTATGTGGGCAACAACTAAAAATAGTACTAATTATTCATTTTTTTTAAAAGGCCGAAAATAAAAAATAAACAAACAAATATATTATTTTTTCAACTTTTCTACAAAAAAAAAAACAGAGGTGGTACCAAAAAAACGCCACGGCAAACGCCTTTTTCCCACCAAAAACGCACTAATAATGAAATGACAGCTCCTAAAGTTTGTAGTATATTATTTGAACCACTACGCATATGGTCTTTTTTGGAAGTGGTACAAAATATGTACCATTGCCTCTGAAAAGACCTGAACCTCAAGTGGAGTAATTGCTGATGAATAAATGTTATGTTTGATACAGTTTTATTTGGAGAAATATAAAGAACAACCATAATCAAGTATGCTGACATACCGAACAATAGCAATGCCACATTTTTTATAATAATTATTTTGAAAATATATTTTTATGGTAATTTTAAAACGTTAATTGATAAACACCACATTTCATGTGTTTATTAAAAACTATTTACTGTATCTAACCTTATTTCATTAATTGGGTGAAATTACTTGAAAATATGTTAGATTTAACATGTTATATACTGATTTTATTAGAAAAATTTGAATGTATAAATAACATTTACGTTTCTTGGGCGGCAAGACATCATTAGATGGTTTTTTTTTTTTTTTTTAAAATTAATTATTTAATTCAATTATTTTTTTTGATATATATTTTTTAAATATGTTTTTATCACTTCCACTTTTGGAAAATATTCACTCAAAAATTAATTATTGAAAATAACACTTTATAAGCACGTGGATGAGGTCGCAATAAAATGCTCGGTAATAATATTTTGGACCAGAAACATGTTACTCATGTAAATAATGCACAATACTGTAGTGCGCCTAAAGAAGTTTTATTTAAAAAAACAAAGTATCGTTTGATTTTTCAACAATATTGGAGGACACGCCACCCACCCATTTGCGAACTAGGTGGGTCTGCTATTCAAGCAACCACCTCGTGATTCATTTTCATGTGCCAATCAGTACTGCGTAAAGATGAAATTGTGAATTCTAGTGTGCTCACCGTGTATATGTATGTCATTTTAGCATTACATTTGATGATGAAAGAGGCCTTTGTTGGTAATTGTTCTACTTAATGTAATGGGCTCTCCTACACATTCTTCTTATGGCAACCAGTACACAACGAATAGAGTTCAGGAAATACATTGTGTTCGGAATACATACTTATACAGGGGTGTATTTAAACTTGTTGCACACCCGCGAACGACGGGTGTATAATGCCATTTTATGACAAATTACAGCGGTTGAAAATATTTTTTTTTGCGACTTCATTGCGGCCGTTCCCAATTGCATTGCAAATTCAGCTCTGTTAGAATAATTCAATAAATACCATACACAAAACAGCTCCAGGATCGCCAACATTAGTTGTTGCAATCTGCGAATGCTACTCAAACATTATCATTGAACATAACAAAAAAAACTTTTTAAAGACAAGCTTTTATTTAAGTAAGAATGTCAAAGTAGTTAATTTTTACAAAGTATTCATAAAAGTAGCTACCAATTATTTCATTGGACAATAATTGGTTGGTAACTAACAACTTGTCGAAGTATTAATTTTATTACAATTCGCGCGACAAGCTTTTTGAAACCAAATAATTCACCAAAAAATAATTAAATCATTGTCAGCGACGACTTAACCTTATTTTATACGTTTTAGTACACGGCTTATATAAAAGATTGTCTTTAAAAAGTTTTTTTATTAGTTCCTTTATTTTTTGCTTTTTAGTTAGTTCGCTTTAATCTGCATCGTTATTACAAGGTCTCTTCCATGTAAGTTTTGAGCTGAAAGAAATCATGATCTCCGACCCCAAATACTCCCACATACCAACTTTGAATAGAATCTGACCATAATCACCAACTCCGCCATCAAGGAATTTATAGATTTTGACAAAAAATTCATAATCTCCGACCGCGAAAACCGCCGCATACCAATTTTGAATCGAATCGTACCATAATCACAAAACTCGTCCTCCATCTTAAATTAATAAATTTTGACAAAAAAAATCAAAATCTCCGATCGCGAAAACCACCGCATACCAATTTTGAATCGAATCGTACAATAATCACAAAACTCGTCCTCCATCTAGATAGATAGATCTTTATTTTCCAGTAGACAACAGGACATTGTATAGGAATAGTCAATATACACTTAAATCTAGGTAAATACAAAATGTAAAATCCAGAACAATATATTTAAAATACAAAATAGAATTTAAAAGCGAAAGAACTCAAACTTAAAATTCAGAGTCTGAACCAATGTTCCTAAAATTCTTTTAAAATATACATGTCAACATCTCAAGATAAAAATTTACAGTACAGTTTCAGGACATAAACTCTCCAACACTATACACACATTTTTCCAGTAAATATTCTCGTATTTGCTTTTTGAATATGTTTGTACTTTTAATTTCTTTAATATAGTTTGGCAGTTTATTGAATACCCTGGGCGCCATAGAGAGAGGATAGTTGAAAGATACTCTTGGGGCCGCCATCTTGAATTTATTAATTTCGACAAAAAAATCACAATCTGCGACCCAGAAAACCCCCGCATACCAATTTTGAATTGAATTGGACCATAATAAAAAAACTCGTCCACCATCTTGGGGCCGCCATCTTGAATTTATGAATTTCGAAAAACATTTCATAATCTGCGACCCCGAAAACCCCCACATACCAATTTTGATTCGAATCGGACCATAATCACAAAACTCGTCCGCCTTCTTGAAATTTTGATAAAAAAATTCATAATCTCCGACCCCGAAAACCCCCACATACCAATTTTGAATCAAATCGGAACATAATTACAAATCTCGTCCGCCATATTGGAACCGCCATTTTGTTTTTTCCTCTAACAAAAATTCCATAATGCATTGTCACCGGAATTATGAACACCTGCCAAATTTCGTATTAATCGAACAACTAGAAGTCGGTCAAAATTCACTTGCAAGATTTGACTCAAACTAACTAACGAACGAACGAACTGAAAGCGAAACTAAATACATAAAAACTTGTAAAAAGGGCTTAATTGCACCAAGTTCTTAGTAGATGCAAGAGAGGACAGGGCATGGTCTGTGCCCTGGTGTAGCTCTGGTGCTACTTACACGGCCAAAAAGAAAGCTGTTAGTATTGGCCAATAAAACGCAGACGTATAGTATTGATTTTAATTTTGAAAATGCAGAAATTGTGGAGTTTCACGGGCAGTTTTGATTTCAGGTGTGTGTGATGTTTTGATTAAACAAATGCGATTTTTTTGTGTGTTTTCAATAGCCGAAGATAAGTGATATTCGTTCGTCCTCTGAAAGTATTTGAGAGGGCAGCGTATTCACTTCGGATTCGTGAGGAAATAACGTGAATACGAACGACAAATTCCCAATTTAGCCAAAATCGAACTCGCTCATACGGATTGAAAAATAAACAATAACATTGAGCCATCGAGCAGTTCGGTCATTGACATTGACACTATGAGGTTGAACATTATCGAAATTGGGATAATCCAGCAGTAAGCAAATAGCGAAGTTTTGTTAGGTAATACATTTCTTTTTTCTAGCTTATTAAAAACTTAAAATTTTAAAGTAAAAATCCTTTAATTTTTTTATGGACACTATCAACTGTTAGTGGTAGTGCAGGAAGTTAGTTCACTAATATGAATCGAAGAAGAAAAATTCCTAATATGCAAATAAAACATCGATACAATAGAGGGTTGAAACGATTAAAATCAACTGATGTAAATACATGATTTAAATCGCGATTTATATCACATTATTTTTTCAATTTAAATCATGATTAAAATAAAAATTTCTGATTTAAGAGAAAAAAAAAGTTTCCTAGTTTTATTTCAAAAAAATTATGCCGCTGTATCTAAATAATGTTTATTTTAGTTCATTGTAGTGCTTGTACAAAAAAACTAATTTTGCAGCTTTTTCCGTTCCCAAACGATTTCTGAGTTTGGAATGTTGAGAAAATTATATCGACTGATGCGGAAGAAGCTGCAGTCTAATTATAAAGAACTCTTACTATAGGTCACAATGATAGCCGATACATACTATTGAGAAAACAATTCAATACTGTGTCTTTTGTGTGTGTTTTTGTGATAATCGGAGTTTGGATATAACGGGATTCGTTTGTTTTCATCACTTTGAAATTGAATATCTATCTATTGATCATCTATCGCAAGCAATGTACTCTTTGTACATTTACCGCACAATCAATTCAACATTCCACATTATTTAGATGTTTATGTTCTACCTCTTAATTAGTGCATGCGCTAATTGAGAGTTAATGGAACACATATATGTGATATATATGTCATGTACGATTTTATGTTCAGATGTGTGAAGTGTAAATTCCGGAACAATAAATCAATATCTAAACTTATATTGTGTATTACTTCCAGAACATTAAAATCGGCAATTGCGTTAACTTACAGCTCTGATCAAGACAGCTGAGGTTAGGCAAGCGGAGCTTCCCAAAATTTTGTCGAATTTTACAAAACTTTTTTTTGTTTTTGGATTTTTAACTGCTGTAATTTGTTATTCACGGGTGTGCAAGAGGTTAGATTACACCCTATATATATATATATATATATATATATATATATATATATATATATATATATATATATATGAACAGCATCAGATTATAGATAGTAACACCTATAATCTGTGCGGTGAAGCTTAAACCTAATATCGTGGAATTTTAATAACACGAAATTTCGTGCATATTAACAGGTCACCAACAAATGTGTCAGATAGGCCTACCCACGATACCAATAGTCGTACTCCTCATGCGTTTAACGCAAACAAATATCGAGAATAAGAGAAATCTGTTTCGAATCCAAAGGAACCCACCATCCGTCTACAGCCTGTTTCATGGTTTCCCAATCATCAGGACGGCCTTGGTTCTTTCAAATTCGTATCAGATTTCTCGTGGTAATCCTTAGGCCAATACAAACATGTGAACAGCATCAGATTATAGATAGTGACACCTATAATCTGTGCGGTGAAGCTTAAACCTAATATCGTGGAATTTTAATAGCACGAAATTTCGTGCATATTAACAGGTCACCAACAAATGTAGTCAGATAGGCCTACCCACGATACCAATAGTCGTACTCCTCATGCGTTTAACGCAAACAATTGGTATCGTGGGTAGGCCTATCTGACACATTTGTTGGTGACCTGTTAATATGCACGAAATTTCGTGCATTAAAATCCAGATATTGGTTTAAGCTTTCACCGCACAGATTATAGGTGTCACTATCATAATCTGATGCTGTTCAATGTTTGATGCCTAAATAACCTACGAGAAATCTGATACGAATTTGAAAGAGACCACAGGCCGTCCTGATGATTGGGAAACCATGAAAACAGGCTGTAGACGGATGGTGGGTTCCTTTGGATTCGAAACAGATTTCTCTTATTCTCTCTCTCTCTATATATATATATATATATATATATATATATATATATATATATATATATATATATATATATATATATATATATATATTTGACTGGGTGACCTGACCTCCGGGTGAACGGGATATCCGAGTTATCGAATTCGTCATTCATTTCCGTTAAATATACCTCTGTGGCCGAAAACATCGCTGAGCTTCGAAAAACATAACTTGCCATGGATTCCTAGCATTCGAATATTTGTATGTATATATATATATATATATATATATATATATATATATATATATATATATATATATATATAATAGCCCTCAGAGAAAAGACACCGTAGACACCAAGTGTTGTTCATCCTCGCACTTCTCCACCGTACTGATGAGGGCCGAGAGCCCGAAACACGTGTCTACGGTTAACTCTTTTCTCTGAGGGCTATGTCCACTAAATTATTTCCATTTTCTTTTTAACAGTCCCCTCGATATTACTCTCTTTCATATATATATATATATATATATATATACAGTGCTCGTCTAAAGTCCATTCCCCCCCTACTCATTTTTGATCCACCCGGTATATGGCAATAAAATTTGGAGGGCTTGAATAGGAGATAAAACCTACTTTTTCATGAAAAAAAAACAGAGCTTAAACTATTAAAATGGCGGCTGAGCGCCATCTTAAATAATTTTTTTAAATATAACTCCCCGTATATTATTCCATTTTTGAAATCTGCACATTTTCTCAACAGTTTTCTATAATACACTTTACTCCTAAATTCAATTGTTCTCGAAATATTAACGTTTGAAAAGTGACATTTTGGTCATTTCAAACCCAACCAAAAACACTAATGTTGCTTTCAATCAAGTTTGCATTGGAAAAAATCGTTGTCGCGGTCACGGTAACATCTTGTTTACTTCAAACTGAACTGCTAACTGTCAAATAGTCCGTTTTATGAAAAGTGTGATCATGGCTCGTAGTTTAGACGATAAATTTGAAGCAGTTTTGATATTTGGAGAAGCTGGAAGAAATTATCATCTAGCAGTCCGTATGTTTAATGATAGATTTCCCGAGAATCTTATTTCGAGGTCATATTTGCGCAAACCTTTAAATAAGCTCCAAGCAACTGGTACGCTGAAAGATGCTCCAAGATCAGGAAGAAAAAAAGGTAGAAATTGTTGCTGAAATGGTAATCAATCCGACTCAGTCGACGTCTGCAGTTGCAGTAAGTTCAAAAAGTGTCCAAAGATTCCTAAAAAAAGAAAAGTTTCATCCCTATAAAATGAAAATCCTGCATGCTCTCACGGAGGATGATCCAGACCGAAGGGTTGAATTTTGTGAGTGGTTAACAAGAACAATTGAAGGAGAACGGGACTTCCTTAAACGTGTATGTTTCGCAGACGAATGCACGTTTTTTCTTAATGGAAAAGCCAACAAACAGAATGTACGATACTGGAGCGATACTAATCCGCATATTTTTAGAGAGGGACATACCCAGTTTCCTAAAAAGGTGAATGTTTGGGTGGGGATTTTGGGCAATCGCGTTATTGGACCGATTTTCATCAGAGGCAATCTTACATGAGTTCTTTACAGAAATTGAACTTCGAATAAGGCAAATTGTATTAAACAATCAGGAAGAGTTTAAAAAGCGTGAAATCATATTTCAGCAGGATGGGGCACCTCCTCATTTCGATCGCATGGGTAGAGAGTTCCTCGATACAAACTTTCCTGGGCGATGGATAGGTCGCAGGGGAAGTACAAAATGACCACCAAGAACTCCGGATCTTACACCTCTAGATTTTTTCCTTTGGGGATATCTGAAGTCAAAAATCTACGCCACTGAATGCCAAACAATAGAAGAGTTGGAACGCAGAATAATAGATACATGTGAAGAAATAGATGAACAGACTTTCATTAACGTGAGAGAAGCTATTTATAATAGGGCACTTTATTGTCAAGATTTAGGAGGGGGCCACATTGAACACTTGATGAAATAATTGTTAGGGTTAAATAAAAGTGTTATTCAAAAATAAATTATAATTTTTTAGCTAACTAATTTGTTTTGATTGTGAATTTACAGAACACATTCGTAGGCTTCGAGATTTTCCGGTAAGCGGTACTGTTTATCCTTAATAAACTCTCTTTCGCCTCTTATTAGTCGAATTCATTAAGATATTTAACTACAAATTAATAACAACGTTTAGTTAGCAAAATGTTTTACCGGAAGTGACCAAAATCCATACTTTATTTTAAACCGGAATGTCACTTTTCAAACGTTAATGTTTCGAAAACAATTGAATTTAGGAGTAAAGTGTATAGAGAAAACTGTTGAAATTATGAGCAGATTTCGAAAATGGAATAATATACGGATGTTCTATTTAAAAAAATTATTGAAGATGGCGCTCAGCCGCCATTTTAAAACTTTCAGCTGTGATTTTTTCGTGAAAAAGTAGGTTTTTATCTCCTATTTAAGCCCTCCAGGTGGTTCAAAAATTAGTAGGGGGGGAACGGACTTTAGACGATATATATATATATATATATATATATATATAGTGGTGACGTCCACAATTGTTAGTATTTCTATGAAATCTACCTCAAATATATTCTCAATCAATTTCCATGATTATTACATCCATGCAAAAAATGGAAAAATGGTTTATGACAACACTTTTTTTACTAGCTCTCATCAGCTGATATTAATTTGTTAAGCGAATAAATAAATCAATCGTCCCACCGTCCAACGCGTTTCCGATGTTTTATTACGAAAATAGATTCATTGAACCACCGCAATCCGTATCGCCACAGAATAAAATTAAACGGTTTAAAATGAGCTAGTGATGCAATTCATTAGTCAGTGAATATAATTAATCGTGAAATATCCTGACCGAACTTTCATTCATTCCCGCCTGGCGGCATTTAATAAAACACGCTATGTTAAAAATGTAGGTATGTACTTTCAACACGGAGTCCTGCTTCCAGCCCTACAGTGTAGTATAGATCAAAATTATTTTTCGATGTATCACAATTTCGGTAATCTTCAGAGTAACAAAAAAACAGCTGTTTATTCTGCTTTAACCTGCAATTGATTAACGTACACTTGATAGACTTGTGTCATCCTAAATGAAATGTGAGTCGGCCAATGAAAACTGTGCTGGCACCAGTAGGAATTTTTCATTTTTTATTACTTCGATAGTGGAAACAAACCAACGGAAGACCACACTGCAATTATATTATGATACGATTCTAAATCAGGGTTAAAAAAATCATGATTTTTTTATTTTTCAATTTTTTTTTATTTTTTTTTTTTATAATAAGACAAGTTGCTATTTTCAACACGAATTCCAAAAAAAAACCCTCTACTGTTAATTGATTTCTGCTTTAAATTTCTAAAGTTTACCTAAAAATTCTGCAAATAGTGTATAGTTTTCCCAATATCAATTGCAGAAGCATAAAAAAGTCTTGCGGCGAAATCCTGTGAGCAGCAGTGGCGGAGATAACTAATTTTATTTAGATATTTTAAGATTTCAAGAATACTTAATAAATAATGAAAAATGAAAAAAATTAAAGGCAAGCTTTTATTTATACAAATACATTAAGAAAGAAAAATAATAATAAATAAATAATAAAACTAGAATATCCTAAAACGTATTTCGATCGGCACACACCAAGACCACAGACGCTACTGGTTTTTAATCTTTGAGAACTATTAAAACCCAAATATACCGCGTGATTTATGACTTCCCATCGTATAGACACGCCTACAAGCATCGATGTTCGACTTCATTGGCCCAGACGAATCGGTTGTAGAACAGTGACAGCCGTCACTCACGTCCACGTTGACTATCGACTCTTTTGATGTACCGTCTGCCGACGGAAAATGTTTACGTGTAGTACAGATTATTTTTCGTTCAGTTTCTTGGCATATACGCTCGTGTTAGCGAAGTGAGTTTTTATTTGCTCCCTATAGAAACAGCTTCTGCAATTGATATTGGATGGACTATAACAATGCCAACGCATTAAGGGGAAGGAAAAAACATACTATGTACATATATAGAAAAATCTAATAATGAAGGAACATCTGGGAATAGAGCTATTTGCAAAAAATGTAGTCATGAAATGCAAGGTCTTGTCGAACAGATGCAAGTTCACTGGCAAAAGTGTAGTGAAACAAATACAGAAATCGAAAAGGACAATGAATCAGTTGTAAGTACCTACACAAACAAAACAACATATTATAATAATAATAAATAAATAAGTTTATTTCTTTAAATGTTATTTTTGTTATAATTTTCCAAAGATATACAATATAAAGAAACAGGATGATTTTTACACGCTTTATATTAGCTTCACTTGTATGTTTGTTGGTTTGTTTGTTTGTAACTGACTCCTTTGGGCGCGATTTTGACCCAGTTCTAGACGTCCGAATGATTTGAAATTTGGCAGATGTACATAATTCCGGTGACAATGCATTGAGAAATATTTGTGCGAGAAAAAACAAAATGGCGGCTCCAATATGGAGAGATTGAGAATCTTTTGTCAAAATTGTTAAATTCAAGATGGCGGCTCCAAAATGGTGGACGAGTTTTGTTATTAGGGTCTGATTCTATTCAAAATTGGTATGTGGGGGGTTTTCAGGGTCGGAAATTATGATTCTTTTGTAAAAATTGGAAAATTCAAGATGGCAGCTTTAAAATGGCGGCGAAGTTTTGGGATTATGGTCTGATTCTATTCAAAATTGGTATGTGGGGGTTTTTGGGGTCGAATATTATGATTCTTTTGTGAAAATTGAAAAATTCAAGATGGCGGTTTAAAATGGGGCCGAGTTTTGTATTAGGTCTGATTCTTTTCAAATTGGTATGTGGGGGTTTTTGGGGTCGGAGATTATGATTACCTAATTTGATAAGATTATTCCATTTTTTTATTTGCAAAAAAATCATAAAAATAATAGTATAGAAAACCAGACTAAAAAAATAGAAAATAAGAAAAAAATTTATTTTATTTAAAAAAAAGCGTGGGGTACATGGTATCAATAATTATATAGTACATTACACACCTAGGGCAGTAAAGTAAGAAATGTCTCAGATAATTGTTGGCCGAGGCCATACCATGCACCCCACGCTTTTTTATAAATAAAATAATTTTTTTTCTCATTTTCTATTTTTTTTAGTCTGGTTTTTTATAAAAGCGTGTTTTTTTGTTTTTTCAAACTATTATTTTTAAGTCGATGCTTTTTTTTAACCCAACATAGAATTCAAGAAAATAAGCCAATTTGCCAAATAAACTTATGTCTGGAAATGCGTCGTTTCTGAGATACAGGGTGTTGAATTTGAAATTTTATTTTCGATTTTTTTAAATCACTTTTACTAGAGATAAAAATGTCGCTTTTCGCTTAACGTTAAATATTATCTTTTTTAAAGATGGGAGTACTTCTGAATGCGCTACAAAACCCACAGGTTCCAAGTACTTCACAACCTTTACAGTCTTTCCACTCTAGATTGTAGGAAAAGAAAAGCAGTGTCAGAAACAATGTCAGCAAGTGGATCTTTTGTCGTACGCACTAGCAAATCTACTAAAGGCGAAATTGACAAACAGATTGCCGCCAGAGCCCTCTACGGTACAAACAGCAGTTTTAAAACTGTATGGAGCAACCGGAAGTAAGAAAAGCTATAGCTCTTTTATGGCCTGGATAAATACCACCCTCTCGATATGATGTTTCGAATAAATTGCTTGATGAAATCAAATGCTTTGAAAACTTGTCGGGAACATTTGTGTGTCTGTCACTTGACGGATGGTCCAATGTGCATAATGAACCGATAATCTGTGCAACGGTTACAACAGAAAATTGATCTTCCTTCTTAGTAGATACTCTAGATACTTCTGGGAATCTACATACTTCTGTATATTTAACAGAAATTGCAACAGCACTCATAAATAAGCTAAAAACCGAATATGACAGTATAGTATGTAGTTTTGTCACAAATAATGCAGCTAATATGGCCCAAATAAAAACATATGGTTGTGCTGCACATATTTTAAATTTACTATGTAAGGATTTGGAAATCGCTAATGTTAAAGAACATGTTGTTCACATTGCCAAATACTTCCGTAACAACCATTTTGCCTCTGCAGCATATGCCAAAGAAGGAGGCAAATGATATCACATGGAATTCGCTTGCCTTGTTTAGAAGGTTTCGTTGAGTCATGGCCCTTACTTTTCAAAATTGCTGAGTACAAAAACGAAATTGACAATATTATAAGAGGAAAAATTCCAAACATTCACTTAAAAAGATTATAGTGGAAGATTACCTAACAATACTTAAGCCTATCTCTATAGTGCCAGTCTTTCAGATGCTGTGTGGAAGAATTTAAAATATTAGAAACCCATTTTGATCAAACTAGTCTACTCGACAAGTTGAAAATGGTCTAAAATAGAGATACTGCTCTTAAAATTATGTGTGATAGCTCATTGGATCCGGAATAACGCCTAGAAAAATGTGCCAATTGCGTGTATTAGCACATAAAAAATTGCAAAAGTTATAAACAATTGAAAATGAAAAAAAAATAGCATTTCGTTTTTTGCCAATATATCATAAACTATTAATAAAAATTCTGAAAGAGGAGGAAATTTCCAATAAAAAACTCCTAGCTCCCGGAACTCTATCTCCATTATTTATAATTTTAAATTAACGCTGAAAATGGGTCTCCGAGCGACATTTTTAGGTTGCGCGCGCGGCGTCAAAAGCGAGTACGACACATTAATTAATTTATTCCCCTTAGAAATTATACTTAAAGTTGATTTTTCAAAAAGTTAGACGATTGTTAACTAACAAAATTTTCTCGAACTTCTGTCTTAATTGTGAATGAAAAAAATGTTTAAATAATTGTCGTAAAAATGTTTTGCTTCGTAGAGCCTTTCTTATATACATACTTAACAACATCACGCCATGAAAGTTAAAAAAATATTCATACTTTGTTTATAATAATTTTTGTACTTGAACAAAAACTAAAAAATCTAAGCAGTTGTTAAAAAAATATATTTTTTTCTTAATCATCAAATTATCGTTTTTTTATTATTACAAGATATAAATTGTTTAAAAAATTTTCCCGCCATTTGTTGATAAATTTTTTATAAACAAATTGATTATTTCCATATTTTTGAAAATTATTTTTTCACAACCTTATTAAGTATATTACAAATATTATGATTTTCGAAAAAAAAATTTCCTTTAATAACAATTTTTAATTGTTTATAATCATTTTTTTATATTTCTATCGTTTAAATAATTAGTTGAGAAATTATTTTTTTTCTAAAAATCATAATTGACAGTCCTCTATGAAGTAACAAAAAATATTTTTTTTATCAACAATTCCATTGTTTATTAACATTCCAATTTGTTATAAAAAAAATTTGTTTTTTTGTTACTTCATAGAGGACTCAATTATTATTTTCAGAAAAAAAAAAATTCCTCAACTAATTATTTAAACAATAAAAATAAAAAAAACGATTATAAACAAATAAAAATTATTAATTTTTTTTTCAAAAATCATAATATTTGTAATATATAGAAGTTGTGAAGAAAAAATTTTCAAAAATATTGAAATAATCAATTTGTTTAGAAAAAATTTTCAACAAATGGCGGGATTTTTGTTTTTTGCAAATCAATTTATATCTTGTATTAATAAAAAAACGATAATATGATGATTAAGAAAAAACATTTTTTTTTAACAACATTACTTGGATTTTTCAGTTTTTGTTCAAGTCAAAAATTATTATAAACAAAGTATGAATATTTTTTTAACTTTATGGCGTGATCTTTTAAGATGTATCTAAGAAAGGCTTACAAAGCAAAACATTTTTACGACAATTATTTAAAATTTTTTTTCACAATTAAGACAGAAGTTCGAGAAAATTTTGTTAGTTAACAATCGTTTAACTTGTTGAAACATTAACTTTAAGTGAAATTTCCAACATGAATAAATTATTTATAGTGTTCCGAATACACCATAATTTTTTCAAATTAAAAAAAAAAATTTAATACCATAAATAAATTAATGTGTCGTACTCGCTTTTGACGCCGCGCGCGCAACCTAAAAATGTCGCTCGGAGACCCATTTTCAGCGTTAAATTAAAATTATAAATAATGGAGATAGAGTTCCGGGAGCTGAAGTTTTTTATTGGAAATTTCCTCCTCTTTCAGAATCTTTTTTTGAAATTCCTTAAATATTAATAGTTTATGAAATATTGGCAAAAAACGAAATGCCATTTTTTTTCATCTTCAATTGTTTATAACTTTTGCAATTTTTTATGTGCTAATACACGCTTTTGGCACATTTTTCTAGGCGTTATTTCGGATCCAATGAGCTATCACACATAATTTTAAGAGCAGTATCTCTATGTTAGACCATTTTCAACTTGTCGAGTAGACTAAACTGACATAACTTTAAAACATTTGCAATTATTTAAGAAGCGTTATGAACAGTGTATAATCAATCCCATATCATTTGTTGGCATCTCTTCTTGACTCAACAAAAGCTCAGCAAACACTAACAAATTAAAAACAAATGTTGCTTTAAAAGCTGTTAAAAGAATTATAGAGCCAAATAGTGGTTTACTACCACTCATAATGAAGTTTCTTGCCAGATCAGAACCTTTCACTAATATTATGATCCATGATGATATTCTTCAGAATGTAAAACCCATAGATTGGTCACAACAAAATATACCCATTATATAAAAAGAGTTCTTCATAACTAGGCAATTATTTTGTGCTGCTGCTTCTTCCGCATCAGTCGAGAGAATTTTCCCAACAATTGGTGTCCATTCCAAATTCAGAAATCGATTAGGAACGGAAAAAGCTGCAAAATTTGTTTAGATAAAGTGGTATACTTTTTCTGATATAATAAACCATTAATTAAAACTCAAAGTTTTAATTTTCTCTATTTTCTCTTAATTATAACTTATCAGAAATTTTGATTTTAATCATGATTTAAATCGAAAAAATCATGTGATTTAAATAATGTTTGAACTCACTGGTAGTGTGTCTTATGTCAAAAAGGAATTGTTTAGTCTAATCAACAAGTTCAAAAACGTGTTAAATAGATATAAAGCCCCTAAAAATATGAGCGCTAGCTCATTCGATTCGGAATGACGCCTAGAAAAATGTTTTTCAAGGGTTTATTAGCACGTAAAAAATTGCGATTGTTATTAACAAAATAAGATTAAAAAAAGAAGGTATTAAATAATGATATTTAAGGAATTATGAAAAAGATCCTGAAAGAGGAGGAAATTTCCAATAAAAAGTCCACCTCCCGGAACTCTATCTCTATTATTTATAATTTTTTTAACGCTGAAAATAGGGCTCCGCGAGGTCGTTACGGCATAGGCGCACCGTCTAAAAAGCCGTTATATCACCTAAAATAATTTTTTTATAGTATTAAATAACAATTTAAAAATTTGAATAAATTATGGTGTAATCTAGACACTTGAACGAAAAAAACCTCGGTAAAAAAAAATTTTCATGTCGATTTTTCAAAAAGTTACACCATTGTCAATTAACTAATTTTTTTCCAATCTCTGTTTTTATAAATTACGACATAAAAGTTTAAATAATTGGTCTATAAAATTTTCGCTTCGTGGAGCTCTTTTCATTTAGGTACTTAATAAAGCAATGCAAAAAAAAATTATTAAAGTTTATTATTTTGTTAATTATAATTTTTTTAAATTAACAAAAAATTTTTTTTTTTTTTTTTAATTAAATATAATTTTAATTTTTAATAAACCCTTAAAAAATATTTTTCTAGACGTCATTCCGAATCGAATGAGCTATCGCTCATATTTTTAGGAGCTTTATATCTATTTAACACGTTTTTGAACTTGTTGATTAGACTATGTTGGTGGTCAGATCAATGAGTTACAAGTTTTATGCTACAGGACAATCCTCACTTAAGCACTAGGGATATTTCACAAAGTAGTGTGAACAGTAATATTGAAACAGAAGTTCCACAGTTCCACCCTTATTATCTGAACCTACATCAAGAATTGTATGGTAATGATTTTGCGTTTTTTATTCAAATGAATAGCATGATTGACGAGGATTATAATACTTTGAACATGTAATCGAAAATCCAATCATTAGATATTTTTTTGTGACAAAAATACTACCAGGAAACCGACTGTGCCATTGCTTAACTTGTTATAAACATTTAAACATTTTTTTAATTTTTTTATCGTTTTTGACTTGTAACTTGAAAACTAATGAAGCAATCTCGAATTGTAGAGAATCAAACTGCAAAGAAAATGTGCCCAAGCACGACTCGATCGGATTATTAGTAAAGGGGGAAAACCGGAAAAAAATCTGCGTTTTTTCAAAAATTCCTAACACCTCTATTTTTCAAGTTTTGAAGCAGGCTCTCCACGACATAGTGATATGCACTTTATGTGTGAAAAACTCAGGTACTGTTGGATTATTAGTTTTGGCATAATTGCAATTTGTTTTTTTTTTAATGCTCATAGGTGGTCCGATTCCAATAGTTCTTAAATATTTTGAGAGTTGAAGTATAGTACTACAAAATGACTATTCTCATTTTGCGTTTAAATGCTGCGAAATAGGTGAGAAATACCGAAACCCGGCAAGTACATGAAAGCGGCTCAGGAGTGGGGGTAGACCAGCAGATTCATAACGGGCATAGCGCGCTTGATTTTTTTCGGTTTTTCCGCTTTTCTCCGTTACTAATAATCCGATCGAGTCGTGTCTGGGCTCATTTCCTTTGCATTTTGATTCTCTACGATTCGTCCATTGAAAGTATCGATAGTGCTTCATTGGTTTTCAAGTTACAAGACAAAAACGATACAAAATTAAAAAAATTGCTTTTAAATGTTTATAACAAATTAAGCAATGCCAGTTGGGAGTAGAAAACATAACAGGATATGACTACGAACCGTCTTTCGTATGATGGCACAGTCGGTTTCCTGGTAGTATTTTTGTCACAGAATCAATAGAGCAGAAAATCTCTTTTGATTGGCCTACTGGTTGAGGACTGTTGATCACCGATGGTCGCTTAGGCCCGATTTCACCATAAGACAGATAAACGGCGTTTTACTAAACTCCGTTCTCACTAAACTCAGATTTTAATCTTGATAAACCTCGACCAGTTTCACCGACACAAACAGACGAAAGCTAAACCGAGTTTATTGAATCTTAGTTTAAGGACAGTCAAAAGCTGGCAACATAGTAAAATATGTACGTTTCTGTCATTTTTGCATAGATTTCGTTGTTTTGTAGAGGAGCCAAAGCCAAGTGACAATATAACATAAAAAATGAAAACCGATAACTTTCGTCTTTGGCTCATGTTTTGTGATATTTTTGTGGGTGTTCGGTTTTTGAAGAAACTTGATAAAAGTGACAATATCTTCTACAATGAATGTGAAAATATAATTCATCAAATAAATTCCTTCTTTGGACTTCATTCGGCACCCAGCTTATTGAATAAATTGCTACAACATATTTCCTTTACCAGAGTGAAAATGTCTGGAACAAACTACCATATTTCTTCAACATATCAGACCAGTCTTTTCGTTTGATGGCATGTATCTAGGCTGTTTGCCTTCTCTGGGAGATTTCACAATGTTTTCTATTTCATACAACAGCAGATGGAATTCTGATAACAGGGTCAAAAATACAAACATGTACAATTTACCTGAAAAATCGTATTCGGCCGTCTTTTGATGCATTTTTATTGCATTTCACAACAGAACAATATGAAGGCATGATCATCTACGAATAAAACAATAACACATGTAATCCAACTACTGAATTCTTTTTAAAATAGGTAAAAATGTTCAATTCTCCAACATAAACAAATCGGAAAAGTAAGGTTGTTTAACTTCCAATGTCAACCATCTGTCAAACGTGCACGAAACCAATGAACTAAACGTCGTTTAACTTCGTAACTGGCCAAATTCAGCCTGTTTTAAGTGGAAACGCCGTTTAGAACTAAACGCGGTTTATAGTTCCTGGTGAAATCCAATATGACGTGTAGAAAGCTCAATTTGAACAAAACTCGTTTAAAGAGGTTGGTGAAATCGGGCCTTAATGTATTGGACCCTAACTTTTTGACAATGTGCCGAATAGTGTAAGGAATTTACATTTTCTTCGCAAACATCTTCCCAGAATGTTAGAAGTGGATTTGAACACCAGTAGGACCATGTGGTTGCAACATGATGGTGCTGCAATGCATAAGTGCGGGAATTTTTGGATTTGCAGTATTCTGAAAATGTGTTATCTTTAATCTTTGAGCAGTCCTTGACTGCATTTACTTTACTGAAGATCTTCAAGTCATCGGCATATAGAAGTATTTGCGAATGCTTGAAACAGTCTTTCAAATCGTTTATAAATACTGAGAACATCAGAGGCCCTAAATGTGAACCCTGAGAAACTCCCGAGGTTACCACAAAGGGAGTGGATCTGTATCCATTTACGTTCACGAGCTGACTTCGATTGTGTAGTGAGAGCCATTTCAGGAGATCTCCCTGTATACCCATTCCAGCAAGTTTTGAGATAAAGAGATTGTGGTCGACTTTATCAAACTTCTTAGTGAAATCAGTATACAACGAATCAACCTGCGCTCGATTGTCTAATGTGTTCGAACGTAGTCTGTATATAATACAAGATTTCTTTCAAAGGCACTTTTGGAGAAAAAACCATGCTGGCATTCTATAATTGATGACTTGAGACAATGAAACATAGTGTCATAAACGATGCTTTCAAGCAATTTGCTGAAAATGGATAATTTTCTAATACCGCAATAGTTGATCACTGAGCTTCTATTAGCAGAATTTGTATAAATCGGAACTAGGAGAGACATTTTCCAGATTTCTGGATTTATAGCATAAACTAGAGCTACAGTTTTTAACGAAGTAAGAAGGGTAACCATCGAAACCTGCACACTTATTCACATTGAGTTAGGTATTTTATTTTATCTGATATGATTTCTGGAGTGAACTTTATTGAATTTAACAGGTTATTATTGCTGTAATGAGAAAAATTATGGGTTTCCTATAGTAGCTCATATACGCCGGAAATAAGTAGCAAATAAATCACATATACTTTCTTAAAAGAAAAGGTGTTAGTTTCCAAAATATCAAAACCCAGAAAGATCCCTGTTTGAAATATAACACTCCAATATGAAAAAGTTTAAATATTTTTCAGATGGAAAAATGCGAGGCGAAAACAACTACCCAAAATATATACACCATAATTAAATATCTGATAATGAACAATATTTAAAATATATTTGAAAAAAAAACGCACTAATAAAATATTTAAAATATATTTGGGATAATGATAGTATTTAATGTACTGAAAATGTATTTAAATAATTAAAGTATACTGAAGCTATTTAAAGTACTGGAGATGTATTAAAAATAATCAAAATATACCGAGGGTATTGAAAATAATGTTCTTAAATTTGAAATGTAATGAAAATAAATGGAACACATGAATATAATATTTGGGGTAATTAAGGTAATAAAAACGTATTGGAAGTATTGAATTGGAGGAATCAACGATTTTGGTTTAATTTACCCCGTGTTTTTACAAAAGTACCTAAAGTGTATATCTGTTGGTGAGAAATTAAAATGAAAGTTTTCAAGTTATTGGGACATATTATATTTCCTTCAAAAATCCTTTATTTGAGGATCAGGGCGAATAAATGAAAAATAAAAAGTATTACAAAATAAATATTTTTTAATAAATAAAATAAATATATAATAAATTAAGGTTTAAATGTCAAACTGAAAACAAAAGGCATGCTGAAAAAAACAGGACAAAGAAATTTCCAATAATTTCCCTAAACATTACTTCTTTCCTAAAAACATTATTCGGAGTATTACGAAGATTCAAAAAACAATTAGCCAAATCGGTCCAGCCGCTGTTTTTATAAAATAAAAAAACAATGTTATAAAAAAACTTTCGATGACGAAGATTTTATAATATTGTTAGTGTTGTCAACATTGGCTTATTTTTTACCCGATAAACAATAACAGGGACCAATTTTTGTATACATCATTGAAGTAAAATCCCAATTTCGATTGAAACCTTCTTACTTCTTATATTATTATTATTACTTCTCATTTTACTTTAATTTATTTTACGTGCTGTATGAACTCACTATTACCTTTACAGATTTTTAGATTTTCTATCCTCACTTTCTCCCTTGCGCGAGGCCTGTAAGGTCGAGAATAGCAATAGTGTTCGTTCATTATCGCGGAGCACACTCTAGATCGCAAAACAACGTCCACTCGTCACCGGTATGGAGAGGTTGTGTGATCCTAACCTCATTTTCTGTAGACCGACCATAAAAACAACAAACAGATAGATAAAAAAACGAGTTAATATTGTATTGTCATCCAGTTCTGACCCATTTCCGAAGTTTCAAGCCACTAGCTCATCGGAAAGTTAGTTCAAAATCGATTGCAAGATTTGTACCGGACAGACACATAAGCAAGCTAATAAAAACGTGGTAAAAATAATAGTTTATGAAACAAGTTCGCAAAGTGAGGCTTTAGCGAACGAATCGGATTATGAAGATGATGTCCACTAAATTTCAAATACTCTATAGTTCATAGGGTCCCCTGAAACGTTTTTACGATGTTGAAAGTTTTCTGAATAAACAAAAATACCTAGTCCGATAAAGTGTTGCCATGAAAACTTCACCGGCCTAGTCCGGTAAAGTGGTATTTTGCGGACTATTTTCAGTAGGCATTTTGTGGAGCGTGTAGAAAAAAATAATTATAGACTGAACTGCATCCCAAATATTTTAAATATATTCGAGGACTGAAAAGGATATTGTAATATTTAAACTGTAATGAAATACTGAGAATGATATTTTGGCAAAAAGTATTCTTGGAATCTACAAATTTATTTAAATATATTATAGATATTTTGATAGTGAAAATAATATAAAGTATGGTGTAATATTTTTGGAATAAAAGTAATATTTAAGTATGAAGTGGTATTTGTTGATACTGAATTACTGAAACTGATGTTGAAATAATTTAAATATATTTAAGATATTATGGTATTGAAAGTCGTATTGAAATATTTAATTATCTGTATGTACACCTATTTAAACAGTTGTTTCCCCCTCGGAAAAATGTTAATACAATTTCATTTCAATGCACATTGAATTCTTATTCAATTCTTTAACATCACCTGCCCAGTGTGTTCATGCAACAATATTTCACAAAGTTAATGATTGTGATTTGCACAAAGGTAGTGGAATAATATATACTAATTAAAGTGTTGCTTTGAACGCTTTGATGGTTTCCTTTGCAACTAGTAGTATGCTTTTTTGTTCAACTCCAATGATTATAGCAACTGGCTCATTTCAATTTATACTAATACGATGAGAAATCTAATATCAAGTGATGTAAGATTGAGAAATCTAATATCAAGTGATGTAAGATAATAAAAAAATATTCAAATGAAGTAATGTTTATAATGGGGTGCCTCTATGAAGAGACATGAAAATATTCCGTTCATTGGAATAATAAATAAAGGGTAATATTGCAGAGATCGGAAATTACCTTTTCCAAAACATTTAGCCGAAACTGACTTCGACTCAATTCAAGGTCGCTGCTCTCTACCTATTTTGGGGATTTTTTTTTAACTCGCCGCTAGTCGAAGAGATGCAGGACCAGGGCTGTCATTAGTTGAATAGCAACTTATCAGAACGTCGTACAATAATCTGTGGCTTACAAATACACGATAGTGAGGAAAACCTACAGATTCAACAGTGCGCATCCGATCGGAAATCCACTCATGCTTTAAGGTGACGTGAATGAGAACAATGAAGAATGTATTTGACTTGAAAACTGCTGGCAGACTTACCGCTATAGAAATACAATTTTCGTCACTTCCCTGGGGAAATTTCACAATGAATTTCGACCCAGCCTTTTCTTCTGAATCATTCAAGGGTCGAAACCTACACACGACTCGAATACTGTCCTCTGCTGGAATTTCGCGTTCCCCCGACATTCTTCTTAATTTTAATTACTCACAGCACAATTATAAATAGATGTTCAACTGATTAAAACTATAAATGATACATTGATATAAAAAAATACGGTTTTTTCTTAGCACTGACGTTCCAATTAAATCGAGCGACCAGCAGCCATTTTGATGGCTGTCTGCTGTCAAATGTGAAAAAAATTACTATTGAATTTTGCAACAGATTCTTTACTACTGCCATCTGCATTCCTTTACCATCGTTAATTTGCAACCACAGTGGTGTTAGCGACATCTATCGTCGTAATTCTACAATAATACGATGGTGATTCTGGATAGATGGATATATTTTATTTTAAGTGATTATATTTTAGTAATATATCAATAGTCAAATAACAAAAATCATAGATTACAATAAGCGCAACACGTGATGGATTTCTGGAATTAAATATCTCATTTAGGTAATATTCTTTTTTTGCTTTGGGTATCAGGTTTCGACTCGACGAAATGAAATACCTACTAAAGCGTTGATTATAGACGAACAATGACTGAAATCAGACTTTTCATATTTGGTAGGGATTCGAGTGGTATTTTTGGAAAATATTTTTCAATTGTATGATAATAATATTCACTGATGGTTCAAAAATAGCACTCTTAACCATAACAAAGATTTTGATATACCCTTCCATTTTTCCAATTTGTCTGAATCGATTGAAATATAGATATGAACTACTCTGCATTTGCTTAGCGACATCTCTAGAGTAGATATAAAAAGTAATGTGATGGTGGCGATGTATGGCGCCATCTAGTGGTGATAGCAAATACTGCAGAGCAGCTGGAAAATAGTAGAACTAGAGGTAAAGAAAACTGTATAATGTGGTTGATGGTGAGCCATCACCCGACATGAGATTGATTATTTCGTCAATAGGTGGAAATACAAGTCTGGATTCTCTCTCTAGAATGGGTTGCGAACGATACTAGAGTCAGAAGAATGTCAGAAGCGTAGAATTATAAAGGTCGACTCATGTACATACATGGCTCTATGTAATATTCGTAGACCATTTTTTCAACCCACAATACCTATTTTTAAGTTGAAGCCTACTTAGTTTTCTTTCCATCCTGCACAAACATCCCTGGGATGTTTTGCTTAGTTTCGAAAATGTAGTCGCGGCGATGTATTTTTGAGACGCAATCTGTACTTCCCAAAGAAATATTAAAACAATATTGGAAGGTTCATTTAAAATGAAATGAGATTTTATTAAACACCATAAACACCGGCATGAAGTTAGCGGCCAATTTCTACCAGCCAAAATGCCAAAGATTGCTGAACATCCATAGGCGTACCAATCTTATTCAAGACGGGTGAATAGATGATTGAGATGATTTTGCGAAATATGGAATATTCTGAAATTTAATTTCAAATGAAGTGAAATAAAAAATGATTTCGTTGCAATAGAGAAGCATGTACCAATAGAGAAGCATGTACCTATTACAATTGTAAAGAAACTGAACTGTGTTTCACACAGGAACAGAAATACTCGACGAAAAACTCGGTGCTTGACCATATAGGTACCTATATGATTATGAAATTAATTCCATGAACGAAAATAAGGAAAGAAACTGTCAGATATTTTACGGAAACATCAAGTGTCGTTCACGAACACGAATATATCTTTAAATATACTCTATGAGTTTGCGATTGCGATAAAAAATAGTTAAAAAAAATAAAATAATGAAAAATAATTGAATTATAAAAACTATAATAATGAATACAACTTCAAGCGGAAAGAATACGGTTCCTGATCAGAGGAAAATATCCTCGGCCCCGTCTGTTGGTTTCTAGTCATCTTCACACAATTTTTTTGTGTATTTTTAGCGATTTAACGGTGCCGAATATTTTTTCGTCTGGCCATGAATGATTATTTTGATTAAATTCTGAATTGTCTTTTTATCGTCTTCACGTTCGTACGATTTTTTCGTATTTTAGAGTCTTTTCATGACCCTTCAGGCCGAATAAATTTTACTCTGGACAGGAATCATATTTATGAATATATCTCTGTATCAAACCCAAGTTTGCTTTTCACCATATTCGCGTTCAAATAATTTTTAGTATTTTTTGGGTCTCTTTACGACCCCTCAGAAATCATCATCTCTATCGATTTCAAAATGGATTCTCAAGATTAACGTTAAAATTAATATCTGGTACATTTAATTGTTTTATCCACAGCTGGCATGTTATAAAGCCACAATGCTTCTGTTTACAAACGTCATGAGGTCAATAAAACACTAGTGTGTCAATAAAATAATTGTGTCTTATGACCATATGAAATGAAAAAAATGAAGTTCCGCTCGCAAAAATTGCAAAAGTTGTAAACAATTTACTGAAAAAAATGGGGTTTGGTTTTTGCAAATATCTTAATAACTAATCTAGATTTTCGAAATATAAAAAAAGATTCAAAAAGATGAGGAAATTTCCTAAAAGAAAGTTTCAACTCCCGGAACTGTAGGACCAATATTTATAATTTTCTCAGAGAGATGAAAATACGGCCGAAAACGGGTACTCTGGCTTGCGCAAGCCACGCCCACTTCGGACACTTTAACAATAAAAATTATCTAAACGCATTAAATATGAAAATTAGGAAATGAAAAAATTCAGGCACTTACTGGATAGATGAATAAACAATAATCCGCCGGCAAAACATTTTTATCGCGATTTTTCAATTAGTTATGCAAAAGTTAATTAACAATTTTTTGCTGCTTGAACATGGACATTGCAAGTGTGATAATTGTTAAACTATAAATCTAAGATATTTTTTCCTTCCTTGGAGCTTTTCTTGAAAGGCTTTAGCATAGATCCTCCTTGAAAAATGTTTAAAAAAATTATTTTTCAGTTTTTTATTAACAATTTACGTAGTTGCAAAATCAAAAACTATAATTAATCATTGATTTTTTTGATTTTTTTTATATTTTTGGTGGTCCGTTTTTGTATTATCGGAAGCTGCATGAAAATGATTTTTTTTAATTTTTATCTCCTGTTGTTTAAAACATTGTTATAAACAAATGCGTTGTTTATAAGATAATTGGAAATTTTGTTTGGAATCCCAATCTTTGATGCAAAACATGATAAAAAAATCGTTCCTCAAAAAAAATAATGATTGCTTGAAAACGTATTTGTTCATTAACAATTTTTTTCTACTTTCATGCAAAAACCAAAACTTTATTGAACTATATTTATTGAAAAAAGTGGTTCTTTATTGCACTGTGCAATAAAATGTTTATTGCACTCATCTGTCATTCTATATCCGTCATTTGTGATTATGAGAAACATAAACGTCAAAACGACGCAATTTTTGGTACGCTTTTTATTTTCCTACACTTAGTGCTATCTGAATAGAATATTTTTTTGGTTTTTGCATGAACGTAGAAAAAATATTGTATGCAACTCGTGCAAAAAGTGTTTATAACATTATAAACACTTACTTTTTGCACATGTTGCATAATTAACTATTTTCTTCCACTTATAATTAATATTAAGTATTTTTTATAAACTATTGCAATAAATTAAATGAATAATTTGGTAACAACTTGAGTTATAAGCTGAATTTGTTCTTTGATTAATGGAGAAGTGTTTTGATCGTATCTCCAGTCGTATCTCAGTTTATGAAATATAATAATTTAAAAGATGAAAAACCAGGTGAGAATGATGGAGTTACGGAGAACGGTAATTATAAATTTGGATAAAAAATATAAAAAAAAGTGTTTACCAAAAAACAACTGGTGGTTGTTTTTGTTACATTGAGTACAATAAAAAAAAATATGAGGTAAAAATTTATTTGTTTATAACAAATTGTTTATTAAATAAACATGAAAAATTAAATAAGACAAATTTTTGTCAACATAAAAAAAAAATTAAAGAAAATTAGTTAAACAAAAAAAGTTGTTAAACAATAATTTTTTTAAGGATTTATTTTTTAAATCAAAGATTAAGATTCAAAAAAAAAATTCAATTATTTTATAAACAACGCATGTCGCTTCTGATAATAAAAAAAAATCATTAAAAATAAAAAAAAGTTTTTAATTTTTCAACTACGTAAATTGTTAATAAAAAACTGGTTTTTTAAAAATTTTTCAACGGGGATCTATACTGAATCGTTTCAAGGATAGCTCCAAGGAAGGAAAACAAATCTCTGATTTATAGTTTAACAATCATCACACTTGCACTGTTCATGTTCAAGCAGCAAAAAATTGTTAATTAACTATTGCATAACTAATTGAAAAATCGCGATAAATTTTTTTTGCCGGCGGATTATTGTTTATTTATCTATCCAGTAGGTGCCTGAATTTTTTATTTCTTAATTTTCATATTTAATATGTTTAAATAATTTTTATTGTTAAAGTGTCCGAAGTGGGCGAGGCTTGCGCAAGCCAGAGTACCCGTTTCGGCCGTATTTTCACCCCTCTGGGAAAATTATAAATATTGGTCCTACAGTTCCTTCTCTTTTTGAATCTCAATTAGTTTTCAAGATATTTGCAAAAAACCAAACCCTCTTTTTTCTGTAAATTGTTCATAACTTTTGCAATTTTTGCGAGCGGAACTTTATTTTTTTGTGTGTGGATAAAATGTTGTATTGCATTTTATGTCTTATTACCATATAAAACACTTTTTCCGTGTTGTATACGGCTAATACTCATACTCATACAATAAATAACTATTACGGCTGGTGTATGGATTATTAAACCATTATTACACTATGCCTTTTTCGTGCCTATTTTTGTGCTTATTTTCATGGCTATTTGTTGGCTGAATTTCCCCAAATAACTGGCACTATTACACCATGCCTTTTTGATGATTGTTTCAGGCGCTAATTTCAGAGCTGCAAACCTAAGGAAAATTGACATTTACCTTAAATGATTAAGTAAATTAGTATACCTGGACTATTTGTTTCAACTTTTCTTTACCTGGCACACGATTTTTTTCTTCTTTCTGTCACACTGAACAAAACGAAAACTATGTGATTAATTTAATCTATTTGTTGGTTATGTCAAGTCCTGTTTTGGCAAACCTGACATTTTCACAAACGTCCTTGAAATCCCCTCGATTCAGGCGGAAAAAATAGAACCAGTCCTATTTATTTTCACGCCTGAAACAATCAACAAAATCCCCACGCGCGCATGCGTATTTGTTTAAAATTTCAGCCACGGACAGTCAGGCAGACAAATAGGCACGAAAAAGGCATAGTGTAAAACCCTTATTACACTATGCCTTTTTCGTGCCTATTTTTGTGCTTATTTTCATGGCTATTTGTTGGCTGAATTTCCCCAAATAACTGGCACTATTACACCGTGCCTTTTTGATGATTGTTTCAGGCGCTAATTTCAGAGCTGCAAACCTAAGGAAAATTGACATTTACCTTAAATGATTAAGTAATTTAGTATTCCTGGACTATTTGTTTCAACTTTTGCTTTACCTGGCACACGATTTTTTCTTCTTTTCTGTCACACTGAACAAAACGAAAACTATGTGATTAATTTCATCTATTTGTTGGTTAGTGTGTTGGCAAACTTGACATTTCCACAAACGTCCTTGAAATCCCCTCGATTCAGGCGGAAAAAATAGAACCAGTCCTATTTATTATAACAAAATAGCCACGCGCGCATGCGTATTTGTTTAAAATATCAGCCACGGGCAGTCAGGCAGACAAATAGGCACGAAAAAGGCATAGTGTAATAAGGGTTTATAATAAGGGTTTTAGGGATAATAGGCGTAAAGGATCAAGTTGGTGTGTTTTAAGCACTGATGGGGGACATGTTTGTTTCTGAAATATTGAAGGTTATGGTAGATTTCTTATGATAATATGCTGATTTAGAGCTGTGGTTGAATTTTTCATGTATTTGTGACCGTTATTCTATCTTCCATCGCTCCAGATAACCTCTTGGGGGCATTCATGTTTGAAAGGAAAACATTCTCAGTTGAAAATCAAATAGAAACATTCTTCATAAAATTTAAAAATCCACGATGAAACTGAAGTTATTTTTTGTGAATATCTAACAGAAAACAACTACTTCCCCGGCTTAAGTCACACTGGACATTGATGAAGTTCATAATATGAATATTATATTTCAAACTCCATGTTTTTACTTATTTTAGTATTTTCACCTGAAAATGAAATTTCGAAACGTTGTGAAGAATAAATATATAAATTGACTTCCAAGGAATCAAAATCGAATGATATATATCTTGCCTGCTAATATTGATTTTCAGACATGTCGATTGCTTCTGGCGTGCAGTATATATCACTTAAGATAAATCCCAGCTATTCAGCATATCCTATATACACTCATGGATTTTGGTGAGAAATAACACTACTGGTATTTATGAATAATGTATTTTATCCATTACATCCTGTAAGTATATATATATATATATATATATATATTTATAAAAATGTATTCATTGTTCAATATATTTACAATAATTATAAGACAGTAAAAAGGTATAATCTAATCGAGATCAGACGACACAACATGCATTGGAGTGTTTTCCTTACGATTTTTGCCAATGTTTGACATGGTAAAATCATTAGAAATCAATAAAAGGTACTAACACTAATAGAAATGAAAAACATGTATATATGCTTTTGATATCTCTAGTTCTCTAGTTAGGTAGATATACTAACAATGATATCACAATCACATATTTTCTCACATAAATCTAAGTTGGTCAAAATAGGTATATTTTCATAGAATTGTGGTACACTCAGAAGAAATGTAACAAACCAAATATGTGTGTCCTCTACATCGATCTGCCCCCTGAGTGCGACACAGTCAAATATAGTTACCCGTTTTTTCTTCAATGAATATAAAAATATAGGATGCATACTTCAGAGCTGATTTCTGGTACAGATTCTACGCAATAAATTTTCATTATATTTTCATCTATTACTTGATTTTTCTCTTCAGGTTAGCCACTGTCAAGGAACATTTGTGTCTGCAATAAGAGACAGAAATCTTGATAGCCAGCCATAATTTAATTAAAAATGTCATGCCTCAAGACACTGACTACAAAAACCTATACAATATGATGTCATTCAACGTCCGTCGAGGCATTAGCCAGGAAAGAAGTTGTTTTTGATGGATATACGACCAACATAAACCTATTGTATAGGTTTTTGTAGTCAGCTGTCTTGAGGAATGAGACATTTTTCATTTTAAATGTGTGATCTTCTGCGGTGGGTCTACGTCTCGCGTTTTTTTTTTATTTTCCTATCAATATTTTATATTCTTGAGTGCAAACTATAAATTTTGAAGTTGACAGTAATTGTTTTGAACTGAATTAATTTTTGTTATAGTGAAATTATTTTATAAGTTTTTCACCTTTCACAATATTAAAATAAAAAATTATATAAGGTAGTGGAGGCAAATATGGCCCGAAATCCCTAGCGCGAAAACCAAAGCATTTATCAGCGATTTGGCAACGTCAGATAAGTGCCTGTATACGTCATTACCAACGATTGTTAGGCGCCACGGTTTTGCACGCAGCCAGGGTTGTTCCTGTCAGTACTTTCGTACCAGATCTAGTACTTTTTGATGCGATCTAGTACCTTCGTACGCTTATAGGGATATCGTGTAAAATCTAGAACTTTTTGGATAAAAGCAAACATGAAATATTTTCAACCACAAAACACCAAATATGTTCATGTGCCATCAGTCAACTTGTAGGGAGGCTTCGACTTCCGACTGTCGTGGGAGACAGACGTCGACCACGTGGTCCGGAAGTCGGGTTAATGTGAGTTATTGCACACCCGTTCCACGTGCATCGCAAAATTATTTCATTGTGAAAGTTTTGGGCATTCGTGGTATCATTTCGAGTGAGACAATCCCGTTTGCCCACGGAGGGGGAGCTGAAGTTGTGGCTATAGCCCCGATTACTGGCATATTATCTTGCAATAGATAAGCCATAGAAAACAAGCAAGCAAGTCAACATTGAAAATTATTCCTTATAAAATATAGTTATAAAACAACCCAAGGTTCTGAGTATGATAGTGAGATCCGCACTATCCAAGCCGTTGATACTTCTGAGGCTTAACCTGAACCTTTGAATTTGGTTGACCACGAGGAAATCATAGAAGAAAGGAGTGAAATGAGTGATAGAGGAAATGGGATCTCAGCCGAAGAAAGCCAGACAAATAAAAAATAATTTACAAACAGAAGTAGAAGGAAGAATATACAATGAAATTTGGCTCTTGGTGGTTTCTACAAAAAAATATACATTGTAGCTCCATAAACCCTCAAATGAAACAAAATGTACACCAAAATGATGAATATAGTCAAGGTCATCTATCTAGTACTTTTTATGGAGACAATCCAGTACGAAAATTTTTACCCTAGGAACAACTCTGCACGCAGCAGCTAGTTGGATTCTGACTGCCGGGTTATGCATATGCTGTTATAATTTTCCGGTTAATTTGTTGACCACGTTTTCACGCTGAGAACCAAAGTGAACGGTCTGCACAATTACGAGAGGTATGTGTATGTTCTTAAGTATCCCTGCAGGGTATATCTATTCGCTAATGAAACTCGTTTTTTCAGCCATTATGTTGTCTGGATGTCGTTTCGGTTAATATGGCCCAACGAAGTGGCGGGTTATATGGCATGGGCATGTGTTGGCCTTGAGTCTGACGATGATGGAGAGTGTAAGTGCTGTTGACTTCTTGTTTTCATTTCTAAATTTTCTAAGTTTTTGCGTATCTGTTTTATTTTTTAAATGTGTAATGAAATGTTACCTAAATATTTTAGCTCTGTTCATTCATTGTTTTAACATTTGTTACGTTTGTTTATGTTTTTAACTAGTTTAATACATTTTTCTGTATTTAATTTTGTGAAAACTTAAAAAATAAAATAAACCAGATCAATCCTCCTAAGTTTTGAGCCATTTAATCTGACCATATTGGTAATATGGCGCAAGTGCAGTGCAAATAGTTTTTACATACAAATCTAGTAAGAATGATTTCTGACCAGGCTAAGTTATATACGTATAACATCCACATTTATCTATTATGTTGTTGAGAAACATATTCCTCAACATATTCAGGTTCATTGAAAAAAAAACACTAAGATAGGACATATTTGTCTCCAGTACCTTATGCCAAGAAATTATGACTGTTGTCTTGAAAATGAATAATTTTTTGTCAGTAACTCTATTTTGAATTTGCTTCTTGGAAAAATAATTTAAAAATTAATCGAATGTTTCGAGGATTATATCTGTCGCCGATTTCAAAACTCGTTGAATTCTCGTTCTCAAACGGTTAGAATTTTATGTTCTTCTTGACGTACTGCAAAGGTCTCGATGTTACTCCTATATAACTTTCATCACACGAACAAGGTATGTTATAAAAACAGTTTTTTATACTTTCATTGGCATTTTATGGTTTTGTATGCGTCCGTATTGTATTGTTTTTCTAAATATTTTTCTAATATTATATTATGGCCCATCAGTTTGCTCTTCTCAGATAATTCGGGGACATAAGGAATTATGTTGGTGGTCGGATGTGTACGTTTTTGAAGTGTTGGTTGTGTTGTTTGGTGAATTTCCGTTTTTAATTTCATCCAAGGTGGTTCTTTCGACGAAATGATCTGTATGGGTATTTTCCGAGAACAAATGATATTTCTCCTCATAGAGTGTTAATTATTTATGTTTCCGCAACCATACAGTTATCAAACCTAGTTCCTCTCCATTTGATCCTTAATATCACGTAAATTTTTTTCATAAGAAATTAAAGTAAGTAGTATCATCAGCAAATAATTTTAAATGTCTTTGCAAGTTCAAATTTGAAATAGAGTTAATATAAATGAGAAGCAAAATAGGTCCATGGATTGATCCCTGTGGAACACCACAAGATATGTTTCTTGTGGAAGATTTCGAATTGCTCCTGTCATGCCTATTTGACTCTTTTTTTAAGGAAAATTTCACCGTATCAAATGCTTTTTGTAAATCTAGTAATGAATCAATAAATAGAGTTGGATTTAGTTGAAACCACTTAAATATGTTACCACCCTTTTACAGAATCTGTTCCAGAAATAAACACTGACGACCTATTGAAAAAATGCCGCTTTCCTTGAATGCACCTGCATAGTGCGAAGTGATCACTTAAAAATAAGCGTTTTTCCAATTTCCCTTCAATGTGGTTCGAAAAAGAAGCCCCCACATTCGGAATTATCAGCCATTATTAGATACATCAAGTTGGCAGCTCCAAAATAAAATAATACAATCCAATTAAGTTATATACAAGGCATATGAATTCATTTAATTGATTATACAATATGAAATATCAAAATAAATATCTGAAAAAATAACTCATTTCCGTAAATACGTGATATTCAGTATTAATCACTACTATACACGAAGGAAGATTAAATACCAATGTGATTGTCTTAACAAGTATCTCACTAAAGAAATGTATACACATATGAAAATCGAATCGAATAGATTCGTACACAAAACATTCACAATAACCAAACGGAATTGAATAATCCATTTTCAAAGTAATCAAGGAAACTTCATTCAAGATAAATTTCACGCCATGTTATTTTAACACAAGTGCCACTGAGAGAATAATATCCCATTACTGAATAATTATCATATTCGGAGGTGCATCTATATTCAGATTCAGATTATTGTGAAACCAATTACATCAAATTCTTGAAGTACTAGAAGATTGAATGAATCAATATATTCAACGAGTAGGGGGATTTTTATTTTGGATTGTAGCTTGATTTACTGGAAGAATGAAATAAAAAAGTTACACCTTCACCACACTAAATCACACCTGTAATCGCATTTCGATAACTAATTTATCATCATCAGTAGGTAAACTACACTAAATAAATTGTTAATGTTATTACAATACAGGGTGTTATGTAAGTATGTAGCCAAACTCGAAGGGGTGATTCTTTGAGTGATCTAAGACGAAAAGTTTATATGACAGATCCGGTAATGCTTTGTTTTCAAGATACAGGGTGTCAACATTCAAAAAAAATGTTTTTTCCTAAATATCTTAATAATCATTTAGCCGATTTTGTTGAAATTTGGCAGTGTAATTTGGGGTAGTAAGGAGTTCATTTAGCCCTAACTAGTATCCAGTGGCGTCCTGGAAGGCACCTTAACCAATATGTTTGACCAAAAAAATGTGTGCCACTGATTTTTTGCAATTTTTGTCAAGCAACTGAAATTACAACATTTTTATTTCTAGCATTTTTTTCGTATCTTGCTTTGTTTTTGAGAAAAAACATAAAAATCCCCGTGGCAACATAATAAAAAATTTGAACTACCAAACCATCAAAAACTGGGGTGTACTTGTATTTTTTTCCACATTAATAGTCTATTCTAGTCTTAGAAATTGCTATCAAAAGTAATGCAAGCAATAAAAAAAATATTAATTAGTAAAAAATGTTTTTATTGTTGTCCATGGATATGCAATGACGAGATTTTTATTTATGATTAAACAATTAAAATTACACAAAAGTCATCTTTTGAATTTTTAGATTAACTGTTTTCGATGAAACAAAGAACGTAATTATTACTGCAGTGTTTTGAAAGTATAGAGTGCCATGGAAGGAAAAACAATTGTTCAAACAAATTTGACTTTGACATAACTTGAAACAGTGCATACGTAATTATTTGAAGTGTTTTCGAGAGTTTTAGGCTATAAAATTCGTTACTGATATTAGAAAATGGTTCGGTTTACAAACTCAGAAATGGCCGATATGCATTTTGTCTATGAAATGGCCCAAGGCAATTCCAGAGCGGCTAGACGCATTTATCAACAAAGATATCCTCATCGCATTGTACCAAATAGACAAACATTTGTAAGAATACACGACAGGCTGTGCGAATCAGGCACCTTCCAAAGGTCGGCTGCTCTTATTGAGAGTCCTGCAACGGTAAGAACAGTGGAGCTGGAGGAAGCAGTTTTACGTGTTTACAGTTGAGCGTGACGAGTAAAATTAATATTTTTCATCAGTCCATATCTTCGAAATAAAGCAGTCAAATATTACCATTTTCTATGAATCCCACTGTACTGTATACAAGGGTGGTTGAAAAAAAAAATTCCTAAGATCCGTTCAGCAGCGTTAATAAAAAATGTGAACGAAGTCCTATCACATGTTAGGTATAGGCATAGTGTACAAAAAGACAAATTTTCAGTTGCAAATATCTGACAAACTGGATGGTGGATCGATTTAAAAATTTGTGGGTCGGTTCATGGAGGTTATGTTTACATTAAACTAAAATTCCAGGCGATTCCTAAGATGTGACCAAAACTAAAGAAATACCTTGAAAAAAACACCAGCCCAAATCGATTAAGTGTTAAGAGCTATAGCTCGTGAAGTATGCATCTTTGCTATTCTCATATTTCTCTATACCGGCCAATTCACCATGACTGAATCAAAGTAGATTGAAAGAGAATACGCGAAGTAGTAGAAGGCAGGACTTGGCCGAACCATAACAATCTCGGAGGGTATATTAATTTGGAGTTTCTGCGAAAGAGAATTGCGAGAATCAGTTGTGCTCCGAACCAACAACCGTCCACCACGCCGGCCGCCGCCATCCGAAGCCTGACGTCACAAGTATAACTCATTTTGCTGATGTGGTTTCAAATTTGGTAGCTACAATAGAATCTATGGATATGAAAAGTTACTTGAGCTGGGGGTGAAAAAGTTGCAAGAAATTAAAAAGAGTTTTTATTGAAAGATTTTAAAAACTCTATATGTAAAATAACAGAAGGGACAAACTTCGCTCGATAGTCATTTTGGAGTTTGAGATAATGTGGATTTTCCACAAAAAAAAAGACATGAAAACTTTCTAATAACAACAAGAAGTAGAAGTGAAAATATAAACACGAATTGTATTTTTTGCAAGGGAAACCACGAAGTATATGTCTGCAAAAAAATTCAAGCAGTTCCAGTATGAATTGAAAATGATCATTTGTCAAAGAAATGGGATATGCTTCGCCTGTATCGATAATTCGCATAAGATTTTCTCCTGCACCAGGAAGATAAGATATGGGGTGAACTTCAGGAAGGGAATAGTATATGGAAGACATGAATCTCCAGGTACTTTGATAGCACATTCACGGAAGTCCTTTGGTAAGCTAATTTTATTACGTATTGCACCATTAACTCTGAAATCGTGTGACAAAGAAATAAAAGTATAAGCATTATTTGATGAAGCGTCCACTGTTACGTTGTAAGATGAAAATGTTGCTTCACAGTTCAATTCAGATGGCCAAAATACAAATCTTTCTCCAAAGTGGGCTGACAAAAACTCTGTGAAGAAGACTGAGTTGAAATTGGTTTCATTCGACGGGCGTGGGCAAGATGGGGACACGTATTCTTTGAAAAATGTATATACTCTCAAACATATGGATTTACCCGTTCAAAGTGTCAATGCTAGTAACCTCATAACCAGGTGGAAACATCAACAGGGTGTTGATTTTGAAAATATCTTCAATGATCAACGTTTATTGTAATTTGGTTAGGACAACTGTAACCTCATAACAAGTCGTGAAATAATAGTGGGTTCAAAAAATTACCCTGCATTGAAAACAAAATTGGGTTGGATTCTGCATGGGGATTCCCAACAATTCCAAGGAAGGGTGAATGGAAATATAATTTTACATAAAAGACATTCAATGTGTGAAGAAAACGACGACCTACATAATAAAAGTAAAATAATTTTTCACTGCTGAATCTTCTGTTGTTAAAATTGACTAGAAAATTATTTTTTCGCATTGTACAGTAATGCACTACTTTAACGAACTCAAAATCGTACAGTAATGGGCCATTTTACAGCATAGCAGCCATTACTGCATACAAACGTCAGTATTATTTGAAGAGTACAGGGAAAGAAAGAGGCTTGTCAATTTTTTTTAGGGATGATATTTTACCAACTATTGGCCTGATTATCTCATTTTTCACCCTGAACTGACATACCTCCTTCTGTTTGGATGCTGTTAACCGTTGTATATTGCCACCAGAAGACCAGCCAGAAATATTCCCAGTCGGTTTCAGAAAAATTACATATGTCAAAAACTGTAATAGATAAGTGAACATAACTTTGGTTGTCTGGACTCAGAATTAGAAGGCAAATTCGACCATGTCGAAAAAATGTGGCTTTCTATTCAAAATAAGAAAGTTGGTACCGACATTTGATACACCCTGTACAGCTATAGAACTTAAAATATTTTAGGTAGAACGGAAATGATCGATTATGATAGCACACCAAATTTCAAATTTTCAA
This sequence comes from Gonioctena quinquepunctata, assembly GCA_018342105.1. Lineage (NCBI taxonomy): Eukaryota > Metazoa > Arthropoda > Insecta > Coleoptera > Chrysomelidae > Gonioctena > Gonioctena quinquepunctata. The sequence continues at coordinate 371,230 of JAFIRS010000382.1, read as the reverse complement.
TCCGACTGCAGGTTGAAAAACCTCATCCTGTATATCATAAATGCTTCTCTCCTGTCTAGAATTTTTCAAAAAAATCTAAAATTCGCGCTAATCAAACCATTAAGGCTCATTAGCCTGCTGAGCGCCTTCTCAAAACTTTTTGAGATAGCTGTTTCTAGGCAAATGGTTGTGTCTTTCCAAAATCACAATCGTTTTAGCTTGAGTCATCATGGATTTCAAAGGGACAAGAGCATCGAAACTGCATTGATCTCACAATACTACTAATTAAACTTGAACACTACGGTATCCGTGGTTCTGCTCTGAACTGGTTCAAATCCTTTATGGAAGGAAATATGCAGTTGAAATTAGAGATGAAAGAGGTAACTACATACAGTCGAGTGCTCTGGACATGTCCTTGGGAGTGCCGCAGGGCAGTGTTCTTGGTCCACTGATTTTCATTATATTCCTGAACGATTTTGCTTTACCTGCGGATCAAGACAAGACTATCATCAACTATGCTGATGACAGTACAGTACTTCTAACTGCTTCCCATTTCCCCGAGCTTATATCTAACGCAAATTCCTTAATAACTGCAATTGAAACAGGGTTCTCGAACTCCAGGCTAGTCATAAATCCCGACAAAACTGATATGGTCTTGTTTAAAGTCAATCAAGCCTGGGCCACACCAGACTATACTACACTTAATCAACATAAAATTGAATCTTCCGATCACGTAAAATTGTTGGGAATTTTAATCGACGAAACACTAAAGTTCAACTACCCTATTGATTATCTATGCTCAAAGCTGAGTCAGACTTTATATGGCATCAGAGTTCTAGCGAATCACGCTAACAGCAACATAGTCAAAATATTCTGCTATTACAAGTTTTATTCCCATGATCGCTTTGGTATTATTCTCTGGGGAGGCTGTAGCCAAGCGGACAGAGTATTTACATTTCAAACGTGTTATGAAGATATTTGGAATCATGTATAAACCATTTTGAACCACTTGGGCTAGTCACCATTCCTGCATTATATATTTTTGAATGTATTACAAAGTCAATCACCAAAGCTCTAGAAAATAAAGGGGTTCCATCCCTACTGTGTCAATGGGTAAACACCAGTTTGGTGAAAAGGGTAATCATATCGACCATAGGTGAGACCACTATCACTGCTAGAACAGGTAGGGGATGTCCACAAGGTGGAGTACTATCACCACTTCCGTGGGCTATCCTAGTAGACGATCTACTGGGAAGGCTAACATCCAAATGCATGCATTGCTTAGGATATACCAATGATCTTGCAATTATTGCAAAAGGCAAATTTGCAGGAACCCTTTCGGATCATACGCAGACTACTCTGAACTCAATAAATAAGTGGTGTCAGGAGAAGGAACTAACGGTAAACCCTAAAAAAAACACAGTAGTTGCGTTTACAAAAAAGATAATACTGAGAGGACTCAAGCCACCATTTCTGAACGGGGTAGAATTTCCAATTGCACAAGAGGCAAAAATACTACAAAAAATAATTGAAAAAAAGCATGGTAGCCCTCAACCTAGGCAGAAAAATGTGTGGAAAAATCTGGGGGCTACAACCGAAAATTATAATCTGGCTACATAGCAGGGTCATCAGGCCAAAGACTCAGCAGGCTGGGGCGATCCGAAGGCTAAGCGGCATCCAAAGGCAAGCCTGCCTGGCTGCCACGGGAGCCATGAGGACCACCCCAACAGCCGTCTTAGAAGTCTTGCTGAACCTACCACCCCTTCATGTTCACATACAAGGCGAAGCCAGGTCAGTCGCCAGTAGACTGACCAGAGGGCGAGCGCCCATAAATAGACTGCACGACAAAGTGTATAACGATATATGCAAAGAGTTGGGAACCGACCCCATAAATGAGAATGCCATCGGACGAGATGCTTCCCAAGTATATATTCGAAAAAAACTTTAAAACAGTCAGAGCAGACAGAGAGGCATGGAAGGGAGGACCTCCAATTAATGCACAAATTGCCTGCTACACAGGCAAGCTAAAGACAGGAGTCTCACTGAGCCTAGACAAACATGTGACGATATTCCAGGCAGAAGTTGCAGCAATACACCACTGCGCGGAGGAGTTACTGAGGCAAGAGTTTGAGGAAAAGACCATTGCCATATATTTTGACAGCCAAGCGGCTATTAAAGCAATCAGCTCCATGCAAGTTAACTCCAAACTTGTCTGGGACTGCTTGGAAGTCCAGCAGAGGGTGGACCGTCAAAACGAGCTATCTCTGGCTTGGGTACCAGGCCACACAGGCTACAAGGACAACGAAGAGGCAGATTAATTAGCCCGAGAAGGAGCACGACGTCCCAATCGGCCCAGAATCTTTTTGTGGTACAGCGAAAGCGTTGCGAACAACACAAACCGATAATTGGTTGAAAGAGCAATCTCAAGAATGGTGGAACAAGGCGCCGGGCATGAGACAGGCCAAAGAGTTCATCAAGGAACCATCGCCAAAATTCACAGAGTACCCGCTAAGCCAGAATAGGAGATCAACCAAGATCATGGTTGGGCTCCTGACAGGACGCAGTAGACTCAACAAACACATGAATAACATCGGGCTGGCAGACACAACCACATGTAGGTTCTGCCAGGAGGAGGAGGAAACCTCAGCGCACATACTGTGCTACTGTGAAGGCCTTACAAGGCTAAGGTTTTCAACGATAGGGGAGGAAAAACCGAAGGTCGCAGTAAGTGGCTCCTAGCCCATAAGCCCCGTACAAATCTAATCTAATCTAACACCAGACATAATATAAACTTTAGTGTGCCATCAAACAGACTATCTTTTGTTGAAAGAATTAAATTTTTCAACCATTTACCTACTTCTTTGAAATATACACATGACTTCAATGTAATAAAGAAACCACTAATCAAACTACTTTGTGATCTTGAGGATTACTTGGCCCATCATCATTGCTAGATATACTTTGTACATTTTTGTAATGTCATAAGTGCAATAAATTATTATTATATAGCTCTGCAAAATCGGACGCGCAGAACAGAAGGCATTAAATGATTGAAAATTTCATTTTCATACCGATTCTGGCGAAATATATATCGTTTGATAGATATACATTAATGGGAATGTCTTCATTTGATGGAACTTCTGACCGAAGGATCATCTCAATCTTCTAGTTCAAGAACACTCTTTCCGAATATGATGTGAACCAGAAATGGAAATATTATTTTCACAGATACCTTGTGACACTTTTCTAAGATTTATAAAATACCAATGTAAATGTGCACGATCAGAAATATTGTGACCTACTTATTAATACCGTTATTGCTTTTTTACTTCGAAAATGTTATCTGAAGTGGAATTGTATGGAAATAACATTACACTCATACATTTTTCGAGAATATTAAGGCTTGTAGAGATTCAAAGGTAAAAGTCTCACTAGTAAGATTGAAAAGGTTATCATGAAAAATGTTAGTTCTTATTCTAATTCTAGGTCAAGTTAAAGCTTGTGTGTGTGTGTGTGTGATTTTTATGATAAGCAGTAGGGTGCAGGAATTTTCAAAAGTGAGAATCAAAAACGAAACCAAATTCAATTATTGATATATACAAAGAAATAATTTTTTTAAGCAAGCACAGGGCCAGCGCAATTTATTGTCAGTGCTGGTTTCTTATGGCAAATGGGGGATAAAATTATTATAGAAAGTAATGCTTACATCTCCGAACTACTTGACAAGTGTTAACAGTTGAGAATATTTTTTTCAATCGATAATAAATTAAGAAATAATAATAATTCTCGAATTGAACGTGAAAGTAGTTTTCAAAAATTACTTTACAGCGATATCAAGTTGTTTCAAGTGAGCAATATGAAATAAGAAAACACTAACTGATGAAAAAATAAATATTTAGTCTTTTCGCTGTTGAGTTACAATAAATAATAAACACAGATGCAAAAATCATGTATAATTGGCAACTAGGTTGTAATTTCGTTATACCCTGTATAATATATAGAAAAGCAGATCGTTAGAGCCGTTTCCGAGATAGCCGAAATATATCTACAAGAATTGCTCGTTTAAAGATGTAGGATTTCATGAAATAATAAACGTTAAATACTCTCCGCTATACAGTTTTCTATTTCAAAATCAACTAATTTCTTCTTTCTCGCATCATATATTGATGATAAAGTACCCCATGAAAAATAACCCAATTAATTTATCCTAAGAAAAAAAATGGATACTATTTATGAAAAATAGTAAAAATGTATTTTACATGTTTTAATATAATCGATAAAAAAATGTTCCCATAGAAAATATCCTCATTGTAACTATATCGGGTGACACAGGATATCGGGCCACCCCTATAACTTCTGCATTCGTGAACGGATTATTCTGAAATTTGGTAAAGTTATATAAGCAACCATTTCGGATTTGATCACATTACAATCCAATATGACGGACTTCCGGTTTTTCTGGAAATGCCAGCAACTTTGTTTTTTTCAAATCGAACAACCTGTATACTTTTACATATTCAAGTTCAACAGGTCAAACAAGTCCAAACCTTATGTCAAATGTAATTTTTTTGAAAAAAATTAAATTCAAATTGTTTTTTTATTTTACCTCGTGGATAAATGAGATTTGGTCAAGGCTATTCACAATGAGTCCCACATAACAGAGAAACATACTTTTTTATGAAAAACTATTTTTTGTGTCACTTATTGATGAATCAATGCAGTCACATCACATTTTGATCAAAAATTATTTTTTTCAAATGAAACCCCTATGGAGAGAGACATGTAGGTGACATGTCTCTCTCTAGAACATACATTCAGGAAAAAAATTACATATCATTTTTGTATTTCGGTGCAGTAACAAATTGTATACGTTCAAAAATCTACAACTAGTTCATGAGTTTCCTTGCAGTTCGAATAATTTTTCAACTTAGCAAGCTGTGGAAAACAACATTTCTGAATCTTGTCAACTGATTGTGTTTCGCTGTCATCTTTCATCTCAACTCTCGAAAACCTATATATTTTCATTTTCCATTTCTACTAATTCTCGGAAGTTAACTAATTTTCGAGAGTTTAGAGGAAAGATGACAGCGAAACACAATTAGTTGACAAGATTCAGAAATGTTGTTTTCCACAGCTTACTAAGTTGAAAAATTATTCGAACTGCAAGGAAACTCGTGAACTAGTTGTAGATTTTTGAATGTATACAATTTGTTACTGCACCGAAATACGAAAATGATATGTGCTCTTTTATCTTAATGCATGTTCTAGAGAGACAGGTAGGTGGCCCATAGGGGTTTCATTTGAAAAAAAATATTTTTGATCGAAATGTGATGTGACTGCATTGATTCATCAATAAGTGACACAAAAAATAATTTTTCATGAAAAATTATGTTTTTCTGTTATGTGCGACTCATTGTGAATAGCTTCGACCAAATCTCATTTATCCACGAGGTAAAATAAAAAAAACAATTTGAATTTAATTTTTTCAAAGAAAATGCCATTTGACATGAGGTTTGGACTTGTTTCGACCTGTTGAACTTGAATATGTGAAAATATACAGGGTGTTCCTTTTGAAAAAACAAAGTTGCTGGCATTTCCAGAAAAACCGGAAGTCCGCCATATTGGACTGTTATGCGATCGAATTCGAAATGGTTGCTCATATAACTGTACCAAATTTCAGAAAAATCCGTTGAACGAAAGTTACAGGGGTGGCCGATATCCTGTGTCACCCGGTATGATGGATTGGCGATTATACCATCAATAGGTATTATCCTGGCTCATCCACCAATCACGAGTGATAGGGAGTTCCTGTCCGCGAGAGCAATAGCAGCTTTAGATCATGCACAACAGCTGTGTCGTATTTGTAGATAACCACTGCAAACAGGAACTACCTCTTTATTGATCATGGATTTTCTTCAATATTTCAATTGGTCTTTTGGATTTTTTTTTTCAGAAATTGAGATTGCTCAGAGCTGAACTTGATATTTTCCTGTAATACAGGCAAATTGTCCAAAATTGCGTAGTAGTAAGTAGTTGAAACTTGGCATATGCTGTGAGTGAACCGACCTATCAATATGAAATGAATTGAAAAAACGCATCAACATACGAATGCGTCTGTAATTCCCACCACCAAATTTCAGATAAGACACAAAATATCATGATCGAGTCACAAATCACTGAAAAATATTGTTTTTTTATACTTTCGCTAGTTCGATAACTTCTCTTGATCTATTTTGTCTGAGCGCAGTTAAAAAAAAAGGGACATTTTAACCATCTATAAAAATTAAGATATATTTATATATTTCCGGATTTCTGCAATTTCGTTATTTTCTATTTGTTGTCAAGCAAATTCTACTATATAATCGAAAAAAATAAACTGAAACGAAGGACGATTGTTTTGTTTAATTCTTTTCAAAACTGAATACAACGCGAAATGTATTATGCTGGCCCTGTACAAATGCACATTTCTTTACTTTGAATTCTCATTTTCGAGATTACTGGGGAAACTGAGATCATGTATACAGGGTGTTATGTAAGTACGTAACCAAACTCGAAGGGGTGATTCTTCGAGTGATTCTAAGACGTAAAGTCCATATAACCAAAGGTCTGGTAATGCTTTGTTTTCAAGATACAGGGCGTCAACATTTTTAAAAGAAATCGTTTTTTCCTAAATATCTTGTTGTATATTTATTTTGTTGGAAGGCAGGTACTCAATGAAACTGGCTTCAGACAGGGATCTATTGCTTTATTAACAGTTCAATGAATATCAAAAGAAGGCGCCTGAAACAAAATATGAAATTGCTAATAGGCACAGACAATAATAAACCCACTACTCTATAAACATGAAAATAATTAATCCTACCTTCTTGATACTTCTAAATCCTGCATAAACATATAATTATACAATTGGAGTTCCACACAAAAGAAAATGAACGACAGACTCTCGTGACTAATCACTTTTATTTTATTTGACAGTCCTGTGAAGTTTTTCACGGAACACAGAACATTAAATTAAGAACATGTCACTAAAATAATTATTTCATAAAATTATTCTCAACATATCTTAATAATGTTTTAGCCGAATTTGTTGAAATTTGGCAGTGTTATTTGTGGTAGTGAGGAGCTGATTTAGCCTCAACTAGAATGGAATCATCATGTCCAGTGGCGTCCCGGAAGGCACCTTAATCAATATTTTTGACCAAAAAAATGTGCGGTACTGATTTTTTGCAATTTTTGTATTTTTTTTTCGCATTGAGTAACTTAAACCACAACTTTTTGATTCATAGCATTTTTTTCTATCTTGTTTGTTTTTGAGAAAAAACATAAAAATCACTTTATTGCATGTCCCTGGGACAACATAATAAAAAATTTGAACTACCAAACCATCAAAAAGTGGGGAGTGCTTGTTATTTTTTTTTCATATCAATTGTCTATTCTAGTCTTAGAAATTGTTATCAAAAGTAATGCAAGATATGCAATAACGAGATTTTTATTTATGATTGAACAATTAAAATTACATAAAAGTCATCTTTTGAATTTTTAGATTAACTGTTTTTGATGTACCAAATAACGTTAATTATTATTGCAGTGTTTCGAAAGTGAAGTTAGAGTGCCATGGAAAAAAAAACGATTGTTCAAACAAATTTGACTTTTTACATAACTTGAAACAGTGCATACGTAATTATTTGATAGTAATTATTTGAAGTGTTTTTAAGAGTTTTAGGCTATAAAATTTGTTACTGATATTAGAAAATGGTTCGGTTTACAAACTCAGAAATGGCCGATATGCATTTGGTCTATGGAATGGCCCAAGGCAATTCCAGAGCCCCTAGACGCATTTATCAAGAAAGATATCCTCATTGCATTGTACCAAATAGACAAACATTTGTAAGAGTACACGAAAGGCTGTGCGAATCAGGCACTTTCCAAAGGTCGGCTACTCTTATTGAGAGTCCTGCAACGGTAAGAACAGTGGAGCTGGAGGAAGCAGTTTTACGTGAAGTTGAGCGTAGCTCCGATACAAGTACACGCAAAATTGCACAACAATTAAACATTTCTCACTTTACTGTATGGAAGATTTTAAGGGACTGTCAGCTGTATCCTTACCACATACAGCGTGTGCAAGCGTTATTACCTGCGGATTTTCCCTAGCTAGTTGATTATTCTACTTGGCTTTGCAACAACATGCAGCAGCTCCGACATTTCTATCCCGTATATTGTTTACCGATGAAGCGCGTTTTTCCCGAAATTCAATCATGAACTTTCATAACAATCATATCTGGGCTAAAGAAAATCCCCATGCGGTTATAGAACATCATTATCAACAACAGTTTTCCGTGAATGTTTGAGTTGGTATTGTGGGTGATTATCTCATTGGACCTCATTTTTTAACCCCGAGATTAAATGGTCAAGAGTATCGTCATTTTTTGGAATTTGCGTTACCTGTACTATCAGAAAATGTCCCAGAGGAGCAATGTGGTTCATGCACGATGGGGCCCCACTTCACTTTAGCATAGTAGCACGTCAATTTCTGGATGCAACTTATGGAGAAAACTGGATCGGTCGCGCAGGTCCACAGTCATGGCCACCCAGATCACCAGATTTGAATCCCTGAGATTTCTTCTTTGGGGACATTCAAAGTCCCTCGTTTATAAAACTCCAGTCAACACTGGAGAGGAATCAATCCAACAGATACGGGATTCATGTGATCAGATAATAAGACATACGCCGGAAATATTTCAACGTGTTCGGCAATCGATGTTAAGATGAGGTAATGCTTGCATTGAAGTTGCAAGAGGATATTTTGAGCAACTATTGTAAGTTTTGTGTTACTTATTGTTGAATGTTTTCTTACTGAAAAAATTGCGTACCATTTGTTTAAGTGTGGTTTTAATAAAGAGTTCTTCTTGTTTCATGTTTTTTTTTATTTCCGGCGTTACCACATAATAATAAAGTGATTTTTATTTTTTCTGTCGAAAACAAAGCAAGATACGAAAAAATGCTGGAAATAAAAAAGTTGTAGTTTTAGTAGCTTAATGCGAAAACAATACAAAAATTGCCAAAAAATCAGTAGCGCACAATTTTTTTTGTCAAAAATATTGGTTAAGGTGCCTTCCGGAACGCCACTGGACATGATATTTTCAATCCAGTTAGGGCTAAATTAGCCCCTTGCTACCCCAAATAACACTGCCAAATTTTAACAAAATCGGCTAAAGGATTACTAAGATATTTAGGTAAAAACTATTTCCTTTAAAAATGTTGACACCCTGTATCTTGAAAACGAAGCATTACCGGACCTATGTTTATACGAACTTTTTGTTTTAGAATTACTCAAAGAATCACCCCTTCAAGTTTGGCCACGTACTTACATAACACCCTGTAGAGGGACTTCTGAGAAATGCAGAAGCACACAGTTTGAAACAATTCACATATATTTTTCTCGCGACTTTTCATAGTTACTCCGGGGCTTATAGAAAATAGTCTAAATTTATGACCAAACTGAGTAACTGTTTTAAAAAAGGGCTGGTTAGATGAAAATATTAATATATAACGTACTGCTACTGCTTTTGCTCAAAGTGTATGCTGCTGCGTTTCCAGAAAGCTTCTTAATCCAGTGCAATTACGGAAATTATTGGAAAAAAAAAAACATAAAATCATGTAGTTTGGGGATTATGAAGGATCGATAGGGGGGTATATTCTGAGCATATATTCCAATTTGAGGGATTCTGGCGAGGTCAGCTCAAGGTCATTTCGATGAAAACGCGTTTAATTCGATATCTCGAGAACGGTTAGTGTTAGGCAAAAAATGGTGGAGACCTTTTCTCTTCTAAATTGAATTCACTAACTTTTGAAACTGGAATTTTTTTTTTTCATCAATATTTTTCAATTTATTGCTTCCGAAAGGCAAAAATTTTACTTTTTTTCTTCCCTTTTTTTAATTTTTCGCCATTTTCTCCCCAACCGTTCAATTTTATTAAATTTTACCGATTATCAAAGTGTAGATCTTTTAATTACGAACAACTTTTTTCTCAAACTTTTTTCTGTAATGCCAATACCTTCAGAGTTATATATTACTTTACCGAGCAAAATCCGCGCCATTGTCGCAACGTGTATTCACGGACACACTGCAATGACCGCATTGAAGTATACTCCGGATTTGATTTCTCTGACTGAAGTTTTTCTACAAGCTAAAGCAGACAAAACAACTCTCGCTCCAAACGGCGAAAAATTCATTTTGAATTTGTATCGCAAGGCTTCAGGTGACACGAATTGTACGAATCTCAACGAGCTCCGTTATAAAGGATACAAAGAAATGGCAGGCAGGTGGAGGGTTAAATTGGAATCCCTTCCTCCTACCTCCGATGCCGCATTTTTTCACTCGTTGAGGTGTTACTACCAAGTACAATACAGTTTTAATTATTCATTTACGTCTTTTTCTAATCCTTATTCACATTATTATCCCATCGAATGGAATAAAAAATACCCAAATTGCAGAAGTACAATATTCAAATGATATTTGAATGATTACAATATTTAATATTTAAATAAAGTACAATTTTTGAATAGTTTAATCGATTCACCTTTTGATACAGGTAAGTTGGCTAATAAATGATCATGGAATACTTTAATATTTCTTTCAAGTACTAAATACCCACTGATGTCGCTGATATTGCGACTGTGGCGCGGATTTCGCTCGGTAAAGTAATATATAACTCTGAAGGTATTGGCATTACAGAAAAAAGTTAAAGAAAAAAGTTGTTCATAATTAAAAGATCTACACTTTGATAATCGGTGAAATTTAATGAAATTGAACGGATGGGGAGAAAATGGCGAAAAATAAAAAAAAGGGAGGAAAAAAAGTAAAATTTTTGCCTTTCGGAAGCAATAAATTGAAGAATATTGATGAAAAAATAGAAAGTTTCAGCTGAAAGAGTTAGTAAATTTAATTTAGAAGAGAAAAGGTCTCTACAATTTTTTGCCTAACACTAACCGTTCTCGAGATATCGAATTAAACGCGTTTTCATCGAAATGACCTTGAGCTGACCTCGCCAGAATCCCTCAAATTGAAATATATGCTCAGAATACACCCTCCTAGCGATCCTTCCTAATCCCCAAACTACATAATTTTATGTTTATTTATTTCCGTAATTGCACTGGACTATCTGGGGCACCTCAAATAAACCCTCTTACTTTGGTGTAGGAGGTGGAAGAATCAAAATAGAATACCATAAATGGAATGAAACAAGGAAGAATCCATGTATTTCTTATATTCGTCCCAAATAGCTTTTAGAATCTGAGATCCGTTTGGATCTCCTCAAATCATTTGAATTCCCAGAAATATATATCCGTTGATTTCCATAATTTTTTACTGTAATTCTCGGAGAGTTAGTTTCCGCTAGCTACTACACGATAATTTGGGAGATGATTCCTTCACCTCTCACCCTGACTAGAACTACAGCTATTCTTACAAGTTCAATAAATTAGTCTCTTCGTTTTGACATCCTTCCGTTCTATTGAGCAGTTTCTTCTCTATACATAGGCGGGTTGCGGTTTGAAAAACGGATATGAAAATGGACAGGGACAAATCAGCCAGCAGCGCCATCCGAGATAGGTCATGACCCTGTTGGACATAAGATAGTGCCACTAAGACCGTCTGGGTTCCAGTTTTTGTGACAAACTCGTCAGCACCCTTTGATTGTCAATCGTTCGCAAACAGGAAATGTACGATTTGACTTCTCCTTCGCTTTTCGGTGACGGAGGTTCTAAAACTGAAATCAAATGAGGGCGGTCAGTGATATCATCAGAAAACTACGATGAGAAGAAGAGTAGTTGATAATTCAATGATAATAATTTTTCTCATGAGAAAAAGTACAATAGTTTAGAGTAGGGATACAATGAATACTTATATAAATAACATATAACGAAGTGTACGATTTATTTTATGGAAAATTATGGGAATATCAATGAGCAGGGATTTTTTGGATGTTTCCTAAACTGAATAATTTATCGACAGATACGATATTTTTTCAAATGGATCTTGGAAACTTTAATGACATACATTTTATTTTAAATATGTTGAAAGAGAATCATATGCCTTTATACCTCCATAAAAAATTGACCTATGACCACATTTTTAACTGACGAAAAAAAAGGAGGAGGTTCTCTAGTCGACGCGTATATTTTTTTATGTATTACCACGCATAACTTTTCACAGAGAAGTCCGATTTAGATGATTCTTTTTTAAATGGATAGAGGGTATACCTCAAAGTTGGTCCCATTTTGATTTGAAAAAAAAAACACCTCTAAGAGTAGAAGAATAGAGGATGATTTATTGATTTTACACCTGTGAACCGATTCTGTTGAAACTTGGCACACATGTGTAGTTATGATGACACTACAACATAATGGAGGCCCGGAATTGATCTGATGATGGAGACAGTCCTGGGAACTCCTCAACGGTTCACAGCAGCTACCTCGCGTTTGGGGTAATATGTACATATATAATTACATGTCCTGACTAACTGGCTCACTGATTGACTGATATACGTTCAACGCCCAGTTCAAACCGCTGGACCTAAGAGCTAAAAGTTTGGCAGCATATTTTTTTGATATTCCACCCCTAAAGGGGTGAAAAGGTGGCTGAGAAGTGGGGTGAAAGTGAAAATACAGTTGGTTTTGAAATTAGAGACATGGAAATGAGTATTTGGGCTCTTCTTGACAAATAAAGATAAATGTGTTTCCGGGTTTTTGAAAATTCAACCTTTAAGGGGTAAAATGGCGGTTAAAAGTCTGCATAGTTAGTTTTAAAGTTAGGATAAAAATTGGTATTTAGGGGTCTTTGTCAAAAATAAAAAATTTCGGTTTTTTTAGAAATTCAACCCCTAAAGGGGTGAAATGGGGGTTAAATTGGGATTGGGAGTTTGTATAGGAATTTCGTTAGATTTCAAGATAGGGTCATAAAAATTTACATTTGAAGTCTTTGTTACAAATAGAAAAAATATGTATTTCCGTGTTTTGAAATTAGAGTTATGGAAATTAGTATTTGGGCTCTTTTTGACAAATAAAGATAAATGTGTTTCAGGGTTTTTGAAAATTCAACCTTAAAGGGGTAAAATGGGGGTTGAAAGTCTGTAAAGTTAGTTTTAAAGTTAGGATACTGAAAATTGGTACTGAGGGGTCTTTGATGAAAATGAAAAATACATGTTTCGGTGTTTTTAGGAATTCAACCCCTAAACGGATGATGTGGGGGTTAAATTGGGATTGGGAGTTTGTATAAGAATTCCGTTAGTTGTTAAGATGGGGTCATCAAAATTTATATTTGAAGTTGTTGTTACAAATAGAAAAAATATGTATTCTAGTGTTTTTAGAAATTCAACCCCTAAAAGGGTTAAATGGAGGGGGAAAGTTTGTATAGGGGTCCCGTTAGTTTTCAAGTTAAGGTCATTTAAGGTCTTTGTAAGGGATACATCAATAAGACATCTGAAAAAAACAGAATCACATTGTAAAAATGATCTTTTTTTAAAATATAAAAAAACTTACTGACTGGAGGTTGCTAACAGAAGAATATAATTTTATTTATGATGTGCACCGATATTTTCCTGTTAGCAACCTCCAGTTAGCAAGTTTTTTTATATTTTAAAACAAGATCATTTTTGCAATGTGATTTTGTTTTTTTCAGATGTCTTGATAATAAAATAAAGTTTTTCGAAAGCTCTAAATTTATAAAGAGTCTTCTTTAATGGCCATTTCCTATTGACTGAAACCTCAAAAAAACAAAATTTGGTTTTTTGTGTTTTCTAAACTTCAGTTTATATATATATATATATATATATATATATATATATATATATATATATATAAGAAGGTAGTCTCTTGACTGGACTAGTTGAAAAAAACTGAGTTTAGGAAACACAAAAATCTAATTTTATGTTTTCCTTTGAGGTTGCAGTCAATAGGAAATGGCCATGTAAAAAAGACTCTTTGTTAAATTGTCGAGCTTTCGAAATACTCATTCATTATCAAGACATCTGAAAAGAACAAAATCACATTGTAACAATGCTCTTTTTATGAACTATAAAAACTTACTACTCGAGTTGCTAACAGGAAAATATCGTGCACATCACAAATAAAATCTTTAAAATCAGTTTGTAAAACATCTTCGACTACTTGAAAATTCATGTTGAATATGCAGATTCATGTCGAATTTGATTGAAATACACGTGGTGATCCTGCAGTGGGTTGTCGAGAGGACTGAACGCGGTCAGAATATTGATATGATGTTAGAACCAATGAGGAAGAGCACATGTTATCCACTTTCGACGATCATCTATGGCGGGCGATTCAAAGTTGTACAGGACACGCCTTTCGTGTCAAAATTCAGTAGATAGTTATATCACGCTGAGATTTGCAATATCGGAACGTTTATTCATCAATTAGTTGATTGTTGATATGTATCATTTCTAGAAGTTCTTTTATACAGTTTTCTGCAAATACTGATTATTGAAATTGCTAAAATGGTTGAGTTTAATCAATGCTTGCAAGTGAACTGTTTTGTTTAAATTACAATCACTTTTATGAGACGTAATGCGGCCTGATAAATTTCTTTTGGTTTGTCCAATATAGACTTTCTCACAATTCAGACAAGGAATACTATATATGACATTAGAACATTCTAAAGTTGTTAGTGGAACTTTTGTTTTGGCAAATAACTTAAAAACGATTTCGGCCTTATTTACTAAAACAAAAGTTCCACTAACAACTTTAGAATGTTCTAATGTCATATATAGTATTCCTTGTCTGAATTGTGAGAAAGTCTATATTGGACAAACCAAAAGAAATTTATCGTGCCGCATTACGTCTCATAAAAGTGATTGTAATTTAAACAAAAACAGCTGTGCACTTGCAGAGCATTGGATTAAACTCAACCATTTTAGCAATTTCAATAATCCTAGTATTTTGGCTAAGGAAAACAACCTGTATAAAAGAAACTTTCTAGAAATGATACATATCAACAATCAACCTAATTGTATGAATAAACGTTCCGATATTGCAAATCTCAGCGTGATATATAACTATCTACTGAATTTTGACAAGAAAGGCAAAAGTGTCCCTGTACAACTTTTGAATCGCCCGCCATAGATGATCGTCGAAGAGTGGGATAAACATGTGCCCTTCCCTCATTGGTTCTAACATCATATCAATTATTCTGACCGCGTTCACGGTCCTTTCTCGACAACCCACTGCAGGATCACCACGTGTATTTCAATCAAATTCGACATGAATCTGCATATTCAACATGAGATTTTCAAGTAGTCGAAGATGTTTTATACAAACTGATTTTTAAAGATTTTATTTGTGATGTGCACCGATATTTTCCTGTTAGCAACCTCGAGTTAGTAAGTTTTTTATAGTTCATAAAAAAGAGCATTGTTACAATGTGATTTTGTTCTTTTCAGATGTCTTGATAATGAAATGAAGTATTTCGAAAGCTCGACAATTTAACAGTCTTCTTTACATGGCCATTTCCTATTGACTGCAACCTCAAAGGAAAACATAAAATTGGTTTTTTGTGTTTCCTAAACTCAGTTTTTTTTTATATATTTATATATATATATATATATATATATATATTTCCACATTAAAATGATTCTTTATATACAGGGTATGACACTACCTACTTCTCATCTTACCTAAATGTCTACTCCTACAAAATCTAATGGTCCTCATGGTTTGTGCGAGCATATGCATCTTTTCGAAATTCACCAGTCCATCCAGACAAGTTTTGTTGCCCTCATGCGTGAACGTCATGTCTTTGAGTAACAGCGGCATGAAGGGGACCACAGGTGGTTGCAGCTTACCGACGCTCACTCTGTATGCGCGGTGATTGCGGCTCGGATCGATCAGCGATTCGAATTCCGTGAAGAGCTTGCGAAATTTCGACGGTAGTTTCTCCCAGGTGTTCGAGAGGCGGGAAACAGCAACGTTGCTCAGCCCCATGACTATTGCGCAGAAGGCGTTGAGGTTCTGGAATTCTCTACAACTAGAAAATACGAAATACTTTGTAGAGTATAGCATTAATCGGAATGATGGAGGAGAAAAAAAAATCTCAACGTTTCGAAACTTTATTGTTTTATCTTCAGGACTTCGGAGTAAAAAAAAAGACCTTTTAAATAATCCTTCCATACTTTTGATTTCGAATCGGTCACCATTAAAGGTCAACAAACAATTTCGAAAAAAAACTCGACGAAATTATAGAAATAACAAAACAATAAATGCGTGAATAAAAAATCGGACATCGATAACCTCGACACTTCATATTTCAACCTGATAGGAAAGATGAAATATAAATTGAATCGGAGTCTGGGGTAGGTGGTTTATTGTCACTTTTTATTATTGTTCTTTAGTCGGTTTGTTTAATTGGCAACTAAAAAAGCTGGGTAAATGTCAAAAACGAGTAACGATTGCCGACGGTTTAGTTTGTTCATCTTTGAGTATATGCACACTCAAATACAAAAAAACGCAACAAGTTATTATTTGATAAAATTTGAGCATTCACAATTTTTTATTCTTAGTTCAATTTTAATATATTTTTTAGCAAACTAGATAAAATGACTAAGTTCAACTTGCATATCTATATCCAATCTTTTGATAAATACTGGCGTATATGTCATTATATATTTTTTCGGCGACCTTGTATTAACGAGTCTGTTTAATCTACACGCAATCGATCGTTAATGACCTATTAATGGTCGATTTCTCTATTAATGCATCATTGTGGTATAGGCAACTAAACATACACGAATTCGAATATTATTCAAATTCCAAAACATATTACCATTGCGCTGTCAAATTTATGTATTTCCAAATCCAAATTTTGTAAGTTTCCTCCTAGTTGGAGGAAATGGATATCGACCCCAGGAACGAGGTCGACGGAACAATTTTGTAATCAACTCTTATATTAAAATGGCGATTAATAATCTCGAAAGTTAACGCGCTCGCTTCGTTCTCGCGTTAAAATATTTCGATCATAAATAGCCACCATTATTATAGTCCATCCAATATCAATTGCAGAAGCTGTTTCTATAGGGAGCAAATGAAAACTCACTTCGCTAACACGAACGTATATGCGAAGAAACGGAACGAAAAATAATCTGTACTACTCGTAAACATTCTCATCTAATGAATTGAATGATTATTTTGTGAACATTAGTAGCAATATTTTAAAACAGCTGGAGAGTACTCAGGTTGATCCAGCGAAACTTACTTCATCTTATATACAATTCCATAAAAGTATCTTCTTCATGCCTGTAGACTCCACAGAAGTTGGACATATTATTGCGAATCTCTCGGATAGTACCGCTCTTGATGTGTATGAATTAAGTAACAAGATGTTGAAGAACATGAAAGAGGGATTAGCGAAACCTCTCCCCAAAATAATAAACAAATGCTTTGAGATAGGTGTGTATCCCGAGAAGCTCAAATTCAGTAAAGTGACCCCTGTATTCAAAAAAAGAGACAAAAATGAGATAGAAAATTATCGTCCTATCTCAATAATCCCAACTTTATCAAAACCCATTGAAGCTGAAGTAGAATAATACAATTTGTGGATTCGAACGACTTGCTCTCAAAGTTCCAGTTTGGATTCAGAAAAAATCTATTTACATCGCATGCCATATCTGAACTGGTGCGAGCCACGGTCGATTCCTTCGAGAGAGGGGAAGCACTCACAGCCGTATTCTGTGACCTATCGAAGGCATTCGACTGTGTGTCGCACTCGATTCTAGATTCTAGAAAATAGCTGATTTGATTGATTCTTACCTATCCAAACCAAAGCAGGTTGTGGAGCAAAGTAGTGTGATATCTCCAGCAGTGAGTGTAACAGCAGGTGTGCCCCAGGGGTCAATCTTGGGACCCCTACTATTCCTAATATATGTTAATGATCTTCCACACCATATGAACCCTCTCAATACCATTCAGTATGCCGATGATACGACTTTTTATGAGAGTCACCCTGAACATGAATATCCAAAGCAACGCGTTGGAAAAAATCGTTTTTTTTTTGCAGCCAATAAGTTATGCTTCCACGTCAAAAAAACTGACACATTTACTTTCAGACTAAAAGAGCTAAAGGACAGTCAAAAATCCATTAAGTTTTTGGGGGTAATACTGGATCAAAAACTCAATTGGAAAGACCACATCAAAGATCTCTCTACTAAGCTGTCCAGCACTCTTTACCTGCTTCGTAGAATCAATGAATTTGTTCCTTTTTATGTTTCAAGAGCTGCTTACATGGGGTTATTTCAGTCTAAGCTGTCATACGGATTGGTTTTCTGGGGACTTTCAACTGATTGGGAAAGGGTATTCATTCTACAAAAAACGGCTATTAGAATCCTGGGAAGGGCAAAACGGACTGACAGCTCTATTTAAAAAATTTAATATATTAACCATTGCGGCTCTTTACATATTTCAATGTCTCGTCTATATCAAAACACAAAATAACACCCCTAAAGTTAATCACAACCACGAATATCTGACCAGAAATGGCCACAATCTTGGCAATTACTCATAAAAGCTTCCTTACTGTGGCAATAAGACTCTTCAACCATCTACCACATTATATGAGGAATTTACATATAAATAAATTCAAAAAAGTATAAAAGGGCTGCTGGTTGATCTCTGCCCTTATGACGTTAGTGAATTTCTCAACAGCAAGCTTTAATACTTTGCCTTTTTGATGTGTCTGTTTTGTACTGTATTTACCTACTTCGACGATGGTAAATCTATTGTACTGATAATAAGCAAATGAATTGATTGATTGATTAAAACCATGGAAGGAGTATAAGGCAAGATACGGCACCATGTAGCAAATGTTTGGTATTGGAGGGGTAACTCTGAGAGGGGGTGAAGGGATATCTAGCGTACTCACTGACGTAGGCAGACCCAAAACAACAATAAATGGAGTATGGTATCTCTCAACACAGACCCAAAACAACAATAAACGGAGTATGGTATCTCCCAACACAGACCCAAAACAACAATAAAAGGAGTATGGTATCTCCCACACTAGACCCAAAACAACAATTAATGGAGTATGGTATCTAGCGTGCATATATGATATGAGAGTATAGGTCAAACGTAAAAAATCACTGTCAAACTGACATTAGGCCAACAACGAGCAAAGCCACCTCGTCAAAAAATAACATTTCTCAAAGTAAACTGTTGACAAAATATATGAAAGGAATGGTTCTTAACAAAAATTGACATCTTGAAAGAATTTGGCTGCGAGTTATTCCACAGAGTGTTTCGAAATTGGGGGTATACAACAACCTCTTAATTAACCCGGTATAATGACTAATACGCCAGCATTTAACGAAGAATGGATGTGCATGTGGAAATTAGTCATTTCATCTACCTTTTGCAAAAAAAATATGAAAATTGAACTAAGAATAAAATAAAATGAGACCTTAAATTTTATCAAATATCAACTCGTAGCTTTTTTGCATGTGAATGTTGTTATGTATTATGTCGATTTAATTATTTTCTATTTTTGTGAACAAGAAAAACCAGCCTAAATGTGAGTAACATTGTTTTTGTGTATGTTTTTTCCCTTTCTTTGGAGCTTTTCTACGATGATCAATTGTCATGTCAAGCAATCTTTTTAATTTTGTTGATATACATTGTTCAATAATTTTATTTCAAATGTCTTGTTTTTTCAATTCAACACTTGAAATCATATCAGCGGTCGTTATTCTACTAGGTAAGATTGTAGACTTGATAATTCAATCTTCTCGTTGGTGGAACTTCATTTTAGAATACAAACAACCCTGGAATTAAAAAAAAATTGATATGTTGATGGGTATATCAAAATCCCTGATGAAGTAACAGCGACTACGTCGTTTAAAAGATTATTTTTCGAACGCTGTACACAAAATACTAACTTTGGGAACTCCGCAAAATGTCTTCTTAATAGCGACACTTTAGCAAACTCTAATTGGTTTATTCAGAAAATGTATGATTTAATTCCCGAATAATTCTATTGGAAACCGCCGCAAAGAAACATCAAAATGGTGACCAATAATTCATTACTATAGGTATAGTGTCATCCTTTTTTGATGTTTTTATTGTTATAATACTATATGAGGTAATCAATTACCTTGGACCATTTGAAATAGCTTCAGAGGTCAGAAGTTCTAAGTATTTGCTCTGTTCCTCAGTGTGTTGATATTACTCCAAGGTATATTAAATCTCCACTTTCGACTATTTTTCCATCAAAAACATTTGTGTAAAAAGTAACAAATACACTCAATATCAAACTAATTTCAAAATAACACGTTTCCAGTGATGATTCCTTGTAAAAACAAGTTATTTCAAAATAATGTGTTTGTGATTATAGGTAGAATATGCCATTTTTTGAACTTGTGAACCAGCCAAATAGAATGCTTCTGAAATGAGGATTTGACGAGGTCAATTTTGATAACGTTTCACAGATTCAGAACTGATAATTGAGGAGTAATATTTTACATAGGTGCTTCGAAATAATTGAAACAAAACTATAAACATTCTGTTGTTTAGGCGTTTCTAATTCAGTGATCTCATTGACCTAACATAATAATTATAAGTTCAACTGAGGTTATTTCGGTGTTTATTGATACGTACTATGCTGCTAATTTGATGAACTTCCTAAGCACTGCCACCCTTTTGCTGAGACTAGTCGTCATGCATATTTCAGTCACAACCCAGAATTGTATCTCGTTGAATCTTCGTAGAAACACATCCAGGTTAGCAGTGATTTGTCCAAAGTGATGCCTGCCAAATGTGTGATAGAGAAGTTCATATTCGTGAACGCACCTAAAAAACGTAATCAATGAAAAATTAAGTGATGTAATCGAGGGTAATATCATTAGTGCTAGGGATTTTATCGAGGGTAATATCGATAAGTGCTAGGGGGTTTATCGAGGGTAATATCGTATGTGCTAGAGGTTTTATCGCTCTTTTTTTTTTAATTTTCAAGATAGCATTTTGTCTGGAAATTGTGCGGTCTTTTTATCTGATTAAAACACGAAAGCGAAGCTTGAGTGAAAATCCTCTGCACGAATGATATTTGAAAATAATATTTCCCGAATCACATTTGAAACTGGATAAAATTACCAGAATTTATGTTATATTTGAATTTTCAATGGGGAAAATACAATTCTTGTTCCAACATTGAAGGGATCGTGTCCGTTTCTAAATGTTTCGTGTCTCAGATTCATTCATTTACAATGATCCTTCAATGCTCTTGGTATCACCCAAAAACCCAAAATATGTATAACTTTTTCACTATCAAATGAAATAGGTTTGTATCTGAAACCGATTAAAAAAATAAACTCCTGGATATCGATCCGAATCCGAGCCTCCCGGGTGAGAAGATGACGCGTTAACCACCAGGCCATGAATATTGTTGTTGATGTTGTGAAAATAAGGGTTTTCAATTATTCATTGCCTTACTTGAAAGCCCAAGGCTTTTTAGCATGCTGAAAAATGTATATTTCAATTAAAATATCAAACCATTGTGATAGTGAGGTGAGAATCCCTTATTTAATCAATTTTGCGTTTTCTGTTTCCCTGAATAGGAATTGAATGCGTTGACATATAATTTCATCGCAAAACAATATCGAATCTACTGGTAGTTTTATCACTTATAATTGCACGAGAGGTTTGTATTTTATCGGGTAAATTTGGGTTGTCAAATGAGAAACTGTTGCCTAACAATTAGACGAGAAAAACTGTCAACTATTAAAAACGCGACACCAAAGGTGGAGCGTTTTTTAGGTTGACAGTTTTTCGAGTCAAATTGCTAAAGGAAACAGTTTAGAATTTGAACTACACAAACTTACCCGATATCAATACAAACATCGAGTGTGATTCGGCAGGACAATTTAATGAATAAGAAATTTAGAAACATATCAATGCAAACTTTCTTTATGAAACATTAAAAATAAACACATTTTTATTCAAATGTACAATTATTAACAAAAACTTTTTAACAAAAAATTAAACCGACGAAATACGGAACTGAAAAGTAAAAAATAAAATAAACCTGTCTCAATAACTGAGCTTCTAAACTAATATTGATAACTAATTTTGAGTCGGCGCCAAACAAACAAGCAAATGAATTAGATAAGGCGCATCGAGTTGCGCGGTGACATTTTGATAATTTTTTTGAAGTAATTTAATGATCTTCGTTTGGCACCGACTAAAAATTAGTTACTAAC
Organism: Gonioctena quinquepunctata; assembly: GCA_018342105.1. Lineage (NCBI taxonomy): Eukaryota > Metazoa > Arthropoda > Insecta > Coleoptera > Chrysomelidae > Gonioctena > Gonioctena quinquepunctata. The sequence goes on along the minus strand of JAFIRS010000382.1, from coordinate 348,998 downwards.
ATTAGTTTAGGAGCTTACTTATTGAGACTAAGAAGGTTTATTTTATTTTTTACTTTTCAGTTCCGTATTTCGTCGGTTTAATTTTTTGTTAAAAAGTTTTTATTTTTCAATTTTTTGTGACTGAAATTTACTAATTACTACCTACTTGTTTTTTGATTACTTCCAAAATATTTACTTACCCACCTTACTTCAACTATTACCAGTTAAATAATATGATTATCTACTTTTACTATTTGTTGTAATATAAATTATGTTTGTTGTTCTGGTTAGTTTTCTTCATTCCATCCTCTCATAGAATATAATGATTGTGACGAATGTAGGAGAACAAAATTAATGACAATAGCGATCTGTCATTGTCAACTACATATGTGTGCCAATGTTCACAAGTGAAAAATCAATTATTCCACATTTTTCTACCCGTAAGGGTGGATTATATCATTCGAAATCCATATATGATCAACAATAAGGTATGCCCCATCCAATAAAAAGAGAATCATCCAAATCGAAGAACCCAGTACAAAGTTATGCCTGATAGAATCGGTTAACGGACCAGAATTCAGAGGGTGAGTGATCAATATCCTTCATTACACGCTTCATATTAGCTTCACTTGTATGTTTGTTTGTTTGTTTGTAACCGACTCCTTTGGGCGCGATTTTGACCCACGTCCGAATGATTTGAAATTTGGCAGGTGTACATAATTCCGGTGACAATGCGTCAAGAAATTTTTGTGTGGAAAAAAAAACAAAATGGCGGCTCCAATATGGCGTACGAGTTTTGTGATTATGGTCCGATTCGCTTCAAAATTGGTATCTGAGGGTTTTCGTGGTCGGAGATTATGATTCTCCTGTCAAAATTGGAAAATTCAAGATGACGGCTCCAAAATCGTGGACGAGTTTTGGGATTATGGTCTGATTCTATTCAAAATTGGTATGTGGGGGTTTTTGGGGTCGAATATTAAGATTCTTTTGTAAAAATTGAAAAATTCGAAATGGCGGCTCTAAAATGGCGGCCGAGTTTTAAATAATTATATAAGCTTTACTTGTATGTTTGTTTGTTTGTTTGTAACCGACTCCTTTGGGCGCGATTTTGACCCACTTCCAGACGTCCGAATGATTTGAAATTTGGCAGGTGTACATAATTCCGGTGACAATGCGTCAAGAAATTTTTGTGTGAAAAAAAACAAAATGGCGGCTCCAATATGGCGTACGAGTTTCGTGATTATGGTCCAATTCACTTCAAAATTGGTATCTGAGGGTTTTCGTGGTCGGAGATTATGATTCTCCTGTCAAAATTGGAAAATTCAAGATGACGGCTCCAAAATCGTGGACGAGTTTCGTGATTAGGGTCTGATTCTATTCAAAATTGGTATGTGGGGATTTTTGGGGTCGAATATTATGATTCTTTGTGAAATTGAAAAATTCAAGATGGCGGCTCCAAAATGGGTGACGAGTTTTGGGATTATGGTCTGATTCTATTCAAAATTGGTATGTGGGGGTTTTTGGGGTCGAATATTATGATTCTTTTGTAAAAATTGAAAAATTCGAAATGACGGCTTCAAAATGGCGGCCAAGTTTTTAATAATTATATAAGCTTTACTTGTATTTTTTTTTTTTGGCATATACGCATCAGCCAATAGGTTTAGCGGCAAAATATTTACAGTCATTCAATTTTTTTTCTTAAGGATGTTGATTCTCGGAGGAATGTAATAATATTTTGTTTATTCGTTGAAGATTTTGCTTAAATCACTGGGAAATCCGTTATTCAGTCTTTGAACTGCGAAACAAGGACACTCCACTAAGATGTGCTTTATTGTTAGTGGCACTTCACATAAAAAACATTCAGGTTGAGGTTCAGTTGTAAGTAGGTGTTCATGTGTAAGGCGTGTGTGACCTAGGCGAAGTCGAGTGATGACTACTTCATGGAAGCGGTTGGATGACGTGTCGGACCATGCTTGAAAAGCTGGTTTGATCTCCTTTAGTTTTGAGACTTTTGTTTGCCAATAGTGGTTCCATGTGTCAGCTATTCTAGAATGAAAATAGGGTTTCAAGTCTGCTGCTAGTGTTCTCGTGTGGGGAATGAGTGCTGGATTCTCTAAGGCATCCTTCGCGTGTTTGTCAGCTAGGTCATTTCCTCTTATGCCAGTATGAGAGGGAACCCACAGAAAAGTTACTGATTGATTGGAGCTAAGTAGTTTCAATTCTTCTTTGATCAGTTTCCCTAGGGGATGATGGGTATATGTTTTTGATATCAAGTGTAGAGAGTTGAGAGAGTCAGTTATGATCAGAAAGTTACTTCCAGATGCTGTTTTTATGAAACGGAGAGCTACTTGTATGTTTGTTTGTTTGTTTGTAACCGACTCCTTTGGGCGAGATTTTGACCCACTTCCAGACGTCCGAATTATTTGAAATTTGGCAGGTGTACATAATTCCGGTGACAATGTGTGGAAAAAAAAAAATGGCGGCTCCAATATGGCGTACGAGTTTTGTGATTATGGTCCGATTCACTTCAAAATTGGTATCTGGGGGTTTTCGTGGTCGGAGATTATAATTCTTTTGTCAAAATTGGAAAATTCGAAATGGCGGCTCCAAAATGGTGGACGAGTTTTGTGATTATGGTCTGATTCTATTCAAAATTGGTATGTGGGGGTTTTTGGGGTCGAATATTATGATTCTTTTGTAAAAATTGGAAAATTCAAAATGGCGGCTTTAAAATGGCGGAAGAGTTTTGTGATTATGGTCTGATTCAAAATTTTCAAAATTGGTATGTGGGGGTTTTTGGGGTCGAATAATATATTCTTTTGTAAAAATTGGAAAATTCAAAATGCGGCTTTAAAATGGCGGCGAGTTTTGTGATTATGGTCTGATTCTATTCAAAATTGGTATGTGGGGGTTTTTGGGGTCGGAGATTATGATTGCCTAATTTGATAAGATCATGAAATTTTTTAATTTGCAAAAAAATAATAAAAATAATAATTGATAAAAAACTAAAAAAACACGCTTTTATAAATAAACCACACTAAAAAGTAGGAAGTGAATAATAGTTTAAGAAAACTAGAAAACACGCTTTTATAGAAAAGCAGACTAAAAAATAGAAAATAAGAAAAAAATATATTTTATTTAAAAAAAAGCGTGGGGTGCATGGCATCAATAATTATATAGTACATTACACACCTTGGGCAGTTATGTAAGAAATGTCTCACAGGTAATTGTTGGCCGAGGCGATACCATGCACCCCACGTTTTTTTTAAATAAAATATATTTTTTCCTTATTTTCTATTTTTTAGTTTGGTTTTCCATAATAGCGTGTTTTTTAGTTTTTTTAAACTATTATTTATTTTGCTACCTTAAGGGGTGGATTTCATCTTTTCGAATAGGACCAACTTCGAAGTACACCCTATCCACTGAGAAAAGAATTATCGGAATCGGACGTCTCAGTAAAACGTTATGCGTAATCATACATTAAAAAAATATACGCGTCGACTAGAGAACCTCCTCCTTTTTGGTTTCGTCGGTTGAGAACGCAGTTATTGAAGTTCATACTAGGAACAGTGATGTCGCTGCGGGTGCCACAGCTAATTGTTTCTGTAGTAGATGTTGAAGTTTTTTCTTTTTCCAAACGAATTTGTTGAATAATGCTCGAATGATACTCTTTGTCAACTTGTAAGTATGGTTTTATTGATGATGGATTGCTGTGTCCTGTTATTTTTTTTAGAGCTTGTTCTTCAATTCCGCTTTTACTTAATTCGCTAACGGCTGCCGCTCGATTTGAGTGATTTGTAATTTTGTCACGTTTGACATCTATACCAATACGTTGTGCCGAGCATTTGGTCCATTTGGAAATTTCATTAGTTCCAATCGGCACATTCTTCTACCAAATTTTAGAATTTTTCTTCTTTCAAAAGGGATTTGGTGTAAGAAATACTCTGTCCAATGTTTTAAAAGGGTCTCGTTTTTCCATTAACTTTTTAAATAAACGTATTGGACAAATATATTCCTCTAAAATATTAGGAGTTATCCATTTGCTGTCACATAATTTATTGTTACCGCCTTGTCCCGTTTTCGAAAAAAGAGGATTATACTCGATACGTCCAGTTTCTTTTCCATTATTTTCAATTTCAGATACGAAATAAGTGGTTCTACAGTAAGCTGCTTCTCCTCCGCGCCAAGCTAATTCAAACTCCAAAATGTGATATAATTTCTTTTAAAGTCCTTCCGGTTCATTTTCGTCATATAATCTGGCCATTGCAAATACTTCAGATTTATTAAAAGCTGATGCACTACATTTTCTTTTTTCGGGTTGTGCTTGTAGGATTTCACGTTTAGCATTACGTGCAGCTCGCGATGAATTAAACTGAACGTCGGTGAAACGATTAAATACAATATTGAATTTGTTATGATATTTACTTTATAGCATTTTAGCGGTGGTGTTCCAAATTGTTTTAACTACCGCTTCTCCGTTGCCTTTTCGTATATTAAATGCCTAATCTTGCAATATCACACTCAATTTCTCGATGGAAGTATATGGCTCAAATTTATATTTTTTTGCATCGCAAAACGTAGAAAATTGTCGCCAGATTGATGATTGCGTCGCAACTGTATTAGTGGGCACACAGGTAATAAACAATTTGACTAATTTCGGCGTTCGTAGACTCACCGAATCGACTCATTGTTAGTGCTTAGAAATTCAATAAGTTGGTGACAAACATGTCAAACTATTTATTTTGGCAACCAACACCGCGATAATTGATGAACAAATGAATAAGTGAAGAAACCACTAGTGCTTTTGTCGCTGTAAAAGTTGCAGCTAACTTTTGCCGCTGTCAAACTGACAATTGCACTGTGGCATATGCGATTTTTTATACATGAGTTGAATTGTCAGTATAAAACAGCGAGAAGACATTTTATCACTATGGAACTGACCTGATTGGTTCTCTCATTTGAAATCTCGGCAATTTTATTGGTTCAAACATAATATGGGAAATAGTCGCTCATAAATTTTGAAAATTTTCCAGATACATTTTGCCTGGAAATTTGGAGTGCAATTTGCGGTCTAATTGTCTGTTCAATCCACGAAAGCGAAGTGAGTGGTTTATTCTTTGATAAAGCCACAAATTATACGAATTAGATTTCCTAGAGGCAAATTGTTCGAGGGAAAATTTATAAATTCACAAAGAAATGATATTTGATGAGAATTTAATAGATAATAACTCCAAAAGATTACTTGGAGCTCTATTTGAATTTCCAACGATAATAATTTAGTGTTATCGATGTAGACGATTAAGACGATCAAAAGGAAATATTAAACGTTGAGTAACGAGATTAAGAGAGAGACTGAATAATTTCCACTTGTTACTGCAGTCATTTCAGACAATAAAGCTTATCTATCTATCGGTTTTTCTTATCCTTATTCCGATCAATTTGGAAGTACACTGTTAGGATTTCATCCAACTCTGTAACTATCAATTCAGCTCTTTTCTTCTATGAGATTTCATTATTTTCGAGGGCGCGGATGCTTCTTTTACTCTATTTTCAAAGTTCGTCTCGTTTCCAATGACTTGAATGCGAGCAAATCTCGCTATAAGCATTTCAAATATGTCAGCGACTTTTATAGGATGGTATGCGACGTAGCTCGGAAATAGTCTCTTATTATAGTTTATCCACAGACACATGTGTTTCATAAAGGCCTTGCGTATAGTTTTCGACGTAAGTCAGCAGCATATGGAAACTTTATTTTTGTATTATATACCGTGGGACACAGACTGGTACACCCCCTTTTCTCCTTTGTTTCTCTAGCTATATTTCTGAAATTTGGAACATTGAATATGCACTTTTTGACATATTTGGAAAAAAACAACTTCTGGTCTCTAGAGAGCCATGACATCAACTTTCGATTTGCAAATGGGGCACCCTATATATTATTACATTTTTGAAATCTTAATTATCTGAATACAATGATACCTTATAGTTGATATTTCATTTGTCAGAACACCCATTTTATTTTTCGATCTAGAGAGCCATGAACTCCATGAAATTATTCCAAATAATTAAAATAATGCTACACTATCGCATTTTTGATTGAAATAGTATTGTGGTTTGAAATACGTGCAAAAAAAGTAAAACAAAACGTTTTTTTACTCGAAACTCCATTTTCTCAAACGGTACCATAATGGTTCTCTGACGTCATTCGAAGGTACCATCGATATATGAATACCCCATTCATATTAACTTTTTGTGTATAACCAATAAGTATCTTCTCGATTCAATAACAATGAGTTATCATATGGAACACAAATCACATTTTGACGTTTCGATAATCTCTAATTGTCAGTTAGTCACTGAATACATATTGAATTGATCGCATTGATAATAGAAATAAGTTAAGAATGCCACCAGTTTATAACAGAAACGAAAAAGTAGATACCCTGATGATTTATGGGGACTGTCGGCAAAATGCAGTTGTTGCTCAACAGCTGTACTCGGAAAGATACCCCGAACGACAATTACTTCAAGCGTGTTGAAAAGCAGTTCAGAAGAGAGCCTGATAATAATGTTGGTAATGAACATAATATTGTTTCTGGAGATATAGACATGAATGTTCTCATGAGAGTTGAAATCGATAAAACAGCATCTCTTAGGGAGATCGCTTCCGAGTAGGATACCAGTCGTGAAAGTGTCAGAAGAATTTTGAAAAAACATAAGTATCGATCTTATAAAAATCAAATACATCAACATTTGTACGAAGACGATAATATAAGAAGGATGGAATATTGCAGGTGGGTACTACGCAAAGATGTACAGTCAAATAATGGGTTTCTGAAAACCATTGTATTCTCCGAAGAGTCAAGATTCACCAATCTTGGTTTATTTAACAAACAAAATTCTCGATATTGGACGCAAGAGAATCAGCATTTATTTAGGCAGGGGAATTTCCAAGAACGATTTGGCTTTAATGTATGGCTAGGAGTATTTGGAGATCAAATAATTGGTCCTATAATATTTCATGATGGTAGATAGTGGTAGATAACTAAATTTCCTAAGAAATGAAATTGAATATTATTTAGAAGATTTACCGCTGAATCTGGAAAATCGACTGTTTTTTCAGCAGGATGGTGCACCTCCGTACAATAGTAGGATAGTGACTAGATTACCTTCGTGACCGATTTGGGGAAATGTGGATCGGAACACATGGTTCTGTTAGGTGGCCTGCAAGATCACCGGACTTAACCCCATTAGATTCGGCTTTGAGCCTTCGAGAATGTGTAGCATTATTTTGATTATTTGGAACAATTTTAGAGATTTCATGGCTCTCTAAATCGAAAAATAAAATGAGTGTTCTGACAAATGAAATATCAACCATAAGTTATCATTGGATCCAGATATTTACGAAGATTTCAAAAATGTAATAATATACAGGGTGTATCATTTGAATTTGGCTCTCAATACTCAATCCTATATCATTAATGAACAGGCAAAACAAAAGAGGAGCCAGGCTGCTGCCCTGGGAGCGCCACTGGTGGCCTTGTATTTAACAAATTGGTAACCTCTATATTCAACAAACTGAGACCAATTCGTAAGATAGGAATAAAATAATAGCAATAGATTGACAAAAAAAACATTTTTATTGAGTTTACAAATGAGTATGGAGTCGTCCAATTTGTCGAGAGCCTTTGAGAAATCTGTATACAAGGTGTTTCTCAAAAGGGGCTCACCCCTATGACGATTTTGTTTCTACAGATAAACAAGTGAAATTCGGTGTGTGTGTATGTATAGTACACAAATATACATTTTTTGACGTATTCGATTGTTTTCTATCACTTTAGATTTGACCCAAATGATCCTTACTGTCTCATTATAAATGGGACACCCGGTATATTTTTACTTATTTCAATGGAAAATCACATTGTGAGTACAATGACACCCAATTTGTCACTTTTTGGCATTTATCATCCTAAAATTTTCCATCTATAGTGTCATGAATGAGTTAAAACGGTAAATTTTGGATCAAGTTGCCAGGGAAAAACAGTTTGGATCGAGTTTTACTTTTTATTTGTTTTACTGGTTCATTTAAAGTTTACAAAATCGTAATTATAATGTTTACCATATCTGAAAGGTGACTCATTACCATATCTTGGATATTAAAAATTTAAAATTTAAGGATGACAAATGCCAAAAAGTGACAAGTGGGTTGTTATTGCACTCACAATGAGATTTTCTATTGAAATAAGTAAAAATATACCAGGTGTCCCATTAAAAATAAGAATGTAAGGGTCATTTCCGGTCAAACCTAAAGTGACAGAAAACAATTAAATACGTCAAAAAATGCATATTTATGTATTATACCGAATTTCACTCATTTATCTATAAAAACAAAAAAGTTATAGGGGTGACCCACTTTTGAGAAACACCCGGTATAGTGTGTCTACCTGAAGCTGATTATCTAATGCACAACTTGTTGTTTGAGCAAATGTTATTAAATTAGTAGATCTTTTGTAGATTTTTTCGCTATAAAGTCATGTTATACAGAAATTATTATGTTAGTACCTATGGGGATATTCTATTATATTAGAGTAGTAACCATCTTAACTCTTCATTCAACATGTAATGTAATACTCACCAAAAAAGATCCCAGTCGAACAAGGTCATGTGATACGCAAGTTCTTTCGTGCTGAACATTTCTATGTCTCCATCGATGCCTTGCGTTGCTTCCTCTTGCTCACTCAAACACGTCTGCAAATGAAAATGATCTCAGTGTCGATGTGAGAAATAGAAATTGAGCTATATAAAGCATGTTATTTATTGAATCTCCGGAGCTTTATTGAACTGCGGGAATTATGGCTGTCTCTCTATTGAGGAATTACACTGCCTGTATGTCGTAAAACAACTTCAAAAGCGGAGTTTATTACACTGGAAGCGTGTGGGTAAATACTTTCAATGGCTTTTGAGACTAATAAAAGAGCGAGGATGGTAAGAATCCTACAGGGTTGAGTTAATTGGAAATAACTTTATTCTCACCGAGGACCATTTGGGAACAATAGCATGTTATAAATGTGTAACACCCTGTAGGTGTTATTGTTTTGTTTTTATTGGTCCCAGGGTAAGTTATTTCAATTTTTGATTCTAGTTTCTTGGACGAAATTAATATGAAACAGGGAGCTCATACTTCAAAATATATAAATGGGTCGTCGCGGATATAAAAAATCTATTTCTGCCGAGCAGACGAGTTCATTCATTTTGGGAGTCATTGCCAGTTACAGATATGTAACATTGTAACTGTTATTTAGTCTGGAAATGTTAAACAGAGCCTCATTGATTCAACACAGCCGAGCAAACTGTCGAATCGGCAATATACACGGGACGCGAAGATTTGGCGCTTCGCTTCTTTTTAGAATGGAAAAAGATCAACGGTCTTGAGACAGTCTTTTCGCGAACCTCGAGGGGATTGGTACGGGTTCCACCGTTGGTGTGATTCCACCGGGATCGGCCCGAGTTTTTGGTTTTACCAGAAACTATATCGAAGAAAATCGCCCTTCGATATACAGGGTGTTTCCTAACCACGGTACGAAACTTCAGGGTATGATTCGTTAGGTCATTTGATGAAAAAAAGTTCCTATGAACATATGTCCGGAGTTGCTTCGTTTCTGAGATACAGGGCGTTGAAGTACAAAAAAAAAAGGAATTTATAAAATATCCTGAATATCCTGAAACCGATGTGGTTGAAATGTGGTACAGCTATTTGGAGTATTAAGGCAATTATTTGGCCCCAAGTAGGTCCAGGGGCGTCTCAGTGGGCACCACAGCCAACAATACTGAGAAAAAAAAGTACTTTTTTTTTGTAGTATTTTATTTCTTCAGATTGAACAACTGAAAATACAACTTCCCTTCCCTTCCCTTCCCTTGTGTTTTATTCATATCAAGCTTCGTTTTCGAGAAAAAAATACTTTAACTTATTCTACAAATTATCCATGGACAACATAAAATACAAACCTAAAGTAAAAAATAAACAATTTTGACCTTAAAGTAAATAAGCAAAATGTCCACCGTCTGATATAATACACGACTGCAATCGATGTGTCATTGATTGTCTGACACGTTCAAAAATACCTGGAGTATTCCTTATGACATTGCAATTGTCACTTATTCGATTCCTCAAGTCATTCACATCTAGTATAGGGGTTTTATAAACGAGAGCCTTCAGATGACCCCATAAATAGAAATCTAGAGGATTCATATCAGGACTGCAAGCGGGCAAATGTTGAGGTCCTGCACGTCCAATCCAGCGATTAGGGTAGGTGATGTCGAGATACTGACGAGCATGAACACTAAAATGAGCTGGAGCTCCGTCGTGCATAAACCACATGTTGCCTCTCACGAATACGGGTACTTCTTCCAACAAAATGGGTAAATGATTTCGCAAAAAAGCCGTGTAGGATGGACCTGATAATCTTGCTGGTAAAAAAAAGGGTCCAATTAGGTAGTCACCAATAATTCCTCAGCGAAAATCGTTGCTGAAAATGACTTTCTCTAATAATGTGGGGATTTTCGTCGGCCCAGAAATGGTTATTGTGAAAGTTCATAATAGAATCTCGTGAAAAATTTACCTCGTCCGTAAATAAAATATTTGGTAAAAAATTATTATTATGTGCTATCATATGAATCAACCACCTGCAAAACATTAATCTTGGGTGAAATTCCCAAGGCAGTAGAGCTTGGACCCGCTGTATGTGATATGGGTATAGGAGGTTTCTTTTTAGAACTTTCCAAACGGTTTTTGGGCTTACTTCAAGCTGCAGTGCAATCTTCCTGGTACTATTTGAAGGATCTTCTTCTATCGCATCAAGTATAGCTTCTTCTAGTTCAGGCGTTGTTACAGTTTCTGGTCTTCCACCACCTACATTTTCATTAAAACTTCCAGTTTCACATGATCTTGCATGTAGCGTTCTAAATGTTTTAGCACATGGAGTTACTCTGTTGAGATATCTATCCTGGTAGATTCTTTTTTTTTTTTTTATGTTCTGGTTCCCACGAAAAGGGATATCCTGTAATGTTCAGAGAACATCGTGGGAACCTAGGGAAAGAAGGTAGGAGTTGGTGTTCTTCTTAAATTTCTGAAGGTTGTATGCCTCGGGGAACACCTCCCTAGGCAATGAGTTCCAAAGCCTCGCTGTTCGTTGGATGAACGAGTCTTTGGAAAGTGATGTTCTGCAGGTTTCCAAAGTGACCACGAAGGGGTGTGATGACTGAACTTGACGGGTTAATCTCGAAGAGACTGCCAAAGCAGGAACGATTGTTGATATTTCAGAAGAGCATCGCCCATGAAAATATCTATAAAATAGAGACAAATCGCCAACTTTTCTACGGTGTTCCAGACAAGTGAGCGAGTTTGTAAGCGAGGCATCACCGACGAGACGAATTGCTCTTTTTTGGACAGAATCCAATAGCCTCAGGATATGTTTAGGTGCCGCACTCCAAATATGGGAACAGTATTCCAGGACAGGTCGGATCTGTGCCTTATAGATCATAAGCAGCTGACTGGGGGTGAAATAGCTCTTGGCACGAAACAGAAAACCAAGTTTTTGGGATGCACTTTTGGCAATGGACCTCACGTGATTTTCCCAGGAAAGGTTATTGCTGATAGTAATGCCAAGCATCGATATGGATGGCTTCAGTGGTATGGTTACTCCTGACAAAGTTATGTTAGGCACAGTGAGATCGGCTTTTCTAGAGAAAAGATATGCTTGTGTTTTGTTTGCATTGAATTCTACCGGGTTATTAGGTCCCTATTCGAGAATTGTTGCCAAGTCCATATTTATATTATTAACATTTCTTCCTCGTTCATTTCTGGTTTCACGGGCTGATATAGGGGCCCTGGAAGAGAAAGCGGTATGGAGGGTACTATCATCGGCAAAGCTGTGTACTGGACATGAAGTTGCTTTCAACAGGTCGTTGATGTGAAGTAGAAATAGTGTTGGTGCGAGAATGGATCCTTGCGGAACACCAGCATTTATGAGTAGAGTGTCAGATGAAACTCCATCGACCACTACATGGAGAGACCTGTTTGAGAGAAAACTAGCAAGCAGAGAACACAGCTGAGGGGGCAAGCCATAAGACGGAAGCTTGGCGAGGAGTCCCTGGTGCCAAACTCGATCGAACGCCTTGGAGATATCTAATGCCACAGCTAAAGTTTCTCCATGCTTTTCAATAGATAGCTGCCATATATGTGAGACGTAAGCGAGCAGGTCACCAGTTGATCTCTGATGGCGGAAGCCATATTGCCTATCGTTGACAATTCCTGAGTCTTCCAGATATTTCATGAGCTCGATGTTGATGGCTTTTTCCATGACCTTTGAAATAATAGATAGCAGTGCGATAGGTCTGTAGTTGCTAGGTAGGGCCTTTTTGCCTTTTTTAGGGACTGGCTGTACTCTTGCAATTTTCCAATTGGACGGAAATACCCCCAAATTGTAAGAGTGGTTGAACAACTTGCAAAGAACAGGTGTTAGTTCGGGGGCACATTTCTCCGTGCTTTTTCCGCATTTCCATTTGCTAATCCATAAATAAAGTGCATGTCAGCCATTTCAGCGTTAGTAAAAGTATTCATGATGGAATCACTGCTAATTGACAACTCTGACTTTTACTGATATGACAATACTATCACTGTCAGCTGGTCTCCATAGCAGGTAATCATGATTGTAGAGTGCCTTCATTTTTTTTGTTCTCGAAAACTAAGCTGAATATGAAAAAAAACACAGGAGGCCAAAAAGTTGTATTTTTACCACGCTTATAAAAAACTTTAGAACCCACGCTTATATTCAAATGCACTGAATAGGAGAAAATAATTTTTTTCTCAGTATTGTTGGCTGTGGTGCCTACTGAGACGCCACTGGACCTACTTAGGGCCAAATAATTGCCTTATTACTTCAAATAGCTGTACCACATTTCAACCACATCGGTTTCAGGATATTCAGGATATTTTATAAATACCTTTTTTTTATACTTCAACGCCCTGTATCTCAGAAACGAAGCAACTCCGGACATATGTTCATAGGAACTTTTTTTTGTCAAATGACCTAACGAAACACCCCCTGAAGTTTCGTACCGTAGTTAGGAAACACCCTGTATAATGGTTCCACGGCCTGGCTTGAGTAGAAAATCTAACTTGATGCATAGCTTTTAACTATTGATTCACGGGGTGAACCTGATGCACAATTAATACCAGATTAGGGGTATACATAACATAGTATATTGGGAGTTCCTCTATTAAATTTGAGACGATCACAATTTTTTAATAATTTGGGAAAAACGGAAGTCAGTTACGCGGGTAACAATAAACTATGAGAGCCACGGGAAGAAACTGGTTCTATATTTCGATAATAGGAAATCACTATAGATATCGGAAATATGAGCACCCCTTTATTTTAGAACAGATATGTAATATTTTCAAACTATTCGTTGTTCTTTTATTCTCAAAAGGAGAATAATTTTTTTCTAGTTTACATTTTATACTATGATTGACCATTTTTTTTTATTCGACAAGCGTCGAGCTGTACTATAGTTCTTACCTTTTTCGTTAATAGATGTATTGAAGTTAATATGTGTGTATTATTTTCTCAACCGATGTTGAGGAAAGGGAAATTGAATTCAATTGAGAGGAAAAAGTCAATTATTAAGTTATATTATCACTTGAATAGAAGTCCCTCGAGACAAACGACAAAAAGTACTAATTTTTATATGGAGAATGAGAAGTTATTCAAAAGCAAGACCTCGCACATAAGGCCGAAGGCATGTATCCTAGTCCGACGGACTAGTGGCAAACCAAAATATGAGTGCCTTACATTATAGTATAGAAACAGTCTATCAAAATTGGTGTTGTGTGTAGAAAAATCCATTTTTCTACATACACCCTGGTGACAGCATCTGCCCTTATAATATGTAATTATTATATGTAGAAACATTTTGGACAAAGAGAGTGTGACTAGATTTCACACGAGGAGTTGAGATAATATAAGTAAGGATGGGAAATTCCATTATGTTATCAAATCGGGCGCACGAATTTATTTAAAGTTCGTCCATTCTTTCAATATATTTTTCGGTAGGAAAAATATTGAGAGTTATCGGCAAAATAGTTTTTCTTTAGAATTTAGTTTTTATCTGAAAAAATTAAAATAAAGACAAGTCAATAGTCATTGGCATGTTCTACAAATGCGAAAACCAACGGAAGTATTTCAACGGAATTCGTGAGGAGATTTCCCCTTTTCAAGTTTGAAATATAAAAGCATAAAACATTGCAGGAAAATCGGACGATTATGCTTTTGTCGAGTCTCATTTGCGTTATGGAAAAGCATCCTGGGGTGTTTTGTGTGTTATGTAGAAATATAAATTAGGGCTCTTTGCAGAGTAAAGCCGAGTGATTCTTGAAATATGCAGGATTCTCACAGTTATCTCGATTTTCATATTAAAAACATCATTCTTGATCCACATGAATCGCAACATAGTTATTTATGCGGCCTCGTCGGACAACTTCACGTCGAGTGCAATAAAACTTTTTGCACGAGTTGCATACAATATTTTTTCTACGTTCATGCAAAAACAAAAAAATATTTTATACAGATGGCACTAAGTGTAGGAAAATAAAAAGCGTACTGAAAATTGCGTCGATTTGACGTTTGTGTTTGTCATGATCACAAATGACAGATGTAGAAGACAGATGAGTGCAATAAATATTTTATTGCACAGTGCAATAAAGAACCACTTTTTTCATTGAATATAGTTCAATAAAGTTTTGTTTTTTGCATGAACGTAGAAAAAATATATTATAGCGTCATCTTATTTCTAATACACGTTCTTCCCAACAACTGAAATTATCATTGCCACTACCCACTGCTAACCTTACCTTGTCAATGGCTCTATCATATGAAATGGTCTGAAAATATATAACTGCTTACCAGTACATTTTCAAGAAATTCGATCAGTAATTTTTTGTTTTCGAAAAATGGTTGATAAATTGTTATGCGACCATCCCTTCTACAGTGCTTCTCAAAAGTCCGCTCCCCCCCTCTTATTTTTGGAAAGATTATACATAAACAAGTGAAATTTGGAAACTGAATATTAAAGGTTGTGAACTTCCCTACTAGTGATGATAGATGACGAAATCGTCAAAGACGTCACAAGGCCATTGTGACCAAAAATTTCAAATGGAACCCTACGGCAAGCGACACCTCTTTTTAAAGGTATCAAAAAAACCTATTCAATTATACTAATTTTGTTTGTGTTTATGGCAGTTTTGGCAACTCGCTTTTGAAAAACGCAAAGCTGTGATGAATCAAATCAGTTAATACTAAAATTCCAAATTCAAGCTCCGCCTCTGGATAGTTGTCAAATGAGCTGACGTTTTTGTTAGTCTCCCTAATTCGACGTATTTGTAATTGTCCATGTTTTTGTACATTTAATAATTTGTGTATTGTTGATCGAACGTTTAACTGTTTTAGCAGCTTTTGGTACTTTTAATATTTTTGTACATTTTAATAATTTGTTAAACTGTTGTGAGCCGAACGTTTAAGTGCTTCAAGAAGTGAAATGATACGTGCTTTAGGTGATAAAGTAGCAGCGTTCCTAATTCTTGTTGAAACTGGACAAAATATTCATGCAGCAGAACGCATTTTTAATGAGAGGTTTCCCGATCGCCCCGTTTCGGGGACTTATTTAAGGGAGCTTCTTCGTAAGTTTGAAACAACGGGTAGTATTGATGATGCGAAACGATCTAGCAGACCACAAATTTCTGATGAGAAAAAAATTGATATAACTGGCAGAAGTAATAGTTAATCCTACTTCTTCAACAACCCTCGTTGCATCTACCTGTGAAGTCAGTCGAAGTACAGTACACAGGGTGTTGAAAAAAAAACAAATTTAATGCATACAAATTAAAAATGGTTCATCAACTCTCAGACGACGACCCAGACCGAAGACTAGAATTTTGTGAAAATATGGAAACTAAAATTAACCAACAGCCAGACTATGTCAAAACAATTTGTTTCAGTGACGAAAGTACTTTCTATCTAAACGGAAATGTAAATACACAGAATGTGAGGTATTGGAGTGACGCACATCCTCACCTGTTCCGTGAAACACATACCCAATTTCCCCAGAAGGTGAATGTTTGGGCAGGTATCCTGCGAAACCACATCGTTGGGCCTCTTTTTTTAAATACTAATTTAACTGGTGAGGTTTATCTGGAGCTGTTGCAAAACGCAATAGAACCGTTAATCCTTGAAATTTTGGAAGATAATCTAGATGAATTCGGCAATTTGGAAATGACATTCCAACAGGATGGTGCTCCTCCACACTATTACGGTGCAGTAAGACGGTATTTGGATGAGGAGTATCGTGGTAGATGGATTGGACGACGAGGTTCAACGGAATGGCCAGCTCGATCACCGGACCTCACACCTTTGGATTTTTTTCTGTGGGGGTACCTCAAATCGAAGGTTTACGCCACTGAACCTGACAATATTGACGTTTTGAAACAACGTATTGTTGCAGAATGGGAGGATGTTTCCACAGACACATATGCAGAAGTACGAGAAGAGTTTAAAAATAGGATATTCCACTGTCAGGAAGTAAATGGAGGTCACTTCGAGCAATTTCTTCAAGTAGATACTGATTCTTAAATCTGTAATTAATATCATACTGAATGGAATTTAAATTTTAATGTTTACTAATGAGTCATTAAAACTGCCATAAACACAAACAAAATTAGTATCATTGAATAGGTTTTTCCGATACCTTTTAAAAAAGGTGTCGCTTGCCGTAAGGTTCCATTTAAAATTATTGGTCACAATGGCCTTGTGACGTCATCTTTGACGATTTCGTCATCTATCATCACTTGTAGGGAAGTTTACAACCTTTAATATTCAGTTTCCAAATTTCACTTGTTTATGTATAATCGTTCCAAAAATAAGAGGGTGGGAGGGGACTTTTGAGAAGCACTGTATAATATGGAACAATTTTAGTGTAGCAAACACGTTTCTCGACACATCTAGTTACCATTTTTTAAACGTGTATAATATAGCCATTTTACGATTCACATTCAGGATGCTAATTTTGTTGATTTTTACAAGCTTTTATTTAGTTTCACTTGTCCCGGTGTCTGTCGGTAATCAAATCTTGCAAGTTAAACTTGACCCACTTCTGATTGATTTGAAATTTGGCAGGAGTATATAACTCCGGTGACAATACATTATGACATTTTAGTTGGGTAAAAAAACAAAATGGCGGCTCCAATATGGCGGACAATTTTTGTGATTATGGTCCGATTCTATTCAAAATTTGTATCTAGGGGTTTTTGGGGTCGGAGATTATGATTTTTTTATCAAAATTCAATATGGCGGCTCCAAAATGGCGGAAGAGTTTTGTTGTGATTATGGTCCGATTCTATTCAACATTGGATGTGAGGGTTTTTGGGGTCGAATATTTTTTTTAAGGTTTTTTTTTAGTTTCACCTGTCCCGGTGTCTGTCTGTTTGTCTGTAATCAAATCCTGGAAGTTAAATTTGAAATGTAAATTTAAATAGTAAAAGATAACTTAAGATAAGACATGAGGTGTGTAATTCTGGTATAAGATTGATTGAAGGTTTATACTACTAGAAATAGAAGTCTAGATAATTAGTCCATAGATTGAATATTGAAATTCTCATATGTATGTGTATGCAGGAGTAAAATACATTTATAAACGGAGAGTATGCTACGAGGTATAAATATTTAATTTTCTTTTAGCGTAATTCTACTACTAAATTGTGATTGGATTCACGTGTTTGGGACATGATGAATTTTTTCAATCCTTTTTCGAATATTGAGGGTGATATAATATTTTTAATAATGTCTGGTAAGTGATTGTAGAACTTCGGGCTGACATGGTTAGAGCTTTTTTGTCCTATGGTTTTAGACATGAAAGGGGTTGAGTATTTTTGATGTCGGTATCTGGTATTGTAATTATGTAAATTTTTTTGTAGGTTAGCTTGGGATTTGTGTTGTTTGATATTACAATTTATGAAGAACAATTGTCTTGAATCCATAAGTCCAGTTTCAAAGAAGAGTTCATCAAACGGGTAGTCATGTTCTTCCAAAAAATTTTTTTTTCTTGGTGGTCTTCAGTTTTTTGAGTATGGTCTTTCTAACTCCGCCCCAAGACATTATTCCATACGTGATGTAGGATTCCACTAGTGAAAAATATGAAATTTTCAGTTGGGTCACATTCAATATATCTCTGAGAATCTTGAACTCAAACATGAGGTGTTGGATTTTTTTAATGATGAAGTGTATGTGTTTTCCCCATTTGATATTGGAGTCTATAATTATACCTTGGTATATGGTCGACAATCTCTGCGATTATGGTCCGATTAGATTCAACATTGGTATGTGGGGGTTTCTGGGGTCGGAGATTATGAATTTTTTGTCAAAATTCACAAATTCAAGATGACGGCTCCAAGATGGCGGACGAGTTTTGTTATTATGGTCTGATTTGGTTCAAAATTGGAATGTGGGGGTTTTCGGGGTCGAGGATTATGAATTTTTTGTCAAAATTCATAAAATCAGAATGGCGGCTCCATATGGCGGACGATCTCTGTGATTAGGATAATGGTCCGATTCTATTCAAAATTGGTATGTGGAGATTTTCGGAGTCGGACATTATGAAATTTTCGTCAAAATTCATAAATACAAGATGGCGGACTTTCACTTTGCCACCTCGTATCTTCGCCGCTCGCGCCGCCATATTGGAAGAATGGCGCACAAAAACAGTTTTTGGCAATATCCCATTTCCGACTCATTTTACGATGAAAATAGTTACGAAATTAATTGAACTAGAGAACATTTTCTACAATTTATGTTCTAACATTTTTTTGTAAAATGAATAGTTTCAGGCTACGAATGCCGCAAACCAACACATATCTACCATTAATTTCAATAAAACTTCCTACATGAATGTTTCTAAAAGAACAATTGACAATCATAACATAAATTACACTAAATCAACAAAATTTTTAGGACTTTATATCGATGAAAAATTATCATGGAATAAGCATATCGAAAAAATTCGGAAGAAAATATCACCTCCTATAGGCATTCTTTATAAAATAAGAAATTATATACCACTAAAATTTTTAAAAAACATTTATTTCAGTTTAATTCATTCACACTTGCAGTATCTCATTTCTATATGGGGAACTGCAAATAACTCCATTTTAAAACCATTGAAATCATTACAAAATGAATCAATGAAATGTATATATAAATTACCACATCTGGAAGCAACAATAAATTTGTCTAAACCAAAAAGGCCTTTGAATTTAAATTCTCTTTACAAACTTGAAATATGTTGTTTCATTCATTTTGTCAAAACTAAAATAAAAAAAACATCTAATATAAGTTTCACTGAAATGGACAAAATTCATAATTATGCCACTAGGCAAACTAATTTTTTATCCATTAGTAATATTAAATCCGAAATTGGAAAGAAATGTATTTACCATAATGGAATAATCATTTGTAATTCAATTCCTAACAAAACATACAAAAAATTAAACTAATGGCGAAATTCAAAATCGAACTGAAATATACACTTCAATCAACTGGATAAAAATTTATAAATATGTTTTTTTTATTTTTTTTTAAATTTACACATCAAAATAATTAAAAATGTTTATTTGGTTACACCTTAGTATACAGTGCTTCTCAAAAGTCCCCTCCCCCCTCTTATTTTTGGAACGATTATACATAAACAAGTGAAATTTGGAAACTGAATATCAAAGGTTGTAAACTTCCCTACTAGTGATGATAGATGACGAAATCGTCAAAGATGACGTCACAAGGCCATTGTGACCAATAATTTTAAATGGAACCCTACGGCAAGCGACACCTCTTTTAAAAGGTATCGAAAAAACCTATTCAATGATACTAATTTTGTTTGTGTTTATGGCAGTTTTAATGGCTCATTGGTATACATTAAAATTTAAATTCCATTCAGTATGATATTGATTACAGATTTAAGAATCAGTATCTACTTAAAGAAATTGCTCGAAGTGACCTCGATTTACTTCCTGACAGTGAAATATCCTATTTTTAAACTCTTTCCGTACTTTTGCAAATGTGTCTACGGAAACAGCCTCACATTCTGCAACAATACGTTGTTTTAAAACGTCAATATTGTCAGGTTCAGTGGCGTAAACCTTCGATTCAAGGTACCCCCACAGAAAAAAAATCCAAAGGTGTGAGGTCCGGTGATCGAGCTGGCCATTCCGTTGAACGTCGTCGTCCAATCCATCTACCACGATACTCCTCATCCAAATACCGTCTTACTGCACCGTAATAGTGTGGAGGAGCACCATCCTGTTGGAATGTTATTTCCAAATTGCCGAATTCATCTGGATTATCTACCAAAATTTCAAGGATTAACGGTTCTATTGCGTTTTGCAACAGCTCCAGATAAACCTCACCAGTTGAATAAGTATTTGAAGAAAGAGGCCCAACGATGTGGTTTCCCAGGATACCTGCCCAAACATTCACCTTCTGGGGAAATTGGGTATGTGTTTCACGAAACAGGTGAGGATTTGCGTTACTCCAATACCTCACATTCTGTGTATTTACATTTCCATTTAGATAGAAAGTACTTTCGTCACTAAAACAAATTGTTTTGACATAGTCTGGCTGTTGGTTAATTTTAGTTTCCATATTTTCACAAAATTCTAGTCGTTGGTCTGGGTCGTCGTCTGAGAGTTGATGAACCATTTTTAATTTGTATGGATGAAATTTGTTTTTTTTCAACACCCTGTGTACTGTACTTCGACTGACTTCACAGGTAGATGCAACGTGAGTTGTTGAAGAAGTAGGATTAACTAATACTTCTGCCAGTATATCAATTTTTTTCTCATCAGAAATATGTGGTCTGCCAGATCGTTTCGCACCATCAATACTACCCGTTGTTTCAAACTTACGAAGAAGTCCCTTAAATGAGTCCTCGAAACGGGGCGATCGGGAAACCTCTCATTAAAAATGCGTTCTGCTGCATGAATATTTTGTCCAGTTTCACCAATAATTAGGATCGCTGCTACTGTATAACCTAAAGCACGTACCATTGCGCCTATTGAAGCACTTAAACGTTCGGCTCACAACAGTTTAACAAATTATTGAAATGTAGAAAAATATTAAAAGTACCAAAAGCTGCTAAAACAGTTAAACGTTCGATCAACAATACACAAATTATTAAATGAACAAAAACAAGGACAATTACAAAAACGCCGAATTAGGGAGACTTACAAAAACTTCAGCTTATTTGACAACTATCCAGAGGCGGAGCTTGAATTTGGAATTTTAGTATCAACTGATTTAATTCATTACAGCTTTGCGTTTTTTGAAAGCGAGTTGCCAAAACTGCCATAAACACAAACAAAATTTTTGGTCACAATGGCCTTGTGACGTCACCTTCGACGATTTCGTCATCTATCATCACTAGTAGGGAAGTTTACAACCTTTTATATTCAGTTTCCAAACTTCACTTGTTTATGTATAATCGTTCCAAAAATAAGAGGGGGGAGGGGACTTTTGAGAAGCACTGTATATACTTTCTTGAACTATTGTGAATCCACAATTCGTTTTTGACTACTTCCATGATGTATATGTATTTTTTTGATCTTATAACTAGTTTAGTCCCTAACCATAAACATGTAATGTTTCTTGGGACAATAAAGTTATTAATATTATTATTAAGATGACCCCGCAGAAAGTAATCTGAACAATTGAGGTCCTAGGTGGCTATGCCTGTGGTCCTCCGCGACCTATTCAGCGATTATTTAATTTTGGTTTGAATATTCGCGCGCCAGAGCACTGAAATGCGCTGGCGCCCGGTCTTGCATGAACCATAGTCGATTTCTTACTAAAATGGGAACATCTTCCATCAAAGCTAATAATTCTTCTTCGAGAAACTGCCAGTAATTATGCCCATTCAACCTCGCATTAAGAAAATAGGGTCCAATTAAATAATCACCGCATATTCCAGCCCACACGTTAACGGAAAACTGCTCCTGGTGACGGGATTCCAAGATTGCATGAGAGTTTTCTTCAGCCCAAAAATGATTATTGTGAATGTTTTAAATGGTGTTTCTGAAAAAATTGGCTCCATCGATGAATAAAATTTCAGTATCAAATAAGGGATTTTCATACATTTTTTGAAAATTGGCAAAAATTCATTCGTAACGGAAAGTGGCGAGAGAGTAGCGCCTCAACCCGTTAGATATGGTGGGGATATAATAAAAAGTCATGGAGAATTCTCCAAAAAGAATATGTGAGATTTCCCAATTTCTCATGTACTTCATCCGGGTTCTTCCTCAATTGAATTCAAAACCGCTACTTCAATTTTTGATGTTCTAACAGTACGTTGTACTCCTTTCAGATGATTGTCTGGTTCAAAACTTCCCTTTTCGCACAACCTTCTATGATGTTTGAAAATGTTCGTGCATCCTAAATATTTTTATTTGGAAAGCGGTCTTCATACAACCGCCTGGCTTCCGGTGCGTTACCATCAGCAAGCTCATACATGTAATGCATATCTGCAAACTCAGAATTCGTAAAATGGACCATGTTTTTTTAATTGTTAATTTGAATGACTTAAATACGTGACAACTAGACTAGGTGGACGACTGTCAAAACTGTTAATGTTTACAAAACAAAATCTGCTTCTTACCTTCTAGATACGTTTTTAATCCTTGATAATATCCAATTTTTAACAACGTGCAAATGAATAAATATTATTTTTGTATGCGAAAAAAAAAACAGGAGACCAGATTTACTCAGAAATGAATGAGGATTTCAAAAATGATTTTTACTTTGCGAAAAAGCAGTGGCGTATCACTTTTCTCTTTGAAATGATTCAGTGCAAATCTCGCACTTACATTACTGGCAGGAATAAAAAATTATGTTGAACAGCAGAAAATACCTTTTGATGCATAGAAGATGCGTACTACGTTTCTCGAAAATATCTGGGGTCATACTAAAGTTATCTTGAAACTTTAGCACCCTGAGGTTCAAAAGTTAAGACCTCTAGGACAAATGCAGTTTTTTTTTCAAAATGGACCCAAGAATATAAGCATGTTATTAAGAAACACCCTGTATCGTTAGTAAACCTTTACAGTAAACACACGTGAAAAGTGGCACTCTGTGATGAAAGTGAAAAGTGTTGACTCCAA
Source organism: Gonioctena quinquepunctata (assembly GCA_018342105.1). Classification (NCBI taxonomy): domain Eukaryota; kingdom Metazoa; phylum Arthropoda; class Insecta; order Coleoptera; family Chrysomelidae; genus Gonioctena; species Gonioctena quinquepunctata. The sequence continues at coordinate 325,768 of JAFIRS010000382.1, read as the reverse complement.
ATACCAAAAATCCACCAACTTCTGCCAGTGAGTCTATAGACCATTGTTACGTATGCAGTAATATTCAAATAATTCACTAGTTGAAAAGGTTATTCAGCACTTTACGTTTCACAAAGTATCCCCATAATATTCGAACAAGTGAGCCGCACAAAAAAGTCCTCACTCTCTGATAAGGAAACCCAAAAGAAATACGATATAAAGCTGGCCATACACTTTACAAAGAGAACACCAAATCGAAATAATGAATGATGCTGCAGTTAGACAAATCCTAGACGAGATCCAGAAGAGCAAGGGCGAACTCAAGAATACAATATTTGCGAGTGAGACTCGCCTACAACTGAAAATTAAAATTAAATAGCAAAATCAAACTCTTAGAAGTAGAAAACAGTGCTCTGAAAAACAAGTTGGAGATCCTTGAAAGAGATAATAAACTCATCAATATCGTTATTTTCAGACACAATAAAACAAACGAAGAAGTACAAGCAAATACGATTGCAGATGAACTAAAAGAGCTATTAGAAATTGAACTTTCAGACAGAGATATAAGTAACACATACTGTCTTGGAGAAACGAATAACTGTCCAGTCAAAGTGAAATTCATTTCTCACCTAAAAAAGAAGCAGATCCTAAAAAAACGCTGCAAAACGGAAAGGAACCAAAATTACTATTTCTAATGACTTAACCATTGAACAACGGGAAGATTTTAGAACACTAAGACACCACCAGGCTTATTAAAAACAAAATGGAAAAGAGTGTTACATAAAAGGCAGTAAACTAATAATCGATGGGAATGCTCATTCAGTAGATGAATTGGAAAGAAATGGAATAGAAGAAACCAAAATAATCAAAGAAAACAGTCAACCAGCCACTCCAACACAAAATCTTTTCAAAGAATACGACTCACTAGAGGAATTGAACTACACCGAGAAACTGGACCATCCGAAATTTCCGAAAGAAAATAAGAAAGGAAAACTCTACTTAAAAAAGCCATCCTCAATTAAACTTCGCTCCAACTCATCATCGACACATACGCAGAGAGGAAAGTAACAACAAATCTCAAACGCTCCAGCAATTTTGTTAAATCGAAAATGGAACTTCAAAGTTGAGTCGATTGAAACCAAGGTAATGGAAAATATATCAGTATACAACAAATCACTAAATAAAATTAACAAAGCTATAGGCGTGAGTTGTTTCACTTACCTTGGTCCCAAACTATATAACGAATTACCCAATGTAATCAAAAGATTGAACTCGCTCAACATGTTCAAGAATAAAATAAAAAAATGTATCCAATCCCTTCCTAGAAAGGACATACACCAATTTATAAATTGCCAAAACACCACTTTTGTCATAAAAACTCCATCTTGATAACCCCCCCCCCCAAAAAAAATGCAACTGTCACCATATATGTGTGCGGTGTTACAGTGTTTCCCATGCACAAGGCTTCTTTTATGGGATTACACTATCTTTTATTCATTCATTTTATTCACTTTCCAATTATTATTGTTGTAGTAGATATAGGTAACATCAAATCACTGAAACTATTTTATTTTTATTTGATTCAAGTGATTACTTATTCTGCACACAGCCATTAGGCTTTGCAGATTCCTTTTGTTTATTTGCTACTTTGTATATGTATCCTGTCTATTATTGTGCGAATAAACGTTATTATTATTATTATTATAGGATGTTCCCAATTTCAATCTTTTATAATCACAAGTGAAGGAACCGCGATACTTCAAACTCGATACAGATTGCATTCTGAAATTCTCAATCCACTTGTGCAATATGAACTTTTTGAGTACACTGTATTCATATATTACTTCTTTGTTCAACTAAAATTACTTCACGGGAGTTTTATATTGACCTCCATAAAGTGCACTAGTTTCCCAAACTCCGAGGTAATTAAACCATCGTATGTAGCGGTTTGGAACACTCCGATCCACTTAAATATTCATTACAACGAACGCGGGCATTCGCCACAAACTAGAATCCTGCAATATTACCAGGAAATCCATCATATCTGATATAAATAATAAAATCTCATCGGAGCACTGCTCGGAGGTAAATTTTTATTCGATTGGTTAATCTCAATTTTCCGTTTGATAATTGTTTGTTGGTTTGTTTTCAAAAATAAAATCACTAATTAGTGCACGCCCGAGAAACAAGGCGATCATTTCACAGGGTGTCCGGAGGAATTCGGGAATTTGGTTGATTATATGCAACATATTAGTGATATCTTGTCAGCACATGCTTCTGGAATATTTTGATTCTTCATGGTATTCATTCAAACAAAAGTTAATAGAGGAAGAAGATAGTAGGTCAGATCCAAGGGTAATCATGTTTCATACAATCGCGTGTGCCATCTATTGTATTCGATATCGAGGTACCTCAAATCTGACATTGTATTGACAAACATTACTCACCCCGTATGAAATTTTGTATTATAATTGGTTTGGTCAGATCTTCATTTTATATGGTCAATTCAGAATTTTATTTCAAGTAACCCTATATCTAAATTTTTTTTCAAAAACCAGTCTTAAATTAATGCCTTATCACAATATTAGTTTTATTAAGAGCAATATTACTTTTAATAAAATAACTAATAAAAAACTTTTTAAAGACAAGCTTTTATTTAAGCCGTGTACTAAAACGTATAAAATAAATTTAAGTCATCGCTGACAATGATTTAATTATTTCTTGTTGGCTTCAAAGAGCTTGTCACGCGAAGTGTTCATAAAAGTAGGTACCAATTAATTTGATTGGGCAGTGATTAGTTGGTATTTGGTTTTTACAAAGTATTCATGAAAGTAGATACCAATCAATTTCATTGCACAATGAATGGTTGGTAAGTAACAACTTGTCGAAGTATTAATTTTATTAAAATTTGCCCGACAAGCTTTTTGAAACCAAATAATTCAACAAAAAAATTATTAAATCATTGTCAGCGATGACTTAAATTTATTTCATACGTTTTCGTACCCGGCTTACATAAGAGCTTGTCCTCAAAAAGTTTTTTTATTAGTTATTTTATTTTGTGCTTTTTAGTTAGTACTCTGTTCATTTCTAATAGAGCATCGTTATTACAAGGTCTCGTCCCTGTAAGTTTTGAGCTGAAAGAAATAATGATCTCCGACTCAAAACCTCCCACACACCAATTTTGAATAGAATCTGACCATAATCACAAAACTTGTCCGTAATCCTGAAGTCGCCATCTTCAATGAATAGATTTTTACAAAAAATTCTTAATCTCCGAACCCCCACATACCAAATTCGTCCGTCATCTTGGAGCCGCCATCTTCAATTCATGAATTTTGACAAAAAATTCATAATCTCCGACCTTGAAAACCCCCACATACCAATTTTGAATCAAATCGGACCAAAATTACAAATCTCCTCCGCCATCTTGGAGCCGTCATTTAGTTTTTCTCCATCAAAAACTCCATAATGCATTGTCACCGGAATTATGAACATCTGGCAAATTTCAAATTGATCGGACTACTAGAAGTTAGTCGAAATTCACTTGCTAGACTTGACCCTAACGAACTGACGAACTAACAATTGAAAGTAAATAAAAGCTTGTAAAAAATGGCCACTTTCTAACTTCAACACCCTGCATCTCGAAAACTAGTCATAGGGGACAGTTTTGTTCAGGAGGTCAAACTCTACAACGTACCAAAAATTCAGATAAATCTACCGGTGACATTTTGCCATGAGGCGGCTGCCTGGTCTTTAAATACTCGAAGGAATAATAGAATATCGTTTGCAAAGGGCTCTTCACATTATCTATTACCGAAAGACTGTGATAAAGTGTTTCTTGAGACCTCTTGATGAGAAGGGCATCCTCCATTCTTGTCTCCTTTCAACATTATCTCGTGAAGATTCCTATAAGTGATTCCATAGAGTACCTGAATAATTTTGGTATATGATTTTCAGGAAAAATAAAATGTCAACAATAGTATAAGGGGACATTTTGACATATTCATTTGATTTATTCACTTCATTCAGCATGTCACCATTTTAATGGATCACTATATGGTTTCGATTATCAGATGCTTCCATGATGAGATATTTCAACAAAGTATAAAATATATGGTTCGAGCATATGGTTCGGGAGTAAATATTTTCATTAGTCATCGTGCTAACTGCATAGAAATAGCTTCATCGTTGACAACTCCTGAACGGTTATGCTTTTTATTGCTAACAGATCCAGTTTCCATAAATTTGTTCAATAATTCCGAAACGTTCAGGAGTTGTCAACGATGAAGCTATTTCTATTGCAGTTTTAGGGCAAGTTGGACTAATGGAAAATAATTTGTAGCTCCCGAACCATATGCGTCGGACCATATGTTTCATACTTTGTTGAAATCTGCTCATCATGGAGCATCTGATAATGCGAAACAATATAGGGTGATCCATTAAAAAAAAATGGTGACATGCTCTGGGGGTGCGATAGTGGAAGTAACATCAAATGTGAATATGTCAAAATGTGCCCCCCTGTATATTATTGTTGACGTGTTTTTTATTTTTCCTGAAAATCATTGTACCAAAAGTTATTCAGGGTGGCTCGTTTTAAATAGAATGCACTGTATATTTGATAGTCTTTATTCTTCGTATCTGAGGTCTTCTCGCACAACATTTCCATCGAGAGAGCAGCTCCCTTTATGATTGCTGGTCCATGAATGACTATCCGGTGGAGGTCAGATGGCTTATTATACCACAGTTAGAGTTAAACATAAAGTTCAGCTGTAACCTTGTAGGAGAATAAAAAATAATGGTATATTGTCATTGCTATGAAAACTATTAACAAAAAACTAAACCAACGAAAAAAGAAACTGAGAAGCAAAAACTAAATTAAACCTTTTTTATTTTTTATTGTTAGTATCTTTTTTCGTTGGTTCAATTTTTTAATTTTGTGTTAAAACGTTTTTATTTTTTTGTGGCTAACATCTACTAATTACTAACTTAATTTATTTGTGATTACTTTTAAAATACTTATTTACCTACCTCACTTTAACTATTAATTGTTATAAACTATACAATACAAACACCAGGTAGCTGCTGTAAACCGTTGGGGAGTTTCCTGGACTGTATTCCATCAGATTAACTCCAGGTCCCCATTATGTTGTAGTGTCATCAGAACTACATATATGTGCCAAGTTCTAACAGAATCGGTTCATAGGTGAAAAATCAACTATTCCCTATTTTTCCATTCTTAGGGAAAGATTTTTTTTCAAATTTAAATGGGACCAAAAAATTCAAAAGATACTTCTCTATATAGTTTTCGATTGACGTTCCCAAAATCTTCTAAATCTCCTTTAATTGTTTGAATAATTTGGATTTGAGATCTGCCAAAAATTTTTAAGAGTGACGTATTGCTCATTTGATATATGGGGTGTTGTTCAGATCAGTTTATTAGCATTCTACCATATCTCACTTCCTCTCTGAGTAGAGGTAACATAATTTGTTGAAAAGCAGTTGTTATTGGAAAGAAGAATACTGGCCGTTTCTTCCAATTTTCTCCTCTTTTGATAAGGTTCTTTCATCAAGATTTTCGTCCTATTCCATTCAATCGTATGATCGCCATTGATGTGAGGATATGTTCTGCAATTTTTGATCCGGTTATTTGTCGATTTCTGATGCAACTCTGATGTTCACTTTGGCGCACTTCTAATGGTCTTGACGTTTCACTTATATAACTATCACCACACGAACAAGGTGATCCAGTTTCAGTGATTGATACGTGCTCATTCAACCAAAATTATTTTTTTCATTATTGTTTTATTTTCTCAATTAGTAGAGTTATATATCTTGTTCAAGATTATGTGTAAGCATTTGAAGTTACTCAATTGTAAAACTTTCTTACAATTGATTTGGGAATGATACTTGTTCATTCACCATAGTGTCCTTATTTTTTTTTATTGTTAAATTCATAAAATGTTTGATATTATATACAGTGTGGTTGGAGAAAGCTGAATTGATTTTGTAACTGGTTTAAACAGATTATTTTATATGGAAAAATTGTAGTTCATCTTGAAGTCATTTTGAAATTGTTAGATTCGTAAAATCTTAGTTCCTTTGTACACGCGCTTTAGAAAATGGATACAACTTAGTGTCAGTTGTAAAACAATTATTATACAGATTTGATTATAATTTTGGAACATGTATGTAGTACTATGGAAGTAGTTAATTTGTATTGACTAGAATGTCATACCATACAGTAGGTATTTGTTGTAATGAAGTATTTTTCTAATATAGTTTGTTTGTTTTTATAAGTGCTTTAATTATTTGCATGGTATCCTTAACTAGATTGGCGAGGTACATAATTTGATCGTTTCCAGCTGTCTAAAAACTTATAACTGTTATGCCCCATAATTACAGAAAAACTTTCATTCATAAGAAACAACACGATATCACTAAATATGAACGTTATAGCCAGAAAACAAATTCAATAGGAAAGAAGTTAAATTCCGAATACTCGACAAACGGTTGAACAAAGGCCGTTTAAAAAATAGGAAACACACATCGCGACAAAAGCTGATAAGCACATGCCTGTTAGAAATACTTCATCATCTGTTCAGACAAGGAAATGCACTTGAAAATTACTATAAAAAATCACCCTTTTTCTCGATAGAGCTATTAATGAATCGTCACCTCCTAGTTACGCATATCTAAAGAATTTCTTGTTAAACAAAGTCTCTATAAATTAAGATTTGTTGACAGCTCGCCTGATTGCCCTACGACTACTCGATACCATAAATCTATTATTTATACATTTTTTATGGCAGCCCATGAATGTAACTCACCCGCGAAAGATACAAATTCTTCATCGTTATCCATTCGCGGTGACAATAGCAAGCCATTAATCATCAAGCCGCTGATTTATTATGACAGGGTGAAGATGATTATGATAATGATATCAAGAATCTTTACCCGCGACGATCAAAGCCATCACGTGATCTGGTAGCGGATTTTAAAGGGGCGCAACTCTTCGGACGAACTCTCTCGGTGTTCAGAAGTGAACAAAGAACATGTACTCTCAAAATGAGGTTAGATTTCATTCGATTATAACAGACTGAAATAAAGATTAGAAGAGTACGAATATAGTCGTCAGGCAGTGAACTTAAGTAGCCATTAAGAGAAATTATATGCACATCAAGTTAATCCGAGTAATGACATTAACCAAGTGAATTCACGAGTAAACCAGTATTTTTTTCAAAATTACCTATTATTTATCAACGCTTCAAGAACGAGATAAGTCAACGAAAAACCTCAAATCAAAAGTTCATGACCTCATAGAAAATCGTATCCATACATCGATAATCTAATATACAGTGCGAGGTGAAATAAAATAAACAAATTTCGGGATTAATCAAAATGAAAATACAATTGAACTAATTGTCGTTTAAAAGCCATCTCCGGTGAATAAGTGTTGACCCTGCTGATTTATCGTAAGTTCATAGATGTTTTTTTGTATTTATGTTTTGGGCAAATTGAATCCTTTGTAATGCGAATGTGTCTTTAATTGTATCCCTATAATCTCATGTAGCCTACGTTTTCAAAAGATAATTATTTCCATGAGTGAATTCTTTTTTTTTTGAATTTTTCTGAAAACGGTACGTACTTTCTGGATAAACAACCCAACGCCCAAGTATAGAGAGAAAGAGATATTAAGGGGTAGACCGCTCCGGTGAAAAAATCTCGGTTCGACCATCCTCAGACAGTCGATGCTCTTGATGCTTGTTTTCTCAATCTAACAACAAGTTTGGTGTTGCAGGTGTATTTTGTTAATTCATAACACCCTGTATAGTGCCGGGCTAAACATAACATCTATATATTGGAAGGACGATAATTATCTGCCCCTCGATGAAAATTGCCAGGGAGTTTTTACAAATTATTCACACCCAGTATAGCCCTTCATAAACTTGGTAACAACATTTCAACAAAAGTAAACAAAGTATGCAGGACCGGTTCTTGATAGTTTCATAGTTTCTTAGTGCCAGAAACTGTATTGATTTTGACTTGAACAAATGAATTCCATCTCTGCCAAAGTCGATACGAACAGAGAATGTCGGTACGTATATCTGATCACGACGGAATAAAGGCCAAACAATTTCAGTGATATTGCCCATTGTACCATTCACAACTCCTAGCTGTATGTTCATATTTGAGCAAAGCATCACTCTCGCTCCGTTGAAAATGTCCCACTCCTTTTGTGGTCCTCCAGTCCATCCATTGTAGGAATTGTCACAAATGTACTTTTCACTATCAATTCTATTATAATTTTTAATTTTTTCTCTTTCTTCCTCCCCCACTTAGTGTTTTTATTATTATTAATTTATTTATTATTATCCCTCTCTCCCTCTCTCTCTTCACTTTTTACCAAAATATATATTAGTTCTTGTTTTTTTTCCTCTTTCTCCCTCTCTCATAGACACTTAATTCTTCAATTTAACACCTGTTGCAAAATTTGTACCGAACAGGCAGACAAACAAACAGACAGACAAGACAGCGAGCTGATATTGCTATGTTTGAAGTTTCAAGTTTCTAGCTCAGAGGAAAGTTATTTAAAAATCGATTGAAATGTTTTTATTATTATTCCTTTCTTTATTATCATCCCTCTCTCCCTCTCTCTCTTCACTTTTTACCCAACTATATTTTAGTTCTTGTTTTTTTCCTCTTTCCCCCTCTCTCATAAATACTTAATTCTTCAATTTAAAACCTGTTGCGAAATTTGTACCGAACAGGCAGACAAACAAACAGACAGACAAGACAGCGAGCTGATATTGCTATGTTTGAAGTTTCAAGTTTCTAGCTCAGAGGAAAGTTATTTAAAAATCGATTGAAATGTTTTTATTATTATTCCTTTCTTTATTATTATCCCTCTCTCCCTCTCTCTCTTCACTTTTTACCCAACTATATTTTAGTTCTTGTTTTTTTTCCTCTTTCTCCCTCTCTCATAAATACTTAATTCTTCAATTAAAAACCTGTTGCAAAATTTGTACCGAACAGGCAGACAAACAAACAGACAGACAAGACAGCGAGCTGATATTGCTATGTTTGAAGTTTCAAGTTTCTAGCTCAGAGGAAAGTTATTTGAAAATCGATTGAAATGTTTTTATTATTATTCCTTTCTTTATTATTATCCCTCTCTCCCTCTCTCTTCACTTGTTACCAAACTATATTTTAGTTCTTGTTTTTTTTCCTCTTTCCCCCTCTCTCATAAATACTTAATTCTTCAATTTAACACCTGTTGCAAAATTTGTACCGAACAGGCAGACATACAAACAGACAGACAAGACAGCGAGCTGATATTGCTAAGTTTCGAATTCCTAGCTCAGAGGAAAGTTATTTAAAAATCGATTGAAAAATTGGTACCAAACGGACAGACAAGAATGCGTGTAAATAAAAACGTGATAAAAATAGCTTAACACATTCGCGGACACACCTGCAACCGAGCGTGGACAAGAACCCGTACAGCAGTATTTCTTGATCTGGAGGTAATAAAAAAACATTATATACCTATGGGTTCGTATACAGTGCGGCTTATAATAGTCCCCTCTGTTGACTTTTAAACGGTTCGTCGTAGACCAATGAAAAAAAAAGTATTGAATGATACCGATAGTACTTTTTGAAATGAAAGACATTGTGATTGGCCGATAGATGGCGCGGGAGGGCATATCAACCTAAAAATTTAAAATAGCATTGGAGGTCAAGTGGCACATCGTTGAAAAGATAACTCAATTCTCTTTTCAACAATCTAGTTTTTTTTTCAATTTCGTTAATACGTTTTTTTACACGCTTTATATTAGCTTCACTTGTATGTTTGTTTGTAACAGACTCCTTTGGACTTGATTTTCACCCACTTCCAGACGTCCGAATGATTTGAAATTTGGCAGGTGTACATAATTCCGGTGACAATGCATTAATAAATTTTTGTTTGAAAAAAAAAACAAAATGGCGGCTCCAATATGGCGTACGAGTTCTGTGATTATGGTCCGATTCGCTTCAAAATTGATATCTGAGGGTTTTCGTGGTCATAATAAATTTTTGTTTGAAAAAAAAAACAAAATGGCGGCTCCAATATGGTGTAGGAGTTTTGTGATTATGGTCCGATTCGCTTCAAAATTGATATGTAGGGTTTTGGGGTCCACTATTATGATTCTTTTTAAAATTGAAAAATCAGATGGCGGCTCCAAAATGACGGACGAGTATTGTGATTATGGTCCAATTCTATTCAAAATTGGTATGTTGGGGTTTTTGGGGTCGGAGATTATGATTATTTTGTCAAAATTGAAGGATTCAAGATGGCGGCTCCAAAATGGCGAAAGAGTTTTGTGATTATGATCCGATTCTATTCAAAATTGGAGAATAATAGTTAAAAAATCAAATAATAATAATAATAGTTTGAAAAACTGAAAAACACGATTCAATAGTGACAAAACTGAAAAGTTGAAAATAAATAATAGTTTAAAAACTAAAGAACACGCTTTAATAGAAAACTAAACTAAAAAGTAGAAAATAATTTCAAATGAGTTTGAAATGAGAATACAGTGATTAACAACAAATTTATTTCATTGTAAAAAAGCGTGGGGTGCTTTTTAAGATATTTTCATAATGATTCTACTTTTACCAATATCTGTCCATGAAATATTAACAACAATTGACATCAAGCACCACACGCTTTTTTACGATGGAAAAAATTTGTTGTTAATCACTGTATTCTTATTTCAAACTCATTTGAAATTATTTTCCACTTTTCAGTTTAGTTTTCTATTAAAGCGTGTTCTTTATTGAAAAGGGAAACATTCTCAATCGAATATTGTTAGAAAGATTTTTCTGTGAATTGGAAAATCCACGATTAAAATGAAGTTATTTTTTGTGGAAGCGTGAAATAGATTTACGTCGACAAAAATGTATTGAAGACCTAGTAAATGCGATGTCTCTCCTGCTTCAATGTTACGAATGATTTCTGGTGAGTACTCTCTTTTGGAAAACATTCTTCTTTGCCTCATTCATCTTATGAGTTCTTAATTAAGACTGGAATAGAAAATCAAATAACTATCTGAATGAAAATACAAATTTTCGTTTTCAGATTTTTTCTTTTGAGTTAGGGCTTTTTCAGAATATCTATCAGATGTAGTTCAATGTCCAGCGTGGCTTTAGCCGGGGAAGTAGTTGTTTTCTGTTAGACATTCACAAAAAATAACTTCATTTTAATCGTGGATTTTCCAATTCACAAAAAAATCTTTCTATCAATATTCGATTGAGAATGTTTCCCTTTTCAACATGAATACCCCACAAGAGGTTATCTTGACGATGGAAGATAGTGACTAAAGTTTATCTTCCAGTCGCAGATGATTCTACATCTGATTTTATGAACATCCTGTTTATATTTTCAACAAATCAATCTATCATACCCCATGACAGGTTTTAATGTCAGAAAACACTAATTTCAAGGTGTCTCTCCAGAAGCAATGATTCTAACTTTTTCCATCTTTGCAAAGTGAGATTGCTTCTTGAAAATGTGTTTTCCATTTCTTCCGGTCTTCCTGATGATCGTGGAAGCGTGAAATAGATTTTCGTCGACAAAAATGTATTGAAGACCTAGTGAATGCGATGTCTCTCCTGCGTCAATGTTACGAATGATTTCTGGTGAGAACTCTCTTTTGGAAAACATTCTTCTTTGCCTCATTCATCTTATGAGTTCTTAATTAAGACTGGAATAGAAAATCAAATAACTATCTGAATGAAAATGCAAATTTTCAATTTCAGATTTTTTCTTTTGAGTTAGGGCTTTTTCAGAATATCTATCAGATGTAGTTCAATGTCCAGCGTGGCTTTAGCCGGGGAAGTAGTTGTTTTCTGTTGGACATTCACAAAAAATAACTTCATTTTAATCGTGGATTTTCCAATTCACAAAAAAATCTTTCTATCAATATTCGATTGAGAATGTTTCCCTTTTCAACATGAATACCCCACAAGAGGTTATCTTGACGATGGAAGATAGTGACTAAAGTTTATCTTCCAGTCGCAGATGATTCCACATCTGATTTTATGAACATCCTGTTTATATTTTCAACAAATCAATCTATCATACCCCATGACAGGTTTTAATGTCAGAAAACACTAATTTCAAGGTGTCTCTCCAGAAGCAATGATTCTAACTTTTTCCATCTTTGCAAAGTGAGATTGCTTCTTGAAAATGTGTTTTCCATTTCTTCCGGTCTTCCTGATGATCGTGGAAGCGTGAAATAGATTTTCGTCGACAAAAATGTATTGAAGACCTAGTGAATGCGATGTCTCTCCTGCGTCAATGTTACGAATGATTTCTGGTGAGAACTCTCTTTTGGAAAACATTCTTCTTTGCCTCATTCATCTTATGAGTTCTTAATTAAGACTGGAATAGAAAATCAAATAACTATCTGAATGAAAATGCAAATTTTCAATTTCAGATTTTTTCTTTTGAGTTAGGGCTTTTTCAGAATATCTATCAGATGTAGTTCAATGTCCAGCGTGGCTTTAGCCGGGGAAGTAGTTGTTTTCTGTTGGACATTCACAAAAAATAACTTCATTTTAATCGTGGATTTTCCAATTCACAAAAAATCTTTCTATCAATATTCGATTGAGAATGTTTCCTTTTCAACATGAATACCCACAAGAGGTTATCTTGACGATGGAAGATAGTGACTAAAGTTTATCTTCCAGTCGCAGATGATTCCACATCTGATTTTATGAACATCCTGTTTATATTTTCAACAAATCAATCTATCATACCCCATGACAGGTTTTAATGTCAGAAAACACTAATTTCAAGGTGTCTCTCCAGAAGCAATGATTCTAACTTTTTCCATCTTTGCAAAGTGAGATTGCTTCTTGAAAATGTGTTTTCCATTTCTTCCGGTCTTCCTGATGATCGTGGAAGCGTGAAATAGATTTTCGTCGACAAAAATGTATTGAAGACCTAGTGAATGCGATGTCTCTCCTGCGTCAATGTTACGAATGATTTCTGGTGAGAACTCTCTTTTGGAAAACATTCTTCTTTGCCTCATTCATCTTATGAGTTCTTAATTAAGACTGGAATAGAAAATCAAATAACTATCTGAATGAAAATGCAAATTTTCAATTTCAGATTTTTTCTTTTGAGTTAGGGCTTTTTCAGAATATCTATCAGATGTAGTTCAATGTCCAGCGTGGCTTTAGCCGGGGAAGTAGTTGTTTTCTGTTGGACATTCACAAAAAATAACTTCATTTTAATCGTGGATTTTCCAATTCACAAAAAAATCTTTCTATCAATATTCGATTGAGAATGTTTCCCTTTTCAACATGAATACCCCACAAGAGGTTATCTTGACGATGGAAGATAGTGACTAAAGTTTATCTTCCAGTCGCAGATGATTCCACATCTGATTTTATGAACATCCTGTTTATATTTTCAACAAATCAATCTATCATACCCCATGACAGGTTTTAATGTCAGAAAACACTAATTTCAAGGTGTCTCTCCAGAAGCAATGATTCTAACTTTTTCCATCTTTGCAAAGTGAGATTGCTTCTTGAAAATGTGTTTTCCATTTCTTCCGGTCTTCCTGATGATCGTGGAAGCGTGAAATAGATTTTCGTCGACAAAAATGTATTGAAGACCTAGTGAATGCGATGTCTCTCCTGCGTCAATGTTACGAATGATTTCTGGTGAGAACTCTCTTTTGGAAAACATTCTTCTTTGCCTCATTCATCTTATGAGTTCTTAATTAAGACTGGAATAGAAAATCAAATAACTATCTGAATGAAAATGCAAATTTTCAATTTCAGATTTTTTCTTTTGAGTTAGGGCTTTTCTAGAATATCTATCAGATGTAGTTCAATGTCCAGCGTGGCTTTTAGCCGGGAAGTAGTTGTTTTCTGTTGGACATTCACAAAAAATAACTTCATTTTAATCGTGGATTTTCCAATTCACAGAAAAATCTTTCTATCAATATTCGATTGAGAATGTTTCCCTTTTCAACATGAATACCCCACAAGAGGTTATCTTGACGATGGAAGATAGTGACTGAAGTTTATCTTTCAGTCGCAGATGATTCCACATCTGATTTTATGAACATCCTGTTTATATTTTCAACAAATCGTGTTCTTTAGTTTTTGAACTATTATTTATTTACAATATGCATTTGAAATGTCAAGTATAACAAAATTTGCTCTGTGTTCATATTTGAGCAAAGCATCACCCTCGCTCCGTTGACAGTTTCTAACTCTTTTTGAAATCCTCCGGTCCATCCATCGTAGAAATTGTCACTAATGCACTTTTCACTATTAATTTTTTTTTTTCTTATTGTTTTTACTATTATTCCTTTCTTCATTGGTCTCTCTCTCTCTCCCCCTCCCCTCTCTCTCTTTTTCTCTCTTCACTTAAACTATATTTTAGTTCTTTACTTTTCTTTCCTCTTTTTCCCTCTATATCGTAGATACTTAATTCTTTAATTTGAAACCTGTTGCAAAACAAACAGACAGATAAGAAAGCGAGCTGATATTGCATTGCCATCCAGTTATGATGTTTCAAGTCTCTAGCTCAGAGCAAAGTTATTTAAACATCGATTGAAATTTTTTTACCGAGCGGACAAACAAACAGACAGACAGACAAGAATGCGTGTAAATAAAAACGTGGTAAAAATATCTGAATTCTGTATAGTATGATTCACGATATTTTTCCACATAAAATTTTATGCTCATCCTGTTCGTATCTTCGAATGAAACAATTGAACTTGATTTCAATAACTCACCAAAGCATCCAGGTGATCTTTCGGCGAAACGAATATCCTGCCATTGAGCGTCAGCGCTGTTGGAATGCTGATATCGTTGTCCTTGAAGGCAACCCTTTCCCCATTGGACTTCACTTCGACAAGTAACAGTTCGTCATTGGCCCTCATCTTCAGTTTTTCAGCTGCTACTAGTTTAATTGCTTCAGCCGGTGTGTCAACTGGAAGCCTCAATGTGCAATACGTGTGATCGGCACAATATACACGAAATATAACTGGAAAGCAACAAGATGTTAACATGTTTTGAGAATGTTGTGATGAAAAGAGTGTATGATGTTGTAACTTGCATCGTACATTTTTTATTGAGTTCATATATCCATTTTGGTCGAAGTGAAAAAAGTGCAAATATCAATGAACTACTAGAAATAGTTCCAAAAACTCTATACAGGGTGTCCCTGGACTTCCTCTTTTCCTCTCGGGAATGTATAGATGGGGTCAAAATATCACCAGTACTTCATATAACTTTTGTTCTCAAAAGCCTTCGTTACCAAGTTACGAGCCCTCAAAGTTACGAAATGAAAAATGTTTTTCTTTGATAACATTCAAAGTGAATATTCAAAATCATCAAAATTTTGGTGATTGACTAAACAAATGAATTACTTCGATGAGCTTTCATGCAGGAGTAAGTTGTTTTGCTACAAAGTCAGGAACGGACTACCCCCGATGGTCCACACCCCAAAACTTTGAAATGACTGGGATTTGTCAATATGTTTTAATAAAACAAAGTTACCTGGACAATTTCCTGAATGAAAGTACTCGTGTGAAAAATCGATCGGAGCAACGATTCTTAATAAAAAGGCAGTTTTACTCGACGACATCAAACCCGATCGTTCACCATTATTTGAAATGAAAAATTTTCACAGTAGAAATACTAATGCTAACGTTAATTCAACAACATTTATAACAGGTATAATACAAAATATGCTAAATTAAAGTCGTAAACAAAAAGTACAGTACCTAGTTGAAAGTTTCATTCACAATGTAGATATTTTTTCAAATGAAATATCAAGTTATGTAGATTCGTGGTGTTTTTGAACTAACAAGCTACTCCACTATGAAATATCGAATTAAGTCCATATTTTGTATGTACGCGTGGAATAAGCACGTATCGTGTTGTGTTATCTGAATCTCATGTACTCAACATTTGGATGTTGCAAATTCGTATTCACAGCTTAAATGTTGAGGAGTTTCACTGATAAGTATAATTTCATGGGAGAAAATCTTTAACCCGAAGATAAATTTAGCTGAAAAAACGCACATCGGAAGACATAACTAATAAAAAGCAAACGAATATACTACAAAAACAGATGCACATGAATAGCTGAAAAATATCCGGTGAATGAATTTATGTTCCATTTCTTCCACAGATGTTGACAAAAACACCTTGTAGAAAGAAAGAAAATTAGTGTGGATAAAAAATGACAACTGGAATGCGATTTTGTTTTGTTGAGTGGTGCATTGTCATTGTATTGTTATATCACAAAGGACAGTTTGAAGTGTTTTGATATGGCCAACAGTTTACATTCAACAATATGCAGATATGCATGCATTGTATGGACGAGCATTTGGTAATGCTGCAGAAGACCGTCGTCTGTATGCCGAGCATTTTCCCAATCGAACGTTACCGGCAAGAGGAACGTTCGAGCGTGTCTATCGCAGCTTGAGGGAGACAGGTATGTCTAATGGATAATTAATTGGAGCCTGTTGTTTAATTTCGATATTATTGTAGGTTCAGTTTTGCCAAAACGAGGTGGTGAGGGCGCTCCTAGGGCTGTGCATACCGTTGTATTGGAGGAAAATATTTTGGAAGCTGTCGCTGATGATCCTTCAATGAGCATCAGAAACCCATCAGAACAGTTCCATACATCCAAGTCCACTATTCATAGAATAATTAGGGAACACTCATATCACATTCAGAAGGTACATGCCATGACACCTGAAGATTTTCCAGCACGACTGGAATATGCCAATCGGTTCCTGGATAAGCAAAGAGAGGATATGACTTTTATTACTCGAGTTTTATTCACTGAAGGAGATGGAGTAATCAACTCTCATAATTTCCACATATGGGCCGAAGAAAATCCCCATGGGATATTGCAAACCAAACACCAACGGAAATTCAACGTGAATGTTTGGGCTGGTATCATAGGAAACCATCTTATAGGACCATTCGTTCTACATGACCAATTGAATAGAGAACGTTATTTGGAGTTCATTCAGAACCAGATTTTCCCCAATAGATGGATTGGTAGAGGTGGGCCATATTCATGGCCACCGCGGTCTCCGGATTTAAATCCATTGGATTTCTTTCTGTGGGGGCATCTGAAAAGCCTCGTTTACACTACACGTATTCACACCAGAGATGCTTTGTTGAATAGAATTACATTACACTGTGAAGCCATACGAAACGACCCTGGCATGCTATTTCAAGTGCAGAGAGGGTGTTTGCGCCGACTAAGAAAATGTATTGAGAGAGATGGGGGTCATATCGAGCCGTTTTTGTAGCGGATTTTGCATTTCTGTTTGCTCTTGAGGCTTGCGATTGATTATTTACACCATGAGTTTTGTAAGGTGAACGTGTTTGCATGATAAAAATTCGTTATGAACATTGTATCATTTCTATTTTCAACCGACGAAACCAAAAAGGAGGAGGTTCTCTATTCGACCCGTATATTTTATGTTTTTCCATCATATTTTTTTATGTATGATCACGCATAACTTTTTAATGAGGCGTCCGATTCCGATAATTCTTTTTTCAGTGGATAGGGTGTACTTCGAATTTGGTCCCATTTGAATTTAAAAGATGGAATCCACCCCTAAGAGTAGCGAAATGAACGATATTGATCACTCACCCTCTGAATTCTGGTCCGTTAACCGATTCTATCAGGCATAACTTTGTACTGGGTTCTTCGATTTGGATGATTCTTTTTTTAATAGATAGGGTATACCTTATATTTGGATTTCGAAAGGAATTAGCCACCCTTACGGGTGGAAAAATGGGGGATAATTGATTTTTCACTAGTAAACATTGGCACACACATACGTAGTTGACAATGACAGATCGCTACTGACATTATTCTTGTTCCGTCAAAATCAGTATATTGTATGAGAGGATGGAATGATATACAAAGTAATGAAATAAACTAACCAGAACAACGAAAATAATTTATATAACAACAAATAGTAAAAGTAGATAATCATATTATTTAATTGGTAATAGTTGAAGTGAGGTGGGTAAGTAAGTATTTTGGAAGTAATAAAAAAATAAGTAGGTAGTAATTGGTAGATTTTAGCCACAAAAAATTGAAAACTAATGTAAGTAACTGATTTTGAGTCGGCGCCAAACAAACTAGCAATTGAATTAGGTGAAGCGTAAAATGATGGCAGCGAGATGCACGGCTGCGTTTTGATTCTTTCATAGATAATGATCTTCGATAATTGTTTGTTTGGCGCCGACTCAAAATCAGGTACTTACATTAGTTTAGGAGCTCAATTATCATTTAGACTAAAAAGGTTTATTTTATTTTTTGCTTTTCAGTTGATTTTTTCGTCGGTTTAATTTTTTGTTACAAAGTTTTTTCATTACAAATTAATCTTTTCGAATAATGGTGGACATCTCAGGTTGGATGTCGTAGAACAAAAATGCATTTTTATCAAAAATCGTTTCTCCGATCGATTTTCCACAGAAGTACTTTTATTCAGGAAATTGTCCAGGTAACCTTGTTATGTTAAAACATATTGACAAATCCCAGTCATTTCGAAGTTTTGGGATGTGGACCATCGGGGGTAGTCCATTCCTGACTTTGTAGCAAAACAACTGACTCCTGCATGAATGCTCATCGGAGGAATTCATTTGTTCAGTCAATCACCTGAATTTAGATAATTTTGAATATTCACTTTGAAATTTATCAAAGAAAAACATCTTTCATTTTGTAATTTTGATGGCCCGTAACTTGGTAACGAAGGCTTTTAGGAATAAAAATTATATGAAGTACTGGTGATATTTTGACCCCATCTATACATTCCTGGGAGAAAAAGAGGAAGTACAGGGACACCCTGTATACCACGCGATAGAAGACAGTTGACTGGCCAACATTACATCTTCCCGTCACTTTGAACGGGACTTTATACTCTTTGATATACTGGCTATCCTATCTTTAACATACCTTCCAATTCAGAATTCACGTTCATATTATACTCATTGGTCGAACCAAAAATACTTCTAATGTGCGGTAAAATGAGTCAATGTAGCAACACAGGAACGGATATATTCTCTATCCAGCATTAGACAGTCTCGATATCAGAAACTGTGGCGGAAGAAAGAGTGGCTAACTAACTTCACTCAAATTTTTTCGAATGGAAGAGACGATGGAATATATATTTTTTGATTAAAATAGCTACAAAAATTTCGTTTTCTCCCTATGGTTGATTCATATAGTCAAATATATTCTCAAATTTGGGATATCAAATTGTGAAAACTGAATTATTTTCAACACAAAAACGTTTTGAACAATGAACTTATGTTTTGAAAAGATCGTCCAACGTGAATGTTGCTCACTCCGTAACATTATCAGAAGATCGTGTTGTCACGAAAAAATATATAACGTCATATAAAGATATCGCAACAAAGTGAAGGATAAAAAGTTGAAACGACAGAGAAGCAACACCTCGTCTGATTAAGAATCTCCTGGGAAATAAACCTGGATTTGAACTCACTGTCGTCTTGGGGCATGATGATAGTTCTGTTAGTATCATTCCCAGCGCTGAATAAGCTTATAGGTTGTCCTAGAGGCGGAAGTTTCCATTTCTGGCCATCGTGTGCTTTTCTATCCTCGTTATATCTGGAAACAAAGAAGGCGGTGGAATTTAGTTACAATATATGCAAGAAATGAGACCATTAAAAATAACGTTATTAGTTTATAGGTATGAATTAAAATCTGACATTTTCACATAAAGGGTCTAACTTTCAACACTAGTGCTAAGGATACTAGTGTTGATTTCAAATTGCTTTATAGATTTAGAATAACATGGTATGTGCTACCAAAGGTGATATTACACTCAAATATAATTATGCTCATTCTATCTATCTCTTGCCTGCTACTGAGTATGATATAAGTAGATACATTTGAAAACATGTATACATTGTATAGTTGAATCTCTCACCAACCTGATTAATTGTTCATTATTAGAAGCAACTTTCCCAGGATGCCTAAAGGTAAGTAAAATTGTACCAATCATGAAACAGGAATAAAACGGACTTGGAGGATTAACGACCAATTTAACTTTTCAGTCCGTTTGCTAAGATCTACGAAAAATATGTCTCAAATTGAGTTGTCACATTTTTCGAAAAATTGAATTTATTTAACACTAATCTTTGGTTTTTGTAAGGGAATGTCTACAAGCCAAGCTGTCACAAAGTTTCTTAACAATCTGTACAAAAATTTGGATGAACGAAAAGAGGCTTTAGGGATCTTTTCAGACCCGAGTAAAGCCTTTGACTTGGTTGATCATGATATTCTCCTTGCAAAACTTCAAATGTATGGTATCAGGGGTAGCTCAACAGCCCACGTGTCCTACCATGATTTTTCATCATTTGATTTTTGTCATTTATGGAGCTCGTCTTCAATTCACATTCCAGATCGCTTGAATTTCTACTTTCGTTCAATATGATGATAGGGTTCTGAAGTTCAGGCGTCGTTGAACCAAGTTCAGCATCTGGATGAATTTGTCTATCGATACCACAACTGGGAGTAATTTTTTTGTCGAGGATCTCAGTAGTGAATCCTAATCGATATTTCCGAATATTCCTCACAGGTTGTTTCATTCGTTTTTTGCATGCGTTACATTTATTTTTTTGTTGAATGCATCAGGTGAAGAATCCTCTGCTCCAATTGAATTTGTCTTCCCTTTCTTGTTCGAAGCTTTTCCATTTTCATTATTTCCTACTGCTATGGCACTGTATATTTGTTCCTCCGTAGAAGTTCCTACTGTTTTATGCTCCCTGTTGTCTGTTTGTGTGCCAGAGCATTTCGTAGTCTTATGTAAAATAAAATGTTCATCTGTTGAAGTTTCTTTTGTATTTTGTTCACTTGTGTCTGTTTGGGTGCCATAGCACTCCGTACTCTTTATATTATTATATGCTACTTTTTCTTGTAGCTCGTCAATAAGCTTTTGCATCTCAGCTCTGGTTTTATCATGTTGGATCAATGACTCATAGAATTCCTTTAACTGAAGGCCTCCATATGTTTATCTTTCATAATATTGTCTGTTGATAAGTCACTGATGGTTTGTTCCAGTAAACTCAGTTCATCTAGCATAATGGAATCAGCCTGGCACTCGCAGCATATTATTATATTGTCTTGCAAAAATTTTACCTTAGACTTGACACTTTTATGGAGGCAACTTCGATGGTATACACTGTTACATTTGGTACAAACATAATGAATGAAAGGTTTCGACAACATTTGAAGGAAGTAAAAGACATATCAGATAGATGATATGACTCCGCCGTTGGTGCTAGAGTTTTCCGTACTTGTTGAGTACGTGTTTATATTCACTTGTAGCACTGTGCCTGCACTTGCACCTGTTGAATTCAAGTTGTTTTTAAGACGTAGTACTATTGCACCAAACTTGACCAAATCTCAATTGTCATAGGTTCCTGGCCTGGAATGAAGATCACCTTGTTTGTGGAGCAATTTCCATTTGGAACACCTGGGTATTGTTTTTGTATTTGCCCCTTTTTTGCTTTGGAATGTTTTGTCTTTTTACTGATTTCTGAATTGCGATTATTTCAGAATTTGTAATTATAGATGCAGTTGCATGTACAGTACAGTTCACAATTTTTTGATAGTGTGATTATGTCGATGAGTCTCTAAGCTTCTTTTTGGTGTAAAATTAAGCTTTTTAACTTAACTTTTCCCACTGTAAATTCACTCATTAGGAGGAGCACATTTGGAGAGCACACACTTTACTCTGTTTGAGTATAATTCGATAATTGTTTGTTTGGCGCCGACTCAAAATCAGTTAAGGACTCAAAATCATTCAAGGACTAACTTTGATGACATCCTCTTGGTGAAATATGTAAATGGTTCAATTCAACAATAGAGAGACAACATTTTTGGACTTGAAAATAGCCTCAAACTTATGATGGGATAGACACATAGATATTTGTAAAAAAGTTGCTCCAATATCCTATTGCATTCAACAACTGCGTTGCAGTGTGAGTAAACCATTATTATTGATCTACTATCATGCACATTTTTATTCTTTTATCTCTAATGGAATTGTGGCATGGGGAGCATCTAGTGACTGCACCAGGATATTTAAAATTAAAAAAGGGCTATTGCGGGAGCAAGTAGAAGAACGAGTTGTAGGACCATTTTTCAAAGTCTCAGAATCTTAATACTCATAAGTATATACATCTATGAGCTATTGCAATATGTTAAATCAGATATAACAAGCTTTCAGAGTCTTAACAGGAAAACAAATTATAACACTAGGAATTTGCAACAGCTGGAAGTTCCATCACACAGATTGACAATAACCGAAACCTGTCCTAGACTTATGGCCACAAATTACCGAATGAAATCAAGAATCTGCCTGTGAAACTTTATAAGCATAGAATCAAGGAGGTGCTCTTGGATAAATCATATTCTGGACGAATATTTGAATGATAGTCTGTGATAATATAATGCATATATGTTTATCTATATTTCTATCTTGAACAAATTCTTACTGACAATGTTTTATATATGTATTGCAATATTTATTTTATTCTTATTGTTGTGCCTACTGTATTGTTTTATTGATTTATTCGTTTCTATTTTATTGACTTATTCAATATCATCATTGATGATCTTACTGAATGAATATTATATATATATATATATATATATATATATATATATATATACAGTGTGACACACTTGAGATGGAGATACCCCTGTATTTTAGTCATTTTGGGCCGCGCTTTTCGCAATACACAGCCCGAGTGACAGCCTTAAACCCAGCCTCCTGCGATCCCGCGAAAAGGGCAAATTCTCGAACCGAATTTCAATGCAAAACTCGAATTTTGTTTTTTTTTTGTAATCTTCATATTTGAGTCCGATAATGGTTCTGAATAAGAAGCTACGAAAACAATAAATTCGTCATAATGTAGGAACAAG
Source organism: Gonioctena quinquepunctata (assembly GCA_018342105.1). NCBI lineage: Eukaryota > Metazoa > Arthropoda > Insecta > Coleoptera > Chrysomelidae > Gonioctena > Gonioctena quinquepunctata. The sequence goes on along the minus strand of JAFIRS010000382.1, from coordinate 302,790 downwards.
AATGAAAAACCCAATATTCATTATGGAAAAATTCAATTTTGATTATTAGTTGTTACTAAAAAGCCACAGAGACGATAAAATCGGACAAAATTAAATAACAATTGATGAAAAACTATTTATTGAACCGAATTCGAACAAGAAATGAAATAAACATTACTTATTTCACGGCAGGCTTGCCTTATTCTCTCACAAAGTTCTTGTAAATTTCGTGGCCTAGACTTGTAAACCTCATTCTTGACAGTACCCCAGAAGTAAAAATCCATTGGTGTTATGTCAGGAGAGCGAGGAGGCCATTGTTCATATGGGCTATTTCTACCAATCCAACGTAATGGAAAATGTTTTTTTTTATTTTTATGTTCTAGTTCCCACGAAAAGGGATATCCTGTAATGTTCAGAGAACATCGTGGGAACCAAGGGAAAGAAGGTAGGAGTTGGTGTTCTTCTTAAATTTCTGGAGGTTGTATGCCTCGGGGAACACCTCCCTAGGCAATGAGTTCCAAAGCCTCGCTGTTCGTTGGATGAACGAGTCTTTGGAAAGTGATGTTCTGCAGGTCTCCAAAGTGACCACGAAGGGGTGTGATGACTGAACTTGACGGGTTAGTCTCGAAGAGACTGCCAAAGCAGGAACGATTGTTGATATTTCAGAAGAGCATCGCCCATGAAAATATCTATAAAATAGAGACAAATCGCCAACTTTTCTACGGTGTTCCAGACAAGTGAGCGAGTTTGTAAGCGAGGCATCACCGACGAGACGAATTGCCCTTTTTTGGACAGAATCCAATAGCCTCAGGATATGTTTGTTTAACCACTCTCGAACCATCCAAGAATTATGAACGGAAGCTCCGTCTAGCTGAACGTACATCTCTTATCGCACACTGAGGAGTAGATTTTCAATGATTTCCCATAATTCATTATCAAAAAAATTCGTTCAGCGTTAATGGTATTATTGAAGAAAAACGGTCCAATTATTCTGTCGCCTAAAATACCACACCATACATTAACTTTTTGAGAGTATTGGTCCTTACAGTTAATAACCCAGTGGGGATTTTCGGTAGACCAGTATCTGCAATTTTGAGCAGATACTATTCCATTGGTAGTGAACATACCCTCATCAGTGAACAAAATTTTTCTTAGGAAATTTCTATCATTTAAAAAATTTCCTTGGTCCCAATGGCAGTAATCAAATCGTTTATATTCGTCACCTTCTTTCAATGTGTGCAAGAACTTTGGTTTGAAAGGTTTGATTTTATGACGTACGAGACATCTTCTGATTTTCTCTCTACTCAAATTTAATTGCTCAGACCTTTCACGCAAACTAATTTTGGGATTGGCATGAACTGAAGCTAAGATATTATCGTCAGCATGGTACCTTCGATTTCGATGAGGATTGTCAATAGCTAGACGATTCTTTAATACACTTCCGGTTTGAGTAAAAAGTTTATTCACGGAGGCTGTCGTTCCATGTCGAATACGATTTCGTTGCGGATGTCTTCTGTTGAATTCATGAGCAACTTGTCCGCTACTTCAAGCACCAGCACCAGTAAAGGAGACTAAATTCGATTAACTTACATTTAATAAAATAATAATTTTCAATATTAGTTATTTCAATACGTATATTTCATTGATTTTGACTATCAATCATTTCTGTAGCTTCTTATTCAGAACCATTTATTGAAAATCGGACTTGAAAAAAAAAACCATTACAAAAAAATTCAAAATTCGAATTTTGTATGTATTTATGTAGGGTCAAAATCGATTTCTAAGCAACTATTTCAAATAACTTTTTTCGGTATCTGGGTTTAAGACTCTGGGCTGATTGCGAAAAGTACGACCCACGAAGTTCTACGTCTGTACCAAAAATCCAATCTCTGCTTTCAAAAATGACTAAAATACAGGGGTGTCTTCATCTTAAGTGTGTCACACTGTATATATTTTTTTTAGTTTCTTGACCACATATATATTTTCTTCAGTTTCTCGGAATGAAGGTCTGATTCAGTGATTTCATATCATCTCTTTTAACGACGTTCCGACATGCTATTCGTCATTATCAGGTTAAAACAAAATTATTTTATTTGAATTTCTGCGTTCGCATCGTACGAACGTTATTATAGGTGTGTGACTTCGAATTCGAAGTTATCGGGAATGGTTTGTTTATCTTTCATGCATTTTTACCCTCTTCATAAGTACACGGGATTGTTTATATTGAGTTCTAGTATATGAACCGGCAGCATGTAAAGATCAGTTTCCATTATTATTACTTCATTTCAAGGAATGTTCTCACTCTTGGATTCCTTTCTTTGGTCAAAATTTCAACGTTGTTAGTGTCAAACTTATGTTGATTTTCTTTTTCGTGTTTGGATAAGGCTGTAATGTCGGTTTTTGAGTACTTGAGGGCTTATACTCGTTTCTGCAAATGTTGTTTTGTTTGATCTATATAGGTACTTTGACAGTCTTTACAGGGTATTCTATATACTGTATGAGTAGTTTATTTAAATATATATTATATTCAATAGTTCATTATATTTGTCTAGACACATCAGCGACCCGGTTTCATTAGAGATCAATTCAATCTCTTTTATGCTGGAATGAAAATCAACTTATCAGAGTACAAATTCTATTTCCCATAATTCATTGTACTGATATGAAAAAAGGCTGGAAATTTTCCTGAAATCCATGCTGGCAATTTTCGCGCTTACGCTGGTTGAATATATTTCAGACAGCACGAATTCATTGTACTTCCTGAATCAACCATTCATTCTACTGGGATGAAATAATTAAATTATTTGAGGGTCTATCAGCCAGTCGTAAATAACCGTGTAATTCTCGGGGGCTGGTTTTTATGTACATACCGACAGACCTCAAAGTTTTAATTAATTCTTCTGCGACAATATTTACGTTTGTTCATGAGTTTGTGGTCATTCCGAATGGCTGCGTTTGTGTAATTACCTCTTGAATAACGAGACCGAGTGGAAGTTAATGCAATTTATCGTAGCATATAGTCAAACTCGTTTCGTTCGCTTTGCATTTTTCAGAAACTCATTCCTCAGAGTGCTTGATGGGAAAAATTTAAATCATGAAGATGATTGACGGTAACAATTTTCTAGAACCAATCTTTTCACGTAATCGTCTAGCTATTATGTTACTTATATGAGACAATAGCGTACAAAAACAAACAAATTGGTCTCCCACGAAGAGTTGATGTTGATGACAATGTTTTTAATGATTTTCAAATTATTATCAGTCAAGTTGATATATTATGGGACATAGTTTTCATTGGAGAACACAAACAGCATTTCTATTTTTGTAGGTTTCAAATGTCCCTAAACTTATCTAATATTTCTGTTTAATATCACACAAATCAAAAGAAAAAGCACCACCAAACTGATTTCGTTTCGGTTTGATTCAACTGTCAAATTTTAAAAAGATCAAAAAAAGTTGAAAATTCAGATCTACAACACTTCTGAAAATAAAGTCACTTGCAATAAAAACGTTAATATTTGATAAAATTTGAGGTTTCATAATTTTTTTATTTTCAGTTCAATTTTCATAAATTTCTCAGCAAACTGTAGACAAAATGACTAATTTCAACTTGCATATTCAAACTTTTGTTGAATGCTGGCATATTAGTCATTATACAGGGTTAATTGAAAAGTTGTGAAACTCTGATTATAAAACCCTCTGTGGAACAATTTCGTAGCCAAATTCTATCAAATTACTAATTTTTGTTAAGAACCATTCCTTTTCCACATCTGGGTTTGGTTTTTGATTCATGTCTTTGGTGTAGGGTTCATTTTTGAGAGCAAAATGAACTTGTCACCAACAGTTTACTTGAAGAAATTTTATTTTTTGAGGAGGTGTCAGTTTGTTAGCTTAGTTTATGAGTCTAGCAATGAAAAGGCTTTTTATTTACTTATATGAAAAGTTTGGGACCCAAACAGAACAAGTCCAGAAATAGTGTCCACTAATTCAATCAATATACAATAAGTTTATGTCGTTGAGAAGTATAAAAAATAGGTAAGTAAATAGTAAGTATTAGACAATTATTAATTATTTAGAGAAATTTTCGATTATATGTACGTGAACATTAACAGTAAGGTATACGATATACATTCAGATCTATATACAGTGCGTTCATAAAGTGTGGAAATGCTCCTTTATCTTACGAGTTAATCATCCTCCGAAAATGACTGACGTAGATTACTGATCTTGGATGCGTGAGTGACTTTCGAGGCTTGAATCGAAGGCTGTGAATGAGATAGAATTATTACTTTTCTGGCCTTTTATATTTTTCTAGTTGATGACGCCCCACGCGTCAGTACTCTTATGTGTCCCACGTAGAAGGGTATAATGACAGTTTTTTATGTCTTTAATTCATGAGCTTCGATTATAGAACTCGCGGTTTAGATAGGGGTAAAACACACATGGTAATTATTTATTACTTTTGAACTGGGGTGTTAGAGTGCATTCTGTGAGTGAGTGTGAGTGCTTAATGATCGTTTTTATGCATTTGTTAAGACTTAGCCTTCTACATGTTTTTTAATGGCTATAATAAATTTGAGATTTTATGTCTGTATTATCTGAAAAAATTACTACACCATTTACATCTCTGCACCATCTTTAATCTGCCAGCTGCAGGCTTATATCAGGAAAATATCTGTGTGGAAATCCTGTGAAACAAAAGAGCATCTTCGGATATGTCTACTTCTTATTGAAAAAAATGGGGGTGGCAGCTCTGATATGTTTTTCTGCTTGTGTAATAAATAACGAAGACAGATTATTATGTTGAAAAGGGAAACATTCTCAATTGAATATTGACAGAAATGTTTTTTTGTGAACATCCTGTTTATATTTCCAACAAATCAACAGATCATTATCTTCTGCAAATCGAAGTAGTGAAGTATCTGGCAATGCTTTTAGTGCAGATGTTTTTTTACAGTCTTACTTAAAACATTACAACCTGTAAGTATGTGGCCCTCAATTGAAGTGTTGCAAAGTGCAGCTTTCAGTTGCCTCCCACTGTGATTCCCAATTCTTGAAATCCGTTACTGATTAGAATAAATATATTTCGAAGGATGAGAACATATAAAAAAATAGGAGTTGGGGGAAAATGCAACAACGAACAAGAATATGTTCAAAGAGCAGTGGCGGCGGTGCGGCGGGGGCAAATGTCTCTGCGAACATAGGAAGAAAATAATAAGACTGAGGAAGAAAATAATGAGACTGAGGAGAAAATAAAAGTAGATGATTTTATAATAGTAAAATTTCCTACTGGTAAAAGAGATAGACTGTTCATTGGAAACATGGAAACCATTAACAATAACCAAAATACAGTAAATGTGTTAAGAAAAAAAGGAATCCACGAAAAAGATTATTTTGTATACCCTGAAATTGAAGACGTTTCAATTATAAACCAAGAACAAGTGGTAAACAAAATTTTTGTTTCATCAGTTAAAAGAGGAAAGTTTATTTTCAATATTAGTCATGTTGACTAAGAATTTAGAATAAACCATTGAAAATTTAAGTAATTTTAAATTTTTTCTCCAACAAAGTGTATACTTTTGTTTTTATTATTTTTTTAACTTTTTTAGTGGTTCACTCCACCGAAGCATTTTCTAAAATGATTTTATCAGCGATTCAAACCAATGATTCACTTTACCCCAAAGTAGGGGTGAAGTGAATCACATTTCAGCCAAAAAAAAACTTTTTAACAAAAAATTAAACCGACGACAAAATCAACTGAAAAGCAAAAAATAAAATAAACCTTCTTAGTCTAAATGATAATTGAGCTCCTAAACTAATGTAAGTAACTGATTTTGAGTCGGCGCCAACCAAACAAGTATCGAAGATCATTATCTATGAAAGAAGTTATCAAAATGCAGCCGTGCATCTCGCTGCCATCATTTTACGCTTCACCTAATTCAATTGCTAGTTTGTTTGGCGCCGACTCAAAATCAGTTACTTACATTAGTTTAGGAGCTCAATTATCATTTAGACTAAGAAGGTTTATTTTATTTTGCTTTTCAGTTGATTTTTCGTCGGTTTAATTTGATAAAAGTTTTTATTTTTTACTTTTCAGTTCCGTATTTCGTCGGTTTAATTTTTTGTTAAAAAGTTTTTATTTTTCAATTTTTTGTGGCTAAAATCTACCAATTACTACCTACTTGTTTTTTGATTACTTCCAAAATACTTACTTACCCACCTTACTTCAACTATTACCAGTTAAATAATATGATTATCTACTTTTACTATTTGTTGTAATATAAATTATTTTCGTTGTTCTGGTTAGTTCATTTCATTACCCTCTCATAAAATATACTGATTTTGACGGATGTGGAACAAGAATAATGTCACTAGCGATCTGTCATTGTCAACTACGTATGTGTGTGCCAATGTCCACTAGTGAAAAATCAATTATCCCCTATTTTGCTACCCGTAAGGGTGGCTAATTCCTTTCGAAATCCAAATATAAGGTATACCCTATCTATTAAAAAAAAGAATCATCCAAATCGGAGAACCCAGTACAAAGTTATGCCTGATAGAATCGGTTAACGGACCAGAATTCAGAGGGTGAGTGATCAATATCCTTCATTTCGCTACCCTTAGGGGTGGATTTCATCTTTTAAATTCAAATGGGACCAAATTCGAAGTACACCCTATCCACTGAAAAAGAATTATCGGAATAGGACGCCTCAGTAAAAAGTTATGCGTGATCATACATAACAAAATATGATGGAAAAAAAATATACGGGTCGAATAGAGAACCTCCTCCTTTTTGGTTTCGTCGGTTAAAAATGGGCACTTCCAAGTAAAATAAAAATAGCAAAATAGGTTAATCTTGACAGGTTAGCCCTAAAACAACATACGTTGTTTTTTACAGATTTTTTAATATTTGTAGTTTTGTAATATTCTGAAAAAAGCGTTTTTTGATTCACTTTATCCCATTTGACGGTACTTCTTGAGATTGTATTTGAAGAATGGTCAAAGTCATTCATGTTGAAAAAATATTTCTCTTTCGTCAGACACAGACATATGCTCTTTTGGAAATGGAAAAACACAGTTTTGAAGAAATAGTATAGCACTTGGAACTGTATCTATAAATTGAATAATTATGTGTTATATTCTACGATTAGTTTTTTTGCCATTAAACTCACTCACTATGTGTTCAAAGGTACTTTTGTTGTTTCATTTGATACCTATTTCGTGACGAATAAAAATTCCCAGTCATGCACTCAATTGTTTTATCACAGAAAATTCCACACAATGCAATAACAATAATTTCCGCAGCATTCAATGCTTTATTATCGCCATTAGTCTCTCAGAGGTTTCACGACGGTGTTGTGAAATGGAAGCTGCAGGATTTGTTGGAGAATACACACAACGCGTAAATCCTTTTTAAGTAATAAAAAAAACGCAACTCGTTGGAATAACGCACTGGGGAGTAATCTTCATACGTTGCCTATTATCTGGGGATGCATTTGTTATGTCCTGTATTACACTCGATAAATGACTCCATTTGTTCGAAAGAAACAATTTCCATAGTGGAAAAGCGTAGAAATATTCATGCCCGTTGCCGGAAGCTTCATGTTGATAATTTATTTTGACCTGTTCAGTTCATACGTGTATATATTCACATTTGCTTGTGATTACTCTCATTCCAAACTATGAACCAATGCAATTGGGGTTAACTCATCTGGTTTGTAAATTCTCTGTAACATCAAACAGATTTTTGAACATGCATGCATGCTCTCTGAAAAGTTTCAGTGGGTAAGTTTTCGAGAAAATTGTATACCTCTTAGTTTTTGCCAATCAGATGCTTGCTATGAAAATACCTTATTTTTTTTCTGAATGGTGAGTAAAGTAAGGAGCCGTTAATTTTCTTCACTGAATGTCTTTGCTTCATGAATTGAAAGTAATACTTCGACACCATTTTTTTCTTTTCCACACTGGATTCATGTGTAAAATATGACATAATTTAACGAAGAATGTTGCTCATGTCCTTAAACAGATCTTCTTGTTCAGGATTCAGGCCAGAGTTGTTCACCAAATACGTCAAATACTTTAAATTTTTATGATACACTTGAATATGCTCAGGTTCTGTACAAAAGAACAAAGATTGTACGCATTGCTATTCATTTTATTATTGAATATTTAATTAGCTCTGCTTTTTGCGATACCCGAACAGCAACAAAGCGATTAACTACAACACCACAAACAGTTTTGATTGTGTTATTTTAACGCGTAAAATTATCATTTATTTTGTATGCATTATTATTTAATTCTTTAAATTATTTTCCCTTGTTTCTAGTGGAATAAAATTATGGAACGTATAAAAAATAATATTCATTTCAGACTATTCTTTGAACCTTGGTTTACTAGAGAACAGGAAAAGTAAAAAAAAAAATGCAAGTGAAACTGCTTATGATTCACCAATATAGTGCTCACTATTACACTGTTGATTTTTATTTGTAAAATTGTTTTACAATACAACATATGAATAGAATTACAAATCAGTGTATCGCCAATACAAAATATAATACAATTCGAGTAATATACCAAGACATGTGAGGATGAGTCGTAATTTTACAATCTTCATGTAGTAACCCTACACGTATTGTAATTTTACCGAACTGTCGATCAGTTTCCAATCAAAAAATTTTAAAATATACAAAAATTGTTTGTGACTTGATTTACTACACTTTTTTGTAAAGTTACAAAAATATATTGAAACTGAAATTACTCTGAATAATATAATAATCAGAAAAGGAATGAGGTTCACAATTTTAGTTGAATATGAAATCCCACTTTTACCCTTGCAAGGATGTAAGAACGTTGAACGGTCCCTAAATAAGAATAACCCCTTCAACACTCTCTAACACGTAAAATTGTCACTTATAATACCACAAGAGCTTCAAAATTATCGGGTATTGCCAGATAATTTTGAAGCTCGTGTGGTATTCGGGGGATTATTTTTCCGTCCCAAAAAAGTAGTAAATTGGTTCCAAACTGTTTTTTTTGCCTTCTCCGTATTAATGGGAACATTTCCTTTGACTTTTTTATCGATGGTGGACAGAGAACAAACTCCAAATCGACTCATTTTCATGCAAAATCTCCAATTGTCACAATTGAATTCAACCTGTCAGTTTGAAGTGTGGTTAATTTGACTGGATCATGTTTTGTTTTATATATAGCAACTACCAGAGAAAATTTTCAAAAATTATCACTTATAATACATAAGAGCTTCAAAATTATCGGGTATTTCCCGATAGTTCGTTGCAAACAATTAAGGAGTCAAGTTTTCAGGTTAAAATCACGAGCGCGAAGCGAGTGATTTTCCTAAAACTTGACGACTTTATTTGTTTGCAGGAACCTTGAGGGAAATGCCAGATAATTTTGAAGCTCGGTGGATTCGGGGATTATTTTTCCGTCCCAAAAAAAGTAGTAAATTGGTTCCAAACTGTTTTTTTGCCTTCTCCGTATTAATGGGAACATTTCCTTTGACTTTTATCGATGGTGGACAGAGAACAAACTCCAAATCGACTCATTTTCATGCAAAATCTCCAATTGTCAAATTGAATTCAACCTGTCAGTTTGAAGTGTGGTTAATTTGACTGGATCATGTTTTGTTTTTTATATATAGCAACTACCAGAGAAAATTTTCAAAAAAATTATCAGTATAATACCATGTAGGTTGTACCACGTGACGTCGAATGGTGCAATTTATTGTCGATATTTGGGTCGGAAAAATAATCATATAATAAAGAGCTTCAAAATTATCGGTATTTCCCGATAGTTCGTTGCAAACAATAGGAGTCAAGTTTTCAGGTTAAAATCACGAGCGCGAAGCGCGAGTGATTTTCCTGAAAAACTTGACGACTTTATTTGTTTGCAGGAACCTTGAGGAAATGCCAGATAATTTGAAGCTCGTGGTATTCGGGGATTATTTTTCCGTCCCAAAAGTAGTAAATTGGTTCCAAACTGTTTTTTTTGCCTTCTCCGTATTAATGGGAACATTTCCTTTGACTTTTTTATCGATGGTGGACAGAGAACAAACTCCAAATCGACTCATTTTCATGCAAAATCTCCAATTGTCACAATTGAATTCAACCTGTCAGTTTGAAGTGTGGTTAATTTGACTGGATCATGTTTTGTTTTTTATATATAGCAACTACCAGAGAAAATTTTCAAAAAATTATCAGTATAATACCATGTAGGTTGTACCACGTGACGTCGAATGGTGCAATTCTATTGGTCGATATTTGGGTCGGAAAATAATCACTTATAATACACAAGAGCTTCAAAATTATCGGTATTTCCCGATAGTTCGTTGCAAACAATTAGAGTCAAGTTTTCAGGTTAAAATCACGAGCGCGAAGCGCGAGTGATTTTCCTGAAAAACTTGACGACTTTATTTGTTTGCAGGAACCTGAGGAAATGCCAGATAATTTTGAAGCTCGTGGTATTCGGGGATTATTTTCCGTCCCAAAAAAGTAGTAAATTGGTTCCAAACTGTTTTTTTGCCTCTCCGTATTAATGGGAACATTTCCTTTGACTTTTTATCGATGGTGGACAGAGAACAAACTCCAAATCGACTCATTTTCATGCAAAATCTCCAATTGTCACAATTGAATTCAACCTGTCAGTTTGAAGTGTGGTTAATTTGACTGGATCATGTTTTGTTTTTTATATATAGCAACTACCAGAGAAAATTTTCAAAATTATCACTTATAATAATAAAGAGCTTCAAAATTATCGGGTATTTCCCGATAGGTTCGTTGCAAACAAATTAAGGAGTCAAGTTTTTCAGGTTAAAAAATCACGAGCGCGAAGCGCGAGTGATTTTTCCTGAAAAACTTGACGACTTTATTTGTTTGCAGGGAACCTTGAGGGAAATGCCAGATAATTTTGAAGCTCGTGTGGTATTCGGGGGATTATTTTTCCGTCCCAAAAAAGTAGTAAATTGGTTCCAAACTGTTTTTTGCCTTCTCCGTATTAATGGGAACATTTCCTTTGACTTTTTATCGATGGTGGACAGAGAACAAACTCCAAATCGACTCATTTTCATGCAAAATCTCCAATTGTCACAATTGAATTCAACCTGTCAGTTTGAAGTGTGGTTAATTTGACTGGATCATGTTTTGTTTTTTATATATAGCAACTACCAGAGAAAATTTTAAAAAAATTATCAGTATAATACCATGTAGGTTGTACCACGTGACGTCGAATGGTGCAATTCTATTGGTCGATATTTGGGTCGGAAAAATAATCAGTATAATACCATGTAGGTTGTACCACGTGACGTCGAATGGTGCAATTCTATTGGTCGATATTTGGGTCGGAAAAATAATCAGTATAATACCATGTAGGTTGTACCACGTGACGTCGAATGGTGCAATTCTATTGGTCGATATTTGGGTCGGAAAAATAATCAACAAAATATCGCGTATTGCTTATAGTACAAGTTCACTCTTGGTACTTGAAGTGCATTACATTTAATATTAGTTCACATGTAAGGCCCTTTGCTCTTGTAACCGAAACCAGTTCGTGAAAATTAAAACGCAAATCCTCTGCGAGGCATTTTGTCCTGATATAATGCCAATGACAACTCTGAAAAACATCAAAAGTATCTCTATCCCCTGTTCATAAGGCTGATTAGTTTACATTACACCACCGTCTTGGCGTTTCCGATCTCGCAGCTTAAGTCGCTATTTGCTTTTCATCACCGGCTCAAGACTGTCCCACGGAACTTGGTTATACTTTTACTGTTCACTTCTAGACGATCAAATGGAAAACGGAAAACATCAGAAATATTTATCGAATGGAAACCAGATGTCACGGAATTAGAGATTGAAATATCGTGGAATAACAGAGCACAGCTGCAGCTTATGTGATGCCGTTGGAAATGTCGGTTTACAATTTACATGTACTATTTTTGGCATTATTTTTGCAATCGACTACACAGCAATAGCGAGGGCTCATTTTTATTATATGTATGTTGTGATACTACCCAACTGTGACCTTTTCCACTACAATAACCAGGATTATTACCTACTCCTGCCACCATGGGCGCTGTCATAGTTTCCCCTATCCCCTCCAGCCTAATGCACAAAGCGAACGCACATAAGTTCAATTTTATTAAAAAAATCGGGATATCGAGTGACATTTTCAAGTAGAATTTTACTTGAATATGTTCCTCCCACTGAGTCCTTTAGGATGGTATGAACCAAAGCTGTAATGGAACTCTTTGGCGACAATAAATTAACTTTTGTACAGGAGCGCACGTTAAACACGTCTTAATGTGAGACCTTCCCATTATACAGGGTGTCCCTGGACTTCCTCTTTTCCTCTCGGGAATGTATAGATGGGGTCAAAATATCACCAGTACTTCATATAACTTTTGTTCCTAAAAACCTTCGTTACCAAGTTACGGGCACTCAAAGTTACAAAATGAAAAATGTTTTTCTTTGATAACTTTCAAAGTGAATATTCAAAATCATCTAAATTTTGGTGATTGACTGAACAAATGAATTCCTTCGATGAGTTTCCATGCAGGAGTCAGTTGTTTTGCTATAAAGTCAGGAACGGACTACCCCCGATGGTCCACACCCCAAAACTTTGAAATGACTGGGATTTGTCAATATGTTTTAACAAAACAAGGTTACCTGGATAATTTCCTGAATAAAAGTACTCGTGTTGAAAATCGATCAGAGCAACGATTTTTGATAAAAATGCATTTTTGTTCGACGACATCCAACCTGAGATGTCTAAAATTATTCGAAAAGATAAATTTGTAATGAAAATAGAAATGATAGGTACAATGTTCATAACGAATTTTTATCATGCAAACACGTTTACCTTACAAAACTCATGGTGTAAATAATCAATCGCAAGCCTCAAGAACGAACAGAAATGCAAAATCCGCTACAAAAACTGCTCGATATGACTTCCGCCTCTCTCAATACATTTTCTTAGTCGGCGCAAACACTCTTGCTGCATTTGAAATAGCATGCCAGGGTCGTTTCGTATGGCTTCACAATGTAATGTAATTCTATTCAACAAGACATCTCTGGTGTGAATAGGTGTAGCGTTAACGAGGCTACAGAAAGATATCCAATGGATTTAAATCCGGAGACCGCGGTGGCCATGAATATGGCCCACCTCTACCAATCCATCTATTGGGGAAAATATGGTTCAGTTGGTCCCGCACAATCAAATTGAAATGGGGAGGAGCGCCATCATGCATAAACCACATATCTCTTCGGGTTTGCAATGGAGCATGTTCCAAAAGTCCATTCAAATCGTTCCGAATGAACTCCAAATAATGTTCTCCATTCAATCGGTCATGTAGAATGAATGGTCCTATAAGATGGTTTTCTATGATACCAGCCCAAACATTCACGTTGAATTTCCGTTGGTGCTTATCTACATAACTTGATATTTCATTTGAAAAAATATCTACGTTGTGAATGAAACTTTCAACTAGGTACTGTACTTTTTGTTTACGACTTTATTCTAGCATATTTTGTATTATCCCTGTTATAAATGTTGTTGAATTAACGTTAGCATTAGTATATCTACTGTGGAAATTTTTCATTTCAAATAATGGTGGACGATCGGATTTGATGTCGTCGAGTAAAACTGCATTTTTATTAAGAATCGTTGCTCCGATCGACTTTCCACACGAGTACTTTTATTCAGAAAATTGTCTACGTTACCTTATTTTGTTGAAAACTATTGAAAAATTATCTGTCATTTCAAAGTTTTGGGGTGTGGACCATCGGGGGTAGTCCGTTCCTGACTTTGTAGCAAAACAACTGACTCCTGCATGACAGCTCATCGAAGGAATTCATTTGTTCAGTCAAGCACCAAAATTTAGATGATTTTGAATATTCACTTTGAAAGTTATCAAAGAAAAACTTTTTTCATTTTGTAACTTTGAGGGCCCGTAACTTGGTAACGAAGGCTTTTAGAAACAAAAGTTATATGAAGTACTGGTGATATTTTGACCCCATCTATACATTTCCGAAAGAAAAAAAGGAAGTCCAGGGACACCCTGTATTTGCGGAATCTACATTGCTCCGTATCTTAGCGAATAACCTACCAATTCCTTGACCTAGTAGAAAGACATTTTTCCAGAAGAAAAATCGTTCTTCGTCTTCGGGGAAAGGAGTAATATAGGCGTCAAATGCAAGCTGTGTATGAAATATTGGATTCTGCTGACGAAGTTACCTCTCATCTCTCTAAGAAAGGCCTATCGCAAATTTAAAATAGTATATTATGCAATGAGCACAAAATGATGCCCATTTTGCACGAGTATGAAATTTGCAGCACGAGCCGAAGGCAAGTGCTGCAATTCATACAAGTGCAAAATGGCCATTTTGTTGCGAGTTGCATACTATACTTTTTCTATGACAACATATCGTTCACGTTTAATACATGCATACATTGCAAAAACTTTGAAAGAAATAAACTGATGATATTTCATTACTCCGAATTCGCCGCTAATGGGATTTCTATCAGAATTAAAATATAAATTGAAGAAATATGTAAATATTTTCTGTATTGCTATTTCTAATAGGTAAACAGAAATAGAAGCCTATGAACGATTTTGTCTTTTGATCTACCTTCCATTTCAAAAAAAGGTTATAAGCGCGTTGATACATACACTCTTCGACGTTTCCGGTAATAAATTCAGTGTTGTTCACTTCGCTGCTTCTATTATGTTCGGAGGTGTCAAATCTAAGTCAATATAACTATCAGTTTCCATTTAAATTAATAGTTTTTTATAGATAACAACTATGAAATTACTCGTTACCTACTAAAACTTTGACAGAAACGATCTGCTGATATTTCATCAATTTGTCGCTGGACGTCATAATTTGACAAGCCGTAGTCGTCGTGATTTTAGAATGAACCTAGACCCAACACGAAATATTCCATTTCGCATTTGTTGCTTAGAAACTTGCCTAGCAACCGATGCAAAAATGAAATTCTGTACAAAATGTGCTTGTTTATGATTGAAGTTACGGTTATAAAATGAACATTTATCGAGGTTGTCGTAGAAAAAACAGTTTTCGAAGTCTCGATAACATAATTTGCGTCACTGTCTATATTCCTGTTGATGATAGAGAGGAAGTATGGAATGGAACGTTTGCAGTTATTGACTGTGCATTCCATTTTGCAAAGTATGTACTCATTCAGACAGAGTAGAATCCAACCACCCACGAGATGCAGTCTTCGATGTCCCTGGAGAGTCGATATATTTCGCAGTGAAAAATATTTTAGCACGGAAAAACATCGAATGGTGCTTTTTGAATATTTATGGGATTGAATGAAAAAGAAGACAGCGGTGAAAGCAGGGTGGAAATGCGTTTTTTCTGTGGAATATATTTTTATGAACGGCGTGTCCGGAGTATGAATTATTGCTATTAGTGCTCCTCGGAAACCAGTTATTATGAATGGATTTCAATGATTTTTTCTTTTGAGTTTCTCACAACAAATACTGGAAATTTCATCCTGGAATTTTTGCTAATGGTTTCATCTTTTCATGATAATAATATGGACGATGGAGGCAAATTGCCATAGAACCTACACGAATAACTAGTACGTGCTCCTCTTTATTAGACTTAATTATTACGAATTGTGAAGATATCTCCGAAGTGAAAGTTTGTGAAAGTGATATATCAGATCATGCATTGATACAGGCCAAATTTCACATTGGTGAAGGTAGACACTCACAAAATCAAATAGTTAAATATAGAAATATTAAAAGTATGAAGAATATAAATATTGATGGATTCAGAAGCGACCTTGGTACTTAATTTATAACACGGTCAATATTGATCACAAAATCTCTTAGTTGAATGGATTCTAATTGTTGATCATCATGCTCCAGAAATAAAATATTCACCAAAAAATTGTAAATGCACTCCTTGGATTACTGACATCAAATTGATGCAAAAACTAAGAAAAAAAATTACTTCCCCAACTTATGAAAAAGTGCAAAAGTAATACCAATAACAAGAACTAGTGAACCCCAGAGTTATAATGACTTGAGATCAATCAGCGTTTTTCCCAAATTCTGAAATATTCTAGAAAAAATAATGGAAAATCAAATCAGATCTTACCAACATATTATATTACCACTAAAACAATCTGGTTTTAGATGCGGCTACAGTTGTGCTACAATAACATTAAAAATAGTCGATGATATAATTGAAGCTCTCGATGGAAAAAGAGTAACAATTTTAATATTATTAGCGTACTCGAAAGCATTTGACACCATATCACCGAATGCTACTCTCTATGTTGCACTATTTTGGATTCAGCAATATAGTATTAATCCCATCCTATTTACATGACAGAAGGTTACTCTAAGTGATACATTGGCGGGAAATAAATTCAGGGGTACCACAAGGCAGCATTTTAGGACCTTTGTTTTACACCCTTTACACATCCACTTTTACTGAGAAACTGAAATCCTGCAACTACCATTTATACGCAGATGATTCTCAGATATATTTCTCCTTTGATCCACTAAATCTCGCAGAGGCCGTAAACTGTATCAATAGTGACTTGAATGCAATTTTGGAGGTATCTACAGATCATATGTTGAAAAACAATTCCAATTAAGTCAGTTGCTATAATATTCGGGACTGGAAATATTTGTGAGCAGGCAAAACGTTACGATCTTAAAATTGGAGATCCCAAAATTAATTTCATGTGTCACTCTAAAAATTTTGGGATTATTATAGACTCCAAGTTTAGATTCACTGAACATGTCACTTATAAACTCGAAACTGCTTATGCATCTCTGAAATTGATATATCCGCAGAGAAAATTCTTAAGTACACAGATCAAAAAAATATGCGATTCACTAGTTTTGTTCCTCTTTAATCACTGCGATGTGGTCTACCACAATTATTGTTCAGATAGGAACGACATAAGGCGCATGCAAAAACTACAAAATTTATGCATGTACTAATTTTTGGTGAAAGAAGTAGATCCAGAATTTCTGACAAACTGAAAGATTCAAAGTGGCTCAACATGACGAACCGCAGACGTCTACACACAGCCTGCACTCTCTCCCTACTTACATGATCATTTAACTTATAAAACTAACGTACACAACTTGAATTTAAAAGAAAATTTGTTTTGAGTATTCCTGCTCACAAAAAAGAATTGTATAAGCGCTCATTCTCATATAATATATCTGATACAATTAATTATATGAACACCTGGAACCCCCACTGTTTCGACCTAACGATCAGAACCTTCGAAAAAACATTCAAAAATCATTTATTTTATGCTCAGCACAACTAAAGTGATACAAATGAAGCCTTCGCATCGAAAATCTGATAAAATATTAGTGATGTGCACTTTCCCGACCTTCTTTCTCTCTCTCTATCTTTTCCACCATTACTTCGCTGCTCTTAGTCCTATAAACATTACTTTTCTCAACTGAAGGCCTTGGTGGAAGATCAGATGCGAGGTAACTCAGCAATCTAAATTAAAGGCCAATTACTCATCACATAGGTACCAACCAGTTTTATATACAGGGTCCTGCAACAGTGGCGCGGTGTTCCATATCTCTATTTAGAAAACAGATAGGAATCTATATTTCTATAATATTACCTTATTGCTCGAGCTCGACAAAATAAAAAAATTGTCGGTCACACAGGGTGTTCCATTTTTTCTGGGCGGATCCCAACTGTGTTTTTTTAAACGGCAACCTATATTTTTTATCGGTATTTCGGTTTCTGCATATAAAATAAAAGATACTTTCGAAAATATTGACGGTTTTCGAGATTTCCAGCATGACAGGTTTTTTTTTCCAATATTCGTCACTCAGAATATTTCCATCAAGTATTCCCTATGGTTAAGTTCGCTAGTTTTTCTTGAAACAGCTCTTTTTTTCGAAAAATGGCAAGTATTCATATTTCTCCGCTATAATCTGAATGAACGACTTTTTTCAAAGCGAAATCCATTTGACAACTGATAAGAATATACGAAAGCTATCTTGTTTCAATTATGTACATTACAAGGTGTCCAAACAAATATTTTTTTATGAAATGAATGTATGTATCACATTTTTCTAAATGGAAAATTATTTTTTTCATTGGATGCAGAATTTTACACATAAATCGTGCAATATCAAACCAAACACGATTAAAGGAAAAAACATTATGAATATTACTAATAATTTTTTTTTTCATGTTATGGTTATATTCATGAATTGAAGTCAGAGCTTAAGTTCTAGATATTTAAATTGTCGACTGGCAAACTACAAAAGGGAAAGTTTAATGGAGGTTGATGAAACTTTTATAAAATATGTTCAGCATGTCTTCCATTTTCTTGAATGCAGAGCTGAAGTCTATGTTTGAAAGACTGTTCTATCCTGCGCGAGACAGCTGGTGTAATGCTGCGAAAAGCATTCGTTATTCTAAGTCGCATATTTTCGGAAGAAGTTGGTGGCTCGATGAAAACCATATTTTTTATGTATCCCCATAAGAAGAAATCCAGTTTTGTTAAATCTGGTAATCTAGCGGGCCACCTGACAGGCCCATTCCGTCCTATCCATTTATTGGGAAATACTTCTTTAAATGATCTCTCACTTCTGCCGAATAGTTAGCAGGAGCGCCATCATGTTGTAACCACATTCTTTTGCGAAGGTCAAGAGGAATATATTCTAACAAACCTGGTAAATCATTTCGTGAGAAATTGAGATAGCTTGTTTTATTCAGATGCCCCTCAAAAAAGTATGGACCAGTTCCACATTCTCCAATGATGCCTCCCCAGACATTTATCGACCACCTATGTTGATAATTCACCTGTCTCAATAAGTGAGGATTTTCTGTCGAATAATAATGGTAATTATGTCGATTTATCCGACCATAAGATGTTATTGAAAACATATTCGTTTCGACAAATTTTTCCCATAGTCCAATTGCAAAATCTCACTCTTTTCTCAAAATCGGCATTCTTGATAGTTCTTGATGTAATTGAACGTGGTATGGATGAAAGCGATTTTTCTTCTGAATTCGTTGAATAGTAGATATAAGTGAGAGATCACACTTATATCTACTATTTCACCAATTTGTCGCTGACTCCTACAAGGATCTTCTTCAACAGCACTTGCAATTCATCATTTTCAATAGTAGCTGGCTTGACGCGCTCATGTTTAGAATAATTGATACTTCCAGTTTCAACAAATCGTGTCAGGACCTTTCGGATAGATCTTTCATCTGGATGCCTTCTATCTGGATACCGTTGAGAATTAATTCTACTTGCCAATAAACAATTCCTGTCTAATTCACTTAATATGAAAATCATATCAATCAAATCACTTTTTGAAAACAACATTCTGATGAAATTATATCGAAAGTTCAACTTCACGATTCACTAAAGATTTCAATACTTATTTGCAGGCAAATGTAATTGAACGTGGTATGGATGAAAGCGATTTTTCTTCTGAATTCGTTGAATAGTAGATATAAGTGAGAGATCACACTTATATCTACTATTTCACCAATTTGTCGCTGACTCCTACAAGGATCTTCTTCAACAGCACTTGCAATTCATCATTTTCAATAGTAGCTGGCTTGACGCGCTCATGTTTAGAATAATTGATACTTCCAGTTTCAACAAATCGTGTCAGGACCTTTCGGATAGATCTTTCATCTGGATGCCTTCTATCTGGATACCGTTGAGAATTAATTCGACTTGCCAAAAAACAATTCCTGTCTGATTCACTTAATATGAAAATCATATCAATCAAATCACTTTTTGAAAACAACATTCTGATGAAATTATATCGAAAGTTCAACTTACGATTCACTAAAGATTTCAATACTTATTTGCAGGCAAATATTTTGATCTGTCATTTGCCAGACTACTTGATTTCCAATAAATATTTTATTCGTCGGAAGGTTGTTTTAGACCGAAAGAATATGGCACAAGTTTCGAGATTATTGAAATTATTGTAAATATTCAATTTTGTGGTGTAATTCACAACTTGTTTATCTAGCAACAGGTAATTAATGTGTTACAAACATAACATAATCTCGATCACAGCCGTTAAATATGGATTTCAGAGTGAAAAAATCATTAATATTATGGCGATGAAATAGAAATAATTGTCATTTTTCGAAAAAAAAAAAAAAATTAAGAAAAACTATAGGACACCTTATAATGTACATAATTGAAACAAGATATCTTTGTATATTCTATCAGTCGTCAAATGGATTTTGCTTTGAAAAAAGTCGTTATTGAGATTATAGCGAAGAAATATGAATACTTGTCATTTTTCGAAAAAAATTGCTGTTTTAAGAAAAACTAGTAAACTTAACCATAGGGAATACTTGATGACATTTGTAGAGCCTTTGTTGCCGCTTCTTATGGATCGATAATATACAGGGTGTTCCATTTAAAATAAGGAAGATTCTGCAAATTTTTATTTACAATATGTGGCAAGCTGTTTTTTATACCCTGTATATCACAGGTCGATTTCAGATATATTATTTGAGAAAATGACCAATGTAGAATATTTGACCAAAAAAAAAATTCACTTGGACTTGGCACAATGTTATAATTTCAACTATTCTGAGTGACGAATATTGGAAAAAAAACCTGTCATGCTAGAAATCTCGAAAACCGTCAATATTTTCGAAGTGAAGATATACATAAAGTATCTTTTATTTTCTATGTAGAAACCGAAAAAGCGATAAAAAGTATAGGCTACTCTTATATGATGTAAATATATATGAAACTATTCGACTTTAGTGTTGAACGTTTACTGAAGTTAATTATCCAAGAACTGTCATGCTTGACATCTATCTATTATTATATTTAAAGAAATAGTAAGGGAGCAATTAACTGAAATACTAATACTATAACAGCTACCATTTAAAAAAGCACAATTGGGATCAGCCCAGAAAAAACCCTGTGTAACCGACAATTTTTTTATTTCGTCGAGCTCGAGCAATAAGGTAATATTATAGAAATATAGATTCCTATCTGTTTCCTGAATAGAGATAAGGAACACCGCGCCACTGTTGCAGGACCCTGTATATATATATATATATATTTTTCCTTTTTGAAATATTATAAAATGTGGTGTGCAATAAAGGTATTTATCATTATACCTAGTGGGCCCTTATAACTCCGTTACATATTCAGGATAATCAATTGGTCATTGAAGGTTTTGCTTAAACAGGTTTCCAGGAATATTCTCGATTCTAAATTAAATGAATCATTATATGACTTTTTTTCATCAATATTCGAGGGGAATAGAACACATTTAAAAATATTGTCAGTAAACTACACGTGAACTTTGTTTCCCAGTATGATTTTATGGGGTTTATACAGAGTGATTTACGTATGCGTGCATTAGAGGTTCTTCAAGTTGCAGTTGCATTATAAACCACGGTGTTAATGGATTTGAAGTTTTTTACAACGTTTTGATCGCAATCGTCTTCAGGTCGATACTGACAAGCTTAGGTACTACTTAGTATTTTATATGTCTGCCGGTGCACTTGTGCGTGTTATTTCGCTATTTGCAGTGATTGCATCATATATTCAATATACAAATCAATGGTAGCTCTATAAAATATCCAATATGAAGCATCTTGTTTCATAAAGGATAAATACGACAAGATTGAACTCAAATGAACCATATCGTGAAAGATAAATCTCAAATGTCCACGAAAGTGCTCCTTTTTGGCGATAACTGTTCGAGAATGAAATATTTAGTAGTCTGTCATAAAAGTTTCATATCAGTATGTGCCAAAGAATCTGCCGGAGGAGCTTTCAGTAAAAAAATAATAGTCTTCAGCCTATCATAAAATAGGGTGAAATGGAAATTGTATTTTTATACAGAGTATCAAGCCCAAAATGTTCCGTGAGGGTTATATACACTGATTCTACGCTACAATTATGAAATTTTGATTACCTTCTGAGCTGAGATATAACGTGATGCATCAAGGAAGCCTCTTCTTGCAGCGCATTGAACTGAACGATGTCGTTTTCCAATTCATTGGCCAGATCTTCTAAGAACTCCACTGCTATATCATCTTCGAAGACTGGCTGCCTTATGGTGGTTACCCACCTATAAACGAACTGGATGACCCGTCTCTTACAAGCCAGCACGAATTCTAGGTCCTTATTCGTGAATTCTATCCTATAGG
Organism: Gonioctena quinquepunctata; assembly: GCA_018342105.1. Taxonomy (NCBI): domain Eukaryota; kingdom Metazoa; phylum Arthropoda; class Insecta; order Coleoptera; family Chrysomelidae; genus Gonioctena; species Gonioctena quinquepunctata. The sequence continues at coordinate 280,609 of JAFIRS010000382.1, read as the reverse complement.
TGAGATAGGTTAAGGAAATATGGCTAATAAAAAAATTCAAACATAATTCGGGCACTTGTACTAACTGCGTAATAGTTTCTGAGAGAATCTGCGATGAAAATATCTCTTTTATCCCAATAATACATTTGAAAATGTTGAATAAATAAGACCGTAGCATGGATTCAAATTCTGTAAATAGTCAATATATAATAATTTTATATATGTTTTTTCGAAATGTTTCATCATTTTTCCCGGCTCTTTCGATATTTCAACTTGAACTCAATGAGGTGCTTCTTTTCTTTCCTTCTCCTGGATGTTGTGTCCCAACTGTGAAGCTCCAAGAATGTTTTCACGAACATTACAGGGAAAAATTTCGTGTTCCAAAAAATATAACAATGGAATGATCTCTTCCTCGGACATATTTTTCAGACAAGATAAATTATCTGAATGAAATGGCGCTGAATTATTCTCCAATCCAAGATATTACGCGATCCGAGTTGACTGGAGCATGGTGGCGGGAGCGCACCGTCATGAACAGAGCCTTGAGGATACCTGGCGACCTCAAGTAGAATGTCCTGCCAACTACTCTCGGAAACACTATGACAGAAAAATGAAAACAAAAAATTAGTCGTCGATAGCGAGCAACCCGACACCTCTAAAGTATCGAGCCCACCTCGAGAAACGGAGGGAAATAAAAATAATCTGAGGCAACAAACAAACCCAGAAACCGTACTCAGCCGCCCTACAGAGCAGGCGTGAAACTGTTCCAGCGCTTCTCATACGGAGGAAAACAGAAAATACGCAGCCAAAAAAAAGGTAAGAAGAAGCAACCCCCATCGGAACGTTCCGAGAGAAAGGACTCCTCCCCTATGACCGCATGTCGAAAAAAGGAGGACTGGAGCAGGAACTAGCACCACCCCATCAAAACACACTGGGCAAGTTCCCAGCGACGCAGACTCTGTAACACCCAATGAAACAGCTACTATCCCCAAGAACTATTCAGAGGAGTCGTTGAGCACTAAGGAACTCCCAGCACCCGTTCAAGAGATGCCGCTGGTAGCGGTAGGCGAATTGCAGTTCGGAAAGATTCAACTCCGTCCAAGCATGCTGGTGGTAGATTGCATCATAAAAGGAACAGCGGACTGGCTAAGGACCTGGAAGGCCCCGAGCTGATGGTGAGCCTGGGAGACAACATCACTTTGACTTTATCTAGGAGTGCTAAATTCACAACAGGAAAATTACTGCCTCTAGTGGAGACACAAACCTGTGCAACCAACTGAGGAAAATACTAGGCAGCAGGAAAGAGCATAATGACCAGCAGAGGGCATGCACCTTGTCGAGCTCAGCAACACAGGAAACAACGAAATGCTGCTAGATGACGAAGAGGCCAGTGATCCAGGTTAATAGCAGTCATGGCGAAAAACAGACACGCTAGACTATCGCAGGCGAACATTCACCACGGGAAGGCACAACAACTGCCATCTCGAGAATATTCAACAAGGCACATCTGGGAATAGTGCTGATCTAAGAAACTTGATCAATATGCGATAGATCAAAGCACTGCCAAACAAAGAAGGTGAAGTCATCTGGGACACTGGATGTGACAAATCTAGGACATGCATTTTGATCAGAAACAACATTGAATTTGTTTGCCCTTGAGACTACATTGTAACATCCTGTAGGTGTTATTGCTTTGTTTTTTTTTATTGGTCTCAGGGTAAGTTATTTTAATTTTTGATTCACAATTCATTATTCCAGTTTTTTGGATGGAATTAATATGAAACAGGGAACTCATACTGCGAAATACATAAATGGGTCGTCGCGGATATAAAAAATATATTTCTGCCGAGCAGACGAGTTCATTCATTTTGGAAGTCAATGCCAGTTACACATATGTAACATTGTAACTGTTATTTAGTCTGGAAATATTAAACGGAGCCTCATTGATTCAACACAGCCGGGCAAACTGTCGAATTGGCAATATACACGGGTAGCGAAGATTTGGCGCTTCGCTTTCTTTTTTAGAATTGAAAAAGATCAACAGGTCTGAGGCAGTCTTTTTCCGCGAACTTCGGGGGGATCGACACGGTTCCGCCGTGGGCACGAGTTCAACGGGATCGGCCCGAGTTTTTGTTTTTACCAGAAACTATATGGAAGAAAATCGCCCATATATATATAATTGTTCCACGGCAGGAACTATCGCGGGAGATATCGGAAACTTTATTTTAATCGTCAGTTCGGAAGACGTGTGTTTAAATTAGGAATTCAATTCGAGTATCCACAGACGGCTACGAGGGAAATGGGAATTATATTCGAGACGGGGAGAAACATGGGAACTACAAGGGTAAATCGCTGGCTTAAATAGAATATCTAACTTGATGCATAGCTTTCAACTATTAATTCACGGAGTGAACCTCATGCACAATTAATATCAGATTAGGGGTATACATAACAGAGTATATTGGGAGTTCGTCTATTAAATTTGAGACTAACCGAAGACTAGCACAATTTTTTGGTAATTTGGGGAAAAACGGAAGTTAGTTACGCGGGTAACAATAAACTATGAGAGCCACGGGAAGAAACTGGTCCTATATTTCGATAATAGGAGATCACTATATATATATATATATATATCGGAAATATGAGCCCCCTTTTTTTTAGAACAGATATGTAATATTTTCAAACTATTCGTTGTTGTTCTTTCATTCTCAAAAGGAGATTGTTTTTTTTTAGTTTACATTTTATATTATGATTGACCATTTTTTTATTCGACAAGCGTCGAGCTGTATTATAGTTTTACATTTTTTTGTTGTTAATAGATGTATTGAAGTTAATTTGTGTGTATTATTTTCTCATTCAAAGTTGAGGAAAGGGAAATTGAATTCAATTGAGAGGCAAAAGTCAATTATTAAGTTACATTATCACTTGAATAGAAGTACCTTGAGACAAAAGACAAAAAATACGAATTTTTATATAAAGAAGTTATTCAAAAGCAAGACCTTCGCATACTTAGGCCGAGGGCATGAATCCAAGTCCGACGGACTAGTGGTAAAACAAAATATCAGTGCCTTACATTATAGTATAGGAACACTCTATCAAAATTGGTGTTTTGTGTAGAAAAATCCTTTTTTCTACATACATCCTGGTGACAACAGCTGCGTTTATAATATGTTAATATTAAATGTAAAAACATTTTGGACAAAGAGAGTGTGACTATTCTTTACACGAGGAGTTGAGATAATATAAGTAAGTATGGAAAATTCCATTATGTTATCAAATCTTTCGATATATTTTTCGGTAGGAAAAATATTGAGAATTATCGGCAAAATAGTTTTTATTTAGAATTTAGTTTTTATCTGAAAAAATTAAAATAAAGACAAGTCAATAGTATAGTGGCATGTTCTACAACATGACGAGGGACCTTAACGGGTTAACATGAGCATCGAACTAACCGAATACTGCAACAGGAGCAAACTTCTCCTTCTAATTAACTGGCCAGAAGAAGTTTAGTATCAGTGTATATACTTAAAGGCCCCCATACATGGAGAGGCCGAACTGAAACAGTTTTGCCTGACCGGATGCGTGGCCAAATACAATCAGTTTTGTCAAGCATCCGCTAGAAGAAAGACGTTCAATGGACGAAACGGTCCATCCGGTAAGGCAAAACTAATTGAATTTCTTCAGTCGCTCCGGCCACCGGATTGGCGCACACCTCAAGGCAAAATGCACATACACGATACGGATTCGCATCCTGTCAGGTGGAACTGGAGGCAAAACTGACCATGTATGGGGGCCTTTACAATTAGAGAAAGGCAAGAGCAACTTACATTCCAGAAGCGGGTAAGATAGAGATACCACTTTTCCGAAATCGTGGGGTCCAATCTGTCTTTCGCCCTCTCTATCGGAGATACTGGAAAGCATTTATATGAGCACCACCAAAGGCTATCCACAAGGAGGAATACTACTACCCTTGATGCGGTGTCTGGTGGTGAATGAACTAGTCAATTGGTTGACTAAAGATGGCGTCACATGTTTTGGGTACGCCGACGATATTGTAGTCATGGCCAGAGGCAAGTACGAAGGAACCCTTTCTGATCTTAGAGTCCAAATAAACGGTGTAGACCACATGGCGTTTACCCATTGAAGTTGCCAACGGCATACGCAATCCTAGTCGTCTGGGTAACGCATTGTCCTGGCTTCAGCAGAAATGTGGTAGGCTTGGGGCATGCCGAACTGTCACCAGTCTAGTTCGGGAGCACAGACTTACCGTCAACTGGTACCGAGGGTGAAGGGGATCCCCAGGGGTGGCTCCCTGCCCCTTCATCTGGTGTTGGCCTCTCGGGGGTAGTGTTCGCTGGTGGGTCCTGACAGTGGGCCCGTCACCCACTCATGTGAGAGCATACCCTTAAGTTAAGGGTATTCAATCCCCCCTCCGCCTTACAGTTGGTTATGCCAACGCACTCCAGAAGGTAGGAGGGCCGTACCAGTCCCGGAACATCGGACTGTAATGAAGGTCATAGGTGCGCACCAAATTGATTATAGCGCACCGACCTTGTCGTAGTGGGTGGCTGGTGAATTGCTGGGTAAGAGGGGTAGGATGTAATCGAACGACGGTATGTGCAATGTAAGGGAAAACCCCGGTTTCCGCCCTCAAATAGGCATATCAGGCCATTGGCCTCCACAGTCGGACACTCGGGTGGGACTTGAACGTAACTGGGGGGGGCTAACTGCCCCCAGACCCCCCGGTGGCGGTCGTAACTACGACTCGCTTAAGGTAGCCAAATAAAAAACATAATAGTACTCTTGACTAGAGGAACAAATTTACAACACTTTGCCTTCATGGAGAAGACCACAATTGAATGCCCACAAAATCCTCGGGAATTTGGGGCTTGGCTGCTATAAAAGGGGAAGGAGGGGCACAATAGATCTAATCAAGTCGTAGTATATCTGTCACCACCTGATATTACCATTACCATCAAACTTTGGTTTTGAAGGACATGTTACAGATTACATGTGATATTGGTTTTGGTACAGTTGAAAAAAATCTGATAATGTTATTCTATAGGTCCAAAAAAGCAATGTTTGTGTAGAATATTTGTGCGCAGCATGAGTAGATATACGCGACCCAAATTGGCAAGATCGATATTTCTAACACCCAGTATTCCAAAAATGATTTTCGTGATATATGTTCAGTTATATAGAGTGAACCAAAAAACATAATTTGAAGAAAATCCATTCTTATAACGTAGATTGAAGTTGAAGTAAACATCAAATATTGTTGTCATATGTCAGTTTATAAAGGATATTATCTATCCAATTCTTCGATGAGTTGATGGGTGGGCATGAAAACGATGTGGGTGAGGAGAAAATCGTCCAAAAACGGGTCTTGAGCAGGGCTTTTCATTAAATTCTCTCCCCCTGCTCCACTGCCTCGTCCATCCAGTCTTGTTTCTAAAAGATGCTCCAACATCTTCTGTGAAGTACCTGACATCACGGTATATCTGAAAAAAAAAAACAAATCGTTCAATTGCTGTATTTCTCGGATGCTGTTTTGGCGGAGAAACTGTATTTTTTGTCATTTTTGGGTTAATACAACCTTCAAACTATTTTTCATTTTGTATAATTGATTTTTATATGATCAGGAATTTCAGTAGCTCCATTCCAAAAAATCATCAATTGAGATAATCGAAATCACATTGAGATAATCGAAATTTTAGACAATTTCTATCTACATTTCTCGAGAGCATTCCCGAAGCCATTTTGAATCTGTGTCTATCATCACCAAGGAATTTGGTTCAGGATTCCACTTTCGTGGATTATCACCGATGATTAGTGGGTGAGTAAGTATTTATTGGCGTCGAAATACATACATAGTACAAAAGGCAAGTCAAAAATACAGTACACAACATATATCAGGTAAAAATACAAATTGTGCGAAATGACAATGAGTAAACTAAAAATTATGAACAGAAATAAAAGAAATATTGACTAGACAAACGACAATACATAAACTCGAATATTACTTTTTACGTTACTCTGTCCATAAGATGTAGATCTTCGGATAATCACGGATATCTTGATTGATTGAAGACGTGGTCAGTTATAACTGTAGCGAGAAGTATTCATTCAGATTATAAAAACCCTTGGATATCAAAAAATGTTTGACACTCCTTTTGGAGTCCTTGTAAGAGGGTTGATCTCTAATGTTCATTGGTAGTGCATTGTATAGAGTAACACAGTTGTAAAAAGGAGATTTTTTGAAAGTGGTTGCTTTGTATTTGGGTAGTTCTAAGTTATTTGTTCTCGTTCCATATCCATGGTGGCTCCCCTGGATAGTAAAATTTGGTAGATGTTTTTTTGTGAAAGTAACACATTTTAAGATGTAGATAGAAGTGAAGGTAAGAATATGTTTTTCTATGAAAATATCAGGACAGCTTTGGTTGTAGCTAAGGTCAAAGATTTTTCTAATGATTCGTTTCTGTGATATGAAAACCCTATTTATCCCTGAAGCCGAGCCCCAGGCCATTTTGTTGTAAGATAAATGGCTCTACACGAATGCGAAATAGAGACTCATCAACCCGTTTTCATCCAAGTGAGGCTTCATCTGGAAGATTGCATGGAGGGCTTTGTTTAAATTTCCACAGACGTGATTGATATGGTGATCAAAGGTCATGTTTGAATCGAGTCAGGTTCCAAGGAGTTCAGAATGTGAAGTCATGTTTAGATTCAGCTCAACATGAATGAATTCGGAAAAAATTTTTTTAGATGAAAATTCAAGCAAACTGTTTTAATTTTGTTTAAGATTAAATAATTCCTCTGGCACCAAGTGTCCATCTCATCTAGTGTGCATCTAACTTTTTCTTGGAGCTGCTCAGGGGATTTTCCGGATATTGTTATTGTGGTATCATCAGCAAACATGCTAACTTTTCCGTTTGTAATGAATTGAGGAAGGTCGTTGACATAAAGCAGGAATAGCAATGGGCCTGACACGAAACCCTGAGGAACTCCAAGAGAAACGGGATGAATATCGGATAGTTCGTTTTCAATTTGTACGATTATATTTATGTTTGAGATATAAGATTTCATCCAGTCAGAAAGAATACTCCTTATTCCAAGAGTAGATAATTTCTCAATTATGTTTTCACTATTTAAGTTGTCGAAAGCTATCGACAAATCGAACATCAGAGAAATAACATAATTACCTTTGTCGATTTCTTGGTATACATATTCGAATAATTGGTAAGTTGCTATTTCAACCGATTTATCTTTTCTGAAACCATGTTGGCTCAGTGTTATTATATTATATTTTTCAGCGAATTCGGATATTGTATTACAAACTAATTTCTCAAGTAGTTTCGAGATTTCCGATATTAAAGATATTTGGCGATAGTTGTCTATATCCATAGTATTTACTTTTTGTGTAATGGGTACACAAGAGCCATTTTCAATGGATCTGAAAAACACAATTTTGTAAAGAAATATTGAATAAATCAGAAAGTGGGAAAGCAATATTTCCTTCACATGTTTCAGAAGTTTTGGTGATAGTTCATCGACACCACAGCAGTTTTTGTTTTTTTTTTGCGCTAAGTAGTACTAAAACATCGTGTTCCGTGATATGAGGAATGAAAATCGAATTTTGTAAAAGGTTTCCAGTTATGCATCGCAGGGAGACATTCTGCCCAAAATGTTCAATCAGTTTGACTCTACAGATAGTTGAAAAGTGAGTTGCAAAATAATTGCAAATCTCGTTACTGTCATTTATGATCTTGTTGTCAATATTTAGAGAAATATCAAGTTTTTGTTTCTGCTTCCTACCCAAATTCTCGTTGATTATCTTTCAAGACTCTTTCACTCTATTTGAAGCGGAATCAATTCTGTTTTTGTAGCTTTTCTGATTTCTGACTTGAAGATTTTTCTCTCTTCCAGATATTTATTTCTCAAATCAAGTGAGTTTGGAATCATCATGCACCAATGTAGTTCCCTGAGACGATTTTGGACTGTGGCGACTTCGTTTGTGAACCATTTTTTTGTATTACACGAGACAAGAGATTTTTTTTAAAATTTTCATTGGGCAGCTCACATCGAGACACCATTTCATTATCGAAATGAATTCCTTGAAGGCCTCATTTACATCTGTTATTGAGAAGAGATTTGACCAGTCAGTTTTGTTCAAATGAAAAGTTAGTGTATTTACATTTTCTTATCTCATGTCACGAATTTTAAGTTGAGGAGTATCAATGATGTGTGTCAGCTTTTCACAGCTATAATTTATTGTGAGGATGTGACCCATATGGTCACCCAAGTTTGGGTCAACAACCGAACATTTATAGTTTTCAGCCGGGATATTTGTCACCATGTAGTCTATGGTACTACTTGAAGTTATTCCATTGACATTTGTGAAAACGCGAGTTGGTTTACTAGATGTAATGTTCAACTGAAACGAGTCCAATAAATCCTTCAGGATTACTGTATCGGGAGAGTGTGTTTTTTCAAAATGGATATTGAGGTCACCTGCTAAAATAGCATATTTACATTATATCCTATATGGGAAACTATATCCTATATGGGAAACTGAAGTATTTTGGGAAACTAAAGTATTTTGGTCGCCCTAACGATTGGAACTGAGGTGGTTAATAACACCGAAACTGAAGAAGTAAAGAGTCAAAATACAGTAACACATCAAAAATCACATTTTTTGTAAAAACTTCATGCTTGCTTTTGAAAATTGCTGTTGTTAAAATATCAGCAATAATTTCTTCTGTATTGCCTTACGAAATGAGGTCGACTATCAATGTGCTTGGTCTTCGTGACAAGATTTATTGCACTTTCATTGTCGCAATATATCAGGACGGATATGTTTGACCAACATTCTTTTTTGAACTGACTCAACCAAATAGCCTCTTGCGTAGCTGCAGACAATGCCATATTTATTTTTTATTTATTTATTGCAATACATCTTCCCAACAGAACAAGCTCTGGTATAAGGAAGTTAATTGATTGATTACAATTATAAATTTCAACCATTTTAGAACTAACTGGTAATAATACCTATTCAAATCTTAACTAAATGTACGTATATATATAACATATATACACACATATATATACACATATATATATACACATATATACACACACACATACATACACATACACATAATTTTAATTAACCAAACACACACAGACACATATACACATTCATATCTTTAAATAAAAATTTAAATAAACATAAATATACATATACATACATGTATTGTTGAACATCCTCATAACAGCATACTTTGTTTGAGTTTTTTCAAGAATATTTTCATTGATTCCAATTTTTTCAGATCATTTGAAAGTTTGTTATAAGTTTCCATTGAACTAGATATTGGATTATTTTTCCCATTATTCGAATGAACATTATCTGCATTTCTAATATTATAATCGTGTATTTTGAATTTTTTTCAACTGAAGTATTACTTTTTTGAAAATTGTTTTTTAGTTTGTATGCAAATTTTGCTTTCTTAAATTTTATCCGATTTTTTAATGTCAAATTATTAGTATTTTTGTATAATTCTAACGAAGGTGTTTCCCAGGGTTTTTTTAAAATAATTTAATTGCTTTATTCATAAGACGACAAATGATACCTTTTTGTTTTTTACTACAGGATGACCATATTGTTATTAGATATCTGATATGAGAAAGAATATGGGCATTGTATATTAGTGTTTGAATATGAGTATTCAGAAATTCAATCCTTCTGATTGCTCCAATCAGAGGGATAATTGATTTTATTTACATGACTTTCAAAATTTAGATTTTTATCTATAATCAGACCTGAATATTTGTGTTTTCCAACTTCAGTTATAATTTTATTCTTTATTGTCACTTTTAATTTTATTGGCTTTATATTTTTTTGTTTGAAAAGCACGAGAACAGTTTTTTCTAAATTGATTGTTAGGTTTATGTCATCCAACCATTTTTCAATTGATTTCATATCTTTTTCTTTATTTTTCTCGAGTATTTTTGTGTCTTTGGCCGAATAGTAGAGTACAGTATCATCTGCGAAAGAAAAATGTTTTCCTACAAAATTTATTTTAGTTATGCTATTTACATAAATCAAATAAAATATTGGAGCCTTGTGGGACTCCAATTGTGCATTGTTTTTCAATTGAACTTTTATTTTCATTTATAATTACATATTGGATACGATTTTCAAAATAATTTTGGGAAAGTTTATAAGAGTGACCTCTTATTCCCAAATTATTCAGAATATCTAATAAAAATTTATGATTGACTGTATCAAAAGCTTTTTGATATCTAAAAAAATTGCAGCGCCATAATTGCTCTTATCCAAAGTTTCATATATATCATGTATGAGATCAGTTTCTATTAGAATTCGAAAAAATCGCTCACTCCCTGATGAAGAAATACATACATCATCGCTTGTTATCGATATCACTCGCCCAATCAGAATCACAATATCCTATTATTCCCTGTTCAGATTCCCTTGTGAATACGAATTTTGCATTCGCAGAACCTTTGAGATATCGCAGCATTCTCCTAACTGCTGGCCACTGTGTCCCTCCAAAATTTTTGTAGAACTGACTATGCTGTCAACATAAGTGTTGTCCGGCCTAGTTTTATGTGAAACGTATAAAATACTACCAACTGCATCTTGCTACGATATATTCATGATTTCTACATTTTCGATTTGTTCATAAAAAATTTATCGTGGATTTTTTAATTCACAAAAAAATCTTTATATTCAATTGAGAATGTTACCCTTTTCTACATTTTCATTCTTAGAAAACATCTATTTCGGCAATTTCTAGTTTGGATCTGCTGGTGTCGGCCCTAATTTACAATGTCATTTTAAATTTCGCCAAAATCGAATTTATACAGTTTTCCTGATCAAGACATGTAGTTTTTTCTTTATGTCTTCCAATACGAAGTCCAATACAATATTATGCAATATATTTGTCTGATTTCACTTCCTTTTTGATGATAACAAACATGTTGGGAATGCAATGAGGGAAATAGCAAATGCAATGCAATCAAATAAAGATTCACAACATTCCCAATTTATATTGGAAAAACTAAATACATGAAAACTCTATATCTTCTATTGAACAAAAGTGATAACAGTTACTACATAAAAGTTACCAACAGTTACACCTTCGATAAGGGACACTCGTGTGAAGTTTCATCTTAAGCCACATGATATAACGAAAATATTGCTTTTTCTGAAGATAAGATGAAATATATCCATATAAAATTGTCAGGATGCCTCATCCATCGATTGTACAAATTTATGGCCTATTTGATGGCCAATTTCATCTGATGTTCATTGAATTAGGATATCCAGAAGACGTTTCTGAACTATTTTATAGCTATTTTATGAAACGTCCCAATTTCGAATGGACATAATTCAGAGGAGTTATTTCAGAGGGAACTTCTAGAGGTTACGGCATATTTCGCTGGAAAAATCATTTTATGAAAGTTAACTGGAGTACTGAAATGGAAAACATTCTCAGCTGGATATTGGTAACAAAATATTCTTCTCTGAGATGAAAAATCTACAATAAAATACGGGTTGGGTTACAAGTGATTTCCGGTGAGAAATTCTTTGAAAATGTTCCTCTCTGCCTTATTCACCTACATATAAATGTGATTTTGTCTTCTGGGTTTTTGTTTTCACAATATTTATGAGACTTAGTCCAGCTTTGGCATGGTACAAGAAGAAGAAAGATATTACAAAACCCTGCCCAATTTTTCATCATAGATCTTTCCATTTCTGAAAGAATCTTGTTTTTTTCTTCAATTTTCCAAGAGGTTATTCTGAACAATGAAAAATACTGAAGTGAAGTTTTCTTTCAGTCGCAGATGATTCCACATCTGATTTTATGAACATCCTGTTCATATTTCCAGAGAATATAATAGAATAGTTTGAAAAAAAAACAGTAACCATTAGAAGAAAAATGATGATGTTGATGAAGTTGATGATGTTGATGAAGTTGATGATGTTTAGTGATGTTAATACTCATGATGGGAAACTTGTCACTGAATGAGAGGTATATGATACCATTACCTAAAGGTATTCACGTAGGCCATGCAGTTGAATCAAAAGCTTGAAATTTTGAGATCGGTCATAATTGACTATGTCCATTCTATCTACAATTTTCAAACCTACAGCTATACATGGTGTGCAAGAAGTCGGTACCAATTTTCTTATTTTAAATTGAAACCCACATTTTTTTACGTGGTTCGATTGGCTTACTTATTCTGAGTTGAGGCAAGTTTCTTCTTTAGACATATCTTCCAAATATGCAACTTCCTACAAGCTTTTATTTAGTTTCACCTGTCCTGGTGTCTGTCTGTAATCAAATCTTGCAAGTTTAATTTGACTCACTTCTAGTCGTCCGATTGATTGGAAATTTGGCAGGTGTACAGAATTCCGGTGACGATGCATTATGCAATTAGGAAATAAAAACAAAATGGCGGCTCCAATATAATAATAATATAATAATAATTTATTCACTCAAGTTTATAATTTATAATTTTACAGTGTAATTGCATTCTTGGAATGGCGAATGGTGAATAAATTGAAGAAAATACTTACGAAGCAGGGTATGCCTGCTTGTGTGTAAGAATATAGAAGTTTAACAATATAGTGAGATTGTGCAATAATATACATTCATTAAAGATATGAATAATTAACTATGGAAGGTATACAATATTAAAAGATTGGTGATACAAACAACAAGAAAATGGTGTAAAAATCAGGGTATATAACTGTCACAAAATAAAACTAGGGTATTAAAGGATTTTGAAGTAAAACGAATAGTGATAATGAATCTATAAAATAATATAAATAAGTGTTTGACAATCGTATATGAGAAAGAGTCAAGTCCTGCATTTAATTTTCGATTTTCTCGTGTATTTCTGCACGGGAAGTATTCTGAACGAAAAGTTTAAGTTTGTTTTTAAATTTTCTAGGATTCGGCTCGCATTTAAGTGTTCCAGGTAGACAGCTGAAAAGTTCAGGGCCCAAGTAACAATAGTTCCTTTGACCGACTGACTTGACATGACTGGTATTAGGATACTTTTTTTGTGGCGTGTGCTATAGTTATGACTGTAGGTGATCAATTCGTGTTTGTGTTTATATTGGACTGCGGTTATTTTTATGAAGAATAGTTGCCTTGGGTCAAATATTTCAGTTTCTGAGTAGAGGAGGTCGCTAGGATAGTTGTATCCTTTTTGCAGAATACATCTTAAGAAACGTCTTTGAATTACTACTTTTTGATCTACATGTCGAATCAATCGCAAACTCCGCCTCAAGAATGTTAGGCTATGTAATGAGAACATGTGAACATTTCGAAAACATCAAGTCTTCAATTTGTGTTTATAATGCATTGGTGTACAGTAAGCTAAATTTCGCTTCTATTATATGGAGTCCTCAATACAAAACGTATATAAACCGCCTGGAAAACATTCAGAACAAATTTGTCAAATATATTTGTTTTAAACAAAATTTCGATTACAATGGCGACATTGAAAATGCGAGAAAACATTTCAATATTATATCACTATCGAGTAGAAGAGTGATCTCAGATATTTTATTTTTACACAAAATCATCTCAAATTCCGTAGATAATGCTAATACACTGAATCAAATTCAAATCAACGTTCCCATTCGGCCACTTAGAACTAGCCACCTGTTCCGCATACCATTTCGGAGAACTAATTCGTCTCAAAACTCTCCTCTATGTAGAATTGTTCAAAATGCTAACAGGTACAATGATCAAATCGATATTTTCTCCAAATCCCACCAAAAATTAAAGACCACTTTGAAACGACTCATGTATCAAAGAATTTCTGCTCAAATTAGTAAAAGCAAACAACTAACAAAAAACCACTTTATCTTTGTTACTTTGTCTCTATTGCTGTCTGAAATTAGTATTAGTATATAAGTTTAAGTATAAGTAAGATTAAATGTATAATGTAGGTACTTTAGTGGACTTTTGTCTGTCTGTATCTTTCATGACCATTAAGTAAAAAATAAAAAAAATGAATGTAGATGTGTTTTGGAGACTCCTCCCCAACCAATTATGCCGTAGTTCAAGTGAGATTCTACCAAACTTTTGTACAACATTATTTTTCGTTTATGGTCGAGTATGCTAATTATTTTTCTAAATTTGTACAGAATGCAACGTAGTTTTTTTTACAAGATGTAATACTTGTTGGTCCCATCTAAGATGGGTATCTAGGATTATGCCGAGGTATTTGATTTTTTTGACAGGTTTGATGGCGGCCGTGTCGGATATTGCTATGTCATATTCTGGCAATGATATATTATAGCTACTGAATGGTACGTAGTGCGTTTTGTCAAAATTTATTGATAGTAATCTATAGTCAAACCACGTCTTTATTTCGCGTAGGTCGCACTCTAACTTGAGTTTCAGATTGAACCAGTCATCGTCTTCGCAGAATATGACTGTGTCATCGGCAAAGCTGATAATTTTCGAGTGGGTACTCAATGAGAAGAGATTATTGAGGTAGATATTAAATAATATTGGTCCTAGGACTGTTCCTTGGGGTACACCATATGAAATAGTTTTTTCATCACTCACACTGTCATCAATTTTCACTCTTTGCCGCCTATTTGATAGATAGCTTCTGAAGAGGTTATGGTATGCCTCTTATCCCCATATCTTCTAGAGTTTTGAGTAATATAGTCCACGGTATCGAAAGCTTTTCTCAAATCTATGGAGACACCAATTGATGGTCTAGACTCATCTAAACATTGATATATATTTTGAGTCAATATTTTTATCGGATTTTGTGTAGACATGTTTTCTCTGAATCCATACTAGGATTTTGACATTATATTGTATTTTTTGATGAATTTATTAAACCTTTTCTGAATAACCTTTTCCAGTATTTTGGCCAGACATGTTATCAAAGTGATAGGCCTATAATTTGCGACATCGGTCTTGATTCCACTTTTATAAATCGGTGTCACCACGGCCGTTTTGAATGCTGTGGGGAAATACCCCTGTTCCAGCGATTTATTGACTATGTAAGAAAGTGGTTTTGTTATATAGTTGGAGATAGCTTTGAGGGTTTCTGATTTGATATTATCAATGCCGGGGGCTTTTTTATTCTTAAGTTGTGATATTATTTCTATCAATTCATTTTCATTTACAGGATGTAGAAAAATTGAGTGATCGCATAAACTTTTCCTTTCCATATAATCTAGATTTCTGTTTATATTTTCAGCTAGCTTTTCACCTACAGATATAAAGTATTCGTTGAAATTGTTCGCTATTTTGACGCTCTCATTGATTTGTTCATTGTTCTGAGTTATGATCGATTTTATTGGTGCAGGTTCTTCGTTAGTCAATACTTCATTCACAGTTTGCCAAAGTTTTTTAGAATCGTTTCCTTCTGCTTTCAGATGTTTTTTACAGTATGAAATTTTGGTAGTCTTTATGAGTTTATTTAGTTTTTTTTATATCTGTTATATTCTTCAGAAAGGGCGGTATTATTTGGATCACCTTTCAATCTATGGTGCATACTATTTTTTTTATTCACCGAATTGACGAGGGATTTGGTCATCCACTTTTTGCGTTTTCTCTGTTTGTTGTTGATTTTTATAAATTTCGTACATTTATCAATGTTAGTTTTTATAATTTTAATTAATTCATTTGTTGCAGAGTCAAGATCGTCACAATGATAGATGGCAGCCCAGTTTTCTTTTTTTATGTTTTCAACAAACCTTTTTTCATTTATTTGTTTATAGTACCGAACCCTATTTTTATTGTCACTCTTATTATTTTTAAGAATTATTCGGGCTAGAATTGTGTAATGGCGGACAATGTTTGTGATTAAGGTCTGATTCTATTCAAAATTGGTATCTAGTGGTTTTCGGGGTCCGATATTAGGATTTCTTTGTCAAAATTCATAAATAAATCAGATAGAAATTACTAAACCAGTTATTTAACATCATAAATACTAAAAAATAAAAAAAACATGAACGAAAATGAAAAACAAACAAAAACATTAGTTGTTATTAAAGAAAAACAGAACTAAAACGTTAAAAATCAAATAAAAAATAGAAAAATTTAAAGACAAGCTTTTATTTATACAAATGCACTAAAAAGGAAAAAATTATTTCTTTCATTGTTTGATCTAGGTTATTCTGTGAGTAACAGATTCAAAAGCTTGCCGCGGATACAAATTAGGTAATCTTGCGTGGCAAGCTTTTGAATCTGTTACTCACAGAATAACCTAGACCAAACAATGAAATGAATATTTTTTTCTTTTTAGTGCATTTGTATAAATAAAAGCTTGTCTTTAATTTTTTTTTTAATTTTCATCATATTTCTCATCCCGCGGATGGCAAGTGGTCATCTGGTAAAATAATTCAAAACATATTTGTAATAAATTATTGACTAAGTAAAATATTTCATGATAACATTTTTCTCTACTACTCTACTGAAAAATAAAGGTGTGGTTCCCTAATTACTTGAAAAACCACGTATTCCTTGATTTCCTTCGTTTCTTGTTGAAAAAAACCTCATGATTTTACCCAAAACAAAAATGTGAAAAATTTGTTAGATTGCATAGTACACATTCCCAATTCATATAATGGATTTGTATGTATCATGCAATTTCTTTGGTTTATGGACATTTTCCTGAATTATTGAAGAGGTAAATGAAAAATATATTCTGTGAGCACCTCAGAGTATTCAATATTTTAATGGATGTTGAGTTCCATATCATAATTCCGAAGAGGCAAGTGAAAAGTAGATTAATTTCATAGAAAGAATGAAGTATCTAATTTTTTTAAACATTTGTTTTCCTGAAAAATGCTGCTTTGAAAACCTACATCGACCAAGTTTACTATACTTTACAACCGCAATGTAGATCGGAAATATCCTTTATGATATCTATATACTCACTTGAAATGAGACGAAAATAATTGTTTGCTGGTGGAATTGATTTTTTCCAGAATCAAAACGTCCTTTCCATGTTCTTTCAGTCTTACTGTATTAGCTTCAACATCTCGCAAGATCCTGTTGAAGTTTTCCTTATCGACTCTCAGGAAGTGGCAGTTATTTTCCCTCAAAACGATTGTTGCAGCTCTGAAACAAACGGGAACAACGCTGAACTACTTGAAAAGTGCACAAAAACCTTTATCGAACTCGTTAGTTTGATGAGATGGGGTGGAAAGAAAATGTGGAGAAGCTCTTAACTTTCGGCATGGGGGTTATCCCCTTTTCAAAAATGAAGTTATTTATCTTTCCGATGAATGGTCATTGTTGGAGAGTTTGTCTATAAATGCTTACATATTCAGAGTGAAAATAGTGCCATACATTCAACAATATTTTCAATATAGACCAATCAATAGAGATTTTTTCGTGACAATTCAACTCATTTATAAAAAATCGCATATGCCACAGTTCAATTGTCAGTTTGACAGCGGCAAAAGTTAGCTGCAACTTTTACAGCGACAAATGCACTAGTGGTTTTTTCACTTATTCATTTGTTTATCAATTATCGCGGTGTTGGTTGCCAAAATAAATAGTTTGACATGTTTGTCAACAACTTATTGAATTTCTAAGCACTAACAATGAGTCGATTCGGTGAGTCTACGAACGTTAAAATTAGTCGAATTGTTAATACCTATATACCTACTAATACAGTTGCGACGCAATCATCAATCTGGCGACAATTTTCTACGTTTTGCGATGCCAATATTGCAAGATTGGGCATTTATTATGCGAAAAGGCAACGGAGAAGACTACAAAGAAGCGGTAGTTAAAACAATTTGGAACACCACCGCTAAAATGCTACAAGGTAAATATTATAACGAATTCAATATTGTATTCAACCCTTTCACCGACGTTCAGTTTAATTCATCACGAGCAGCACGTGATGCTAAACGTAAAATCCTACAAGCACAACCCGAAAAGAGAAAATCTAGTGCATCAGCTCTTAATAAATCTGAAGTATTTGCAATCGCCAGATTATATGACGAAAATGAATCGTAAGGACTTCAAAAGAAATTATATCACATTTTGGCGGTAAATATAAAGTTACAGCACACATGCACTCTGAATATGGGAAAAATACTTTTCTTATGTGTTTTTGCACAAAATATCGTAGTTTTTATCGAAAAAATCCTCCTTCCTACACAGTTCCAAATAAACGATTTTCGTTCCTTCGACAGAAGACATTTAGTAACTTTGCCTTATTTTTCATGTTGGTGATAAATGAATCACCGCCAACTTCTCGAATTCAAATGTGAGCGATAGTTTCCCCTTCATTTATGTATGCAATTGTTGTGGGCAGTGACTCATTTATTACCAACATGAAAAATAAGGCAAAGTTACTAAATGTCTTCTGTCAAAGGAACTAAAATCGTTTATTTGGAACTGTGTAAGAAGAAGGATTTTTTTGATGATATTTTGGACAAAGTTGTGCCGAAAATACGTGATTTAGGGTGTATTGTTTGTGCGGGTGAAAAGAAGGAGGTATTTTGAGTGATTTTTGTGCGAGAAAACGGTGCTTGAAAATGAGATAAATTTTTTTTAAAGTGCCGTAACTCGGGAACAGTATGAGACCACCGCATATTTTTCTTCCGGATTCGTGTTCAGGAGGCAAAAACACGTAGGAAAAGTATTCTTTCCATATTCAGAGTGCATGTGTGGTGTGTTTATATTTACCATTTTGGCGTTTGAATTAGCTTGGCGCGGAGGAGAAGCAGCTTACTGCAAAACCACTTATTTCGTATCTGAAATTGAAAATAATGGAAAAGAAACTGGACGTATCGAGTATAATCCTCTATTCTCGAAAACGAGACAAGGCGGAAGATATTTGCCCAATACGTTTATTCAAAAAGTTAATGGAAAATAGGGACACTTTTATAACATTGGACAGAGTATTTCTTACACCAAATCCCTTTTGGAAGAAGAAAAATTCCAAAGGTTGGTATAAGAATGTGCCGATTGAAATCAATGAAATTTCCAAATGGACTAAATGCTCAGAACAACGTATTGGTATAGATGTCAAACGTGTCAAAATTTCAAATCACTCAAATCGAGCGGCAGCAATTAGCGAATTAAGTAAAACCGGAATCGAAGAACAAGCTCTAATAAAAATAACATGACACAGCAATTCATCATCAATAAAACCATACTCACAAGTTGACGAATAGTATCATTCTAGCATTATTCAATCAATTCGTTTGAAAAAGAAAAAACTTCAACATCTACTACAGAAACGATTAGCTGTGGCACCCGCAGCGACATCACTGTTCCTAGTATGAATTTCAATAACTGCGTTTTTAATAATTGTACATTCAAATAAAAATGTGTTTATTTTTAATGTTTCATAAATAAAGTTTGCATTGATATGTTTCTAAATTTCTTATTCATTAAATTGTTCTGCCGAATTACACTCGATGTTTATATTGATATCAGGTATATTTGTGTTGTTCAAATTCTAAACTGTTTCCATTAGCAATTTGACTCTAAAAACTGTCAACCTGTTTTTAATAGTTGTCAGTTTTTCTCGTCTAATTGCTAGGCAATAGTTTCTCATTAAACAACCCAAATTTACCCGATAAAATACAAACCTCTCGTGCAATTATAAGTGACAAAAATACTACCAGGAATCCGACTTTGCCATCACACGAAGATGGCCTGTTATGTTTCCTACTCCCAACTGTCATTGCTTAATTCGTTATAAACATTTAAAAGCATGTTCTTATATTCTTTATCGTTTTGACTTGTAACTTGAAAACTAGTGAAGCAATCTCGATATTCTCGGATAATTAGTAACGGAGAAAAACCACCATTTTTCAAGTTTTGAAGCAGACTCTCCACGACATAGTAGTGATTGATATGTACTTTATGTGTGAAAAACTCAGGCACTGTTGGATTATTAGTTTTGGCATAATTGCAATTTTATTTTTTCAATGCACTTTTTTTTAGTACTACAAAATGACTATTCTGATTTTGCGTTGAAATGCCCTACAACTTAAAAAGTGGCGGAGTTATGAATTTTTGAAAAATAGCTGATTTTTTCCGGTTTTTCCTTTTTTTCTCCGTTACTAATAATCCGATCAAATTTGTCCATTGAGAGTATCGAGATTGCTTTATCAGTTTTCAAGTTGCAAGGCAAAAAAGATAAAAATAAAAAAAATGCTTTTAAATGTTTATAGCAAATTAAGCAATGCCAGTAGGAAATATAACAGGATATAACTACGGACCGTCTTCCGTATGATGTCACAGTCAGTTTCCTGGTAGTATTTTTGTCACAGAATCAATAGAGCAGAAAATCTCTATTGATTGGCCTACTATCCAACTTAACGTTCCACTTCCAACAGTCAACTATCAACAACACCGCTCCGATTTCGATTACTTCTTTTGTTTGTTTTATTTAATTAATCAAAATCGATTTCCTTTGAATAATAATTATTGAACCATTCAAACGCAAAAATATAATATACAAATATATAACCATATATGAATTTTCAACTGTAAAATTATTATTTAATGAGATTATACAAACACGTTCCCTAGAAATCGACTTTTTGTAGGGCAGGAACATTTTGACATGGATATTAGGAAATATCAATAATGCTATTTGTTTCGATTTTGATATAATTGCGGTTCTTGAACGTCACATTTAACTATAACTCCCAAAATGTTTTTTATTGATGATACACAATCTGCATATGGAGGCAAACAGTTGTCACGAACCTCTATCGGCTGATTTGTAAGGTTCACCTGTATGTATAGATTCATGTATGAATGAATGTATGTATGTAACGGAATATTAAATTGATTTTCACCCTCTACCAGATGTCCAGAATTATTTTGAATTCTGCACAGGTATTAACAACCCAACTAACATTATAGGAAAATTAAACCAATCAGAGGGGTAAAATGGCTTCAGAAGTACGAATTCACCTATTTCTGACCAAATATTCTACCTTCAACTGCTAACTAACTCCAGAGTTATAATTCGAGTTATAAAAACCGTTATTGAGACCACCGAATTTCAAAAGCAATTAAGTTAATAGGCGTAGTAGATAGTATGAAATTACTTTTTATGAACTTCATATATACCTTCACAGCTTTTTGGGTCAATCAAGTTAAATTTCGCCGAAGGCGACCAGCAAAATGTATTAAAAATACTTGAACTTTCAGGTAAAAATCTCTAGTAAATATCAACCTAATTATTACCTCATGTATGTTCACATAGTCAGGAAATAAACAAGTCGGTAAACAGGTCTACTATATACTCTACATTACCTATTTTGGCACCAATTAACTTGCTTGGGCAGTTTTTTTCATAGTTTGTACCTACTGTTCCATAATGAGGGCGAAGTTACTACAATATTTGTCTAGTTAGACTAAATGTCTACAACGAAGTCAACGTTATCAAAATTTAATTCCTCAAAGTAACTAGGTCTATTATCAGATATTGGAGCCCGTGTAGTACCCTGTACAAACGATCTCAGTTCATTATATATTTCGTTCAGCAAATATTTTCGAGTATACGATTGGAAATATATTCCAATAATTATATCGGTCAAGATATAAGATACTTTTGCCCAGACACCTGCAGATACAGAATCGTTAAAGAATTGTTTAGACTGGGACTTGATAAAACGATCAATGGGTTATTCATAACGATAAGTAGGACCACCCAAGGCAGAAAAAATATCATTTTCTCGTCCGACCGAGAAACGCTGAGGAGGAAACTTTAAGATAATCAATTTTTGCGTGGGATTTATACAGATCGCCGTTGAAGGGATAATGAAATAAAAAACTACAAACGCCATTGCATTAAAGGCAGGGCTGTAAGAGAAAAATTGGGATTAAAAGGTGGGCCTAATTGAACGTTTTAAAAAACGAAGGAGTTTAATATTATTATTGGAGGCGGGCAGGGGAGTCGGTCAGGGTTCGCGAGATCGGACGGTTAAGTGGGCAATACGGGGAGACGGCGAAAACGCGTCGAGAGTTTAAGGCGAGGTTGCGTCGCGACGCCCTGGATTAAGGGTTAAGTATCGTTTCGGTGTTAAATAGTACACGCGTGTGTTTAGCGTAGAACCCGCTACGTAACGGAAAATAGTGACGGTGATCGTGCATTGGAAAACAATTCGTGAATTCAGGGATTTGATGAATTTCCTGGATTATCTGCCACTGGTTGGGGAATAGCAGCTCAGCACACAGGGTAAGCGATTTGAAGCTGTATGTTAATGTAACTAACCACTTATAATCTCGGGGGAGGATTTCTTTTCAATTTTAAGTTTTACCTAAGTACGCTTTTTTGCAAATGAGAATAATCGATACAGGGTACTTGTCTCTTTCCACTCCAATCTGATAAATGATTACACAGTTGTTTTAGAGATATACTTTACATTATACTGAGCTCCAGGAATTGATATTTCGATCATGTCTATGTGTTTTTTTTATATGTATTTTTACTAAAATATTTGGACACATTTTCTTTTTCAATCAAGAATTGTTTTATGTTTAATTTTCTTCTTTTGATTATAGATATATTTTTTTTAAGTTGCCTTTTATTTCTCTTACCTCAGAGAAGTCATAGTGAGATCTAAAAGACCTGCCTTCGCGCGCAGGCCGAACTGATGTCTTTTTGGACTACAGTAGGGTGAAATATATTTTTATTAAAAATTACACTGCCCTGAACATCAATATAGTAGAACTATACAGGGCAGATGTAACACCCGAATCGATTCGGATGAGGATGACATGATACAATTCACTCTCTTCGAATGATTAATTGTGTAGCTAAATTTTAGAAATGTATAAAATGCCAAGTAGAAATTCGACTAGAATTGATAAACTATACATGTATACTACCAACTACTATCGATCAGCTGCCAGGATGAGAATATAATCCGAACCTATAATTCCCAAAGTCCAAAGATCAGAGCCGTCATGCTCCCTCTTATGTGGTATATAGGAATATTCTACTATGGGCTCCACGTCTTTTTATTTTAAAATACCTATCCATTATTATGAATAAAAATATGAAAGCAAATAAGTGTTAACTACCAACGGAGGCAATACAAAACAGGCTTCTGTTAGGTTATGCCGGTATTGAATTGATTGGCAGAATCTACAGATGCGTTCAGCAAGCGGTAAACTACTGCCGTGATGTTTTCAATGATGCGACAAAATGAAATTCAATGAAGTTGGTCCAGCTGAAGCAAATGGGTAAAAAAAATTATTGAATAAAGTGCAAGAAAACGAAAGCAAATAGCAAAACAATAAAAGATTAATATGTTGAAACGATCACTTCGAAAATTTCAACACTAATCATTGCGGCGTCCTCAAACGTCGAATTAAAGTTTTTTAGCTAATCACATTATCTCGATTTTCGGAGAGGCAAACAAATTGAATTGGATATTTCCGGGCACCGCATTCTGCGAAGCCAATCACTACACACCATCTTATATTTAAAATGTTATGATTGGCCATTTCTCTTCGGATAGAGATTCCCTCCTTACACCAAGATAACATTATCATGGATATTATTATGGCAACATGTGCACTGAATACAATTATCGCGTACTATTTTCCACATCACTGATATTTGATGTTCAATTCCAGAATGAACACTTCAATTTCAGAATAAACACTTACTACGGGGTTTTGTAGTATATGTCGTTATATTTGAGTTACTAGGTATAGGCAGAGATACTTGGTTTTACTATTAACAAGAAGTAGAAAATAATGTCTATTTTTACTCCGTATTTAGGAATTAAAATGAAATTTTTTTGACAGTTCTAAGAACCATTCAAATTTTGTAATTTTGTGTCATATGGAACGATTTCACCATAGAGAAACTAAAAATAAAGAGAGTTGTCAAACCTGCAGAAAAAGTTGGCACCACGTTTAGACAGTGGCGACATATCTCGCAACTGGCCGAACTAAGTTAGTACAGGCGGGTTTTTTAAAAGAATTACTTTTATATGGTTGATAAGGTATATATTTTATAAGTGATCGATTTGCCATTCCTGTATTTCATATGAATGGTTGTATTATATGAAATACAGGAATGGCAAATCGATCACTAATAAAATATTTATGCAGTAATCGATTCGTAGTTCGTGGTTAAAATAAAGTTTCAAAATAAATCTTTGTTTCATGATATCAAGAACAAAATTGAAGTTCTTATAAAATAAGAATAATAAGTTAAACACCATAAAAAATTTTATTTATCTAGGACAAGGTACAACTAAAAAATATTCTTCAGTCTCATCATGAAATCAACCAAAATGGAAACAAATTACATTTACAACATACCTTCAGAAAATTTTGTTAATTTATTAGCACAAAGGAGAACGAGTGGGTATAACAAATACTCCAGTTTGATGATAATCATTAAGTAGACCATGTACTTCATACTTCCTCGAATGGTGATAGGAAATGGAAACTTTTGGATGGAAATAAGTACCAATTTGTGAAAAAAAATCTGCAACTGACGGATGGAAATAAGTATCAGTTTGTGAAAAGCAGCTTATATTTTACCTTGTAAAAGAATATTTCCAGGAATTTCAGCGTCTACTCGAATAACAAAACATACTATTTTAGACGTTGAGTTCCGAATTCAAGTCCATAGTATAATTTCTATAATTGATTTTTCGATGACAATAACAGTAGAATTATTCTGAAATTATTACGTGGTTTGTTATTTTCTGACAAACGTCGAAATTGGAAAATGATCATGTCATCATTCGCCTGTCGATTGCGGGCAGCGCCTCCATGCGCGACTGGCCGTATCAAAAACTTGGTGGTCAATATCGCCAATGTTTCAAACAGTCTCTTTATTTTTGATTTGAAACTACAAGCAGATCCATGTAAACGTAAGTCCAGTTCAGTTTCGTTAAATTCGTCTGAAGTTAACAAAATAATATTGCTATGGGATGAAAATACTCCTGAAGGTCTTATGCATAAATTTTACCATATTGCCGCTGTAGAATTATCGTGGCGAGGAGGAGAGGCAGTTGCTTGTCTGGTGGATTTTTTTCAAATCGAGAGAAATAACGATGACTCTCCAACAAATCGCATTGAATACAATCCGGTGTTCAGTAAAACGTGCCAAGGTGGTTCTAAAAGCTGTACAAGTAGTTAATGGTTGGTTTCCAATAGTGAAAGACAAAGCTGCCCTGTACGTCTTTTTCATAAACTGATATCAAAACAAGGCGACAATATTACCTCACCACGACTGTTCTTAAAACCAAATCGACACTGGAAAAATGAAACTGACACATGGTACCATAATGTACCTGTTGGAGGGAATACAATAAATGGATGGACTGAATCTGCTGCTGAGGCAATTGGCTTGAATGTAAAGGACAAAAAGATAACAAATCACTCGAATAGATCAACTGCTGTTAGCGAATTTGCAAAAAGTGGTGTAGAAGAACAACAATTGCTGAAAATTACTGGTCTTAGCAATCAAAGTTCTATAAAATCATACTTAAATCTCGATCAAGAACACCACAACAAGATCATGAATATTATGCGTGGTAATAGATCTTCTATAGTAGAGAACAGCAACGAATCTAATGTTAAGTTAAATTTTAATAATTGTACTTTCACTAACTGTACTTTTAATAAATAAATAAATGTTTCATTGTGTTGAGTTATTAATTTTTTTGTCAAAAAATTTTCTGCCGAATATCCCTCGGACATTGACAAATGCCTCATAATTTTATGACAAATTTCTCAAGCCTTCGGCTTCGGGCTGTTACCAAGGAACGAGCTTTCGATTGTCATAAAATTATCTCGTCTATTATCAATGTCCTAGGGATATTACTACTGATAATTCTAGTGTTCCTGCTCAGAATAACGAATAAAAGCAATATAAATTTATTATCCACGATTCCAATCCAACCAGAGAACGAAACGTATAGACATATCGCATGAAAAAACATCTCATAACAAATTTGTATTCCATAAAAACTTTTTAACAAAAAATTAATCCGACGAAATACGGAACTGGAAAGTTAAAAATAAAATAAACCTTCTTAGTCTCAGTAACTGAGCTCCTAAACTAATGTAAGTAACTAATTTTGAGTCGGCGCCAAACAAACAAGCAAATGAATTAGGTAAGGCGTAAAATGATGGCATCGAGTTGCGCGGTGACATTCTGATAATTTTTTTGAAGTAATTTAATGATGTTCGTTGATTGTTTGTTTGGCGCCGACTCAAAATTAGTTACTTACATTAGTTTAGGAGCTTAGTTACTGAGACTAAGAAGGTTTATTTTATTTTTTACTTTTCAGTTCCGTATTTCGTCGGTTTAATTTTTTTGTTGAAAAGTTTTCATTTTTCAATTTTTTATGGCTTAAATATACTAATTACTACCTACTTGTTTTTTGATTACTTACTTCAACCTTACTTCAACTATTACCAGTTAAATAATATGATTATCTACTTTTACTATTTGTTGTAATATAAATTATTTTTGTTGTTCTGGTTGGTTTATTTCATTACTTTGTATATCATTCCATCCTCTTATAGAATATAATGGTTTTGACGGATGTGGAACAGAAATAATGTCAGTAGCGATCTGTCATTGTCAACTACGTATGTGTGTGCCAATGTTCATAAGTGAAAAATCAATTATCCCCTATTTTTCCATCCGTAAGGGTATATAATTCCATTCGGAATCTAAATATAAGGTATACCCTATCTATTAACAAAAGAATCATCCAAATCGAAGAACCCAGTACAAAGTTATGCCTGATAGAATCGGTTAACGGACCAGAATTCAGAGGGTGAGTGATAAATATCCTTCATGTTGCTACCCTTAGAGGTGGATTTCATCTTTAAAATTCGAATGGGACCACCTTCGAAGTACATTCTATCCATTGAAAAAAGGATTCTCGGAATCGGACGCTTCAGTAAAAAGTTATGCGTGATCATACAAAAAAAATGATGGAAAAAAAATACGGGTCGACTAGAGAACCTCCTCCTTTTTGGTTTCGTCGGTTAAAAATGAGGAGAATGGACTTCATAGTTAGGAATGAAAGTTACTTTCGACTTCGAACAAGGCCTATGTGTTCTCAAAGTTGAAGGAGGTCCCATATGGGATAGACGCCATATTTTTTGACTTGAAGCGTTTCTGCCATTGCAATGATCCATAATTTTCTTGAATCGACCATATTTTAATGATAGATAGTAAAAAAATTGGTGTTAATGATATGTATATACATACTTCATCTATGAAATTAGTTTTTGCAGTGTTCGATGAAAAATGTTGAGGAAGTATACTTAATTTTATTTTATTTTTTCTATCCAAAGGGGCCCACTTGTTTAAGACAAGTAAAATTCTACATCATCACAGAAAAGTTTGTATCGCAAATAAAATCCGAACTAGATGAATGCGAAACCATCACTTGCATACATCATTATCTGCTGTACGTTTCTTGACAGTTCTTTTTTCATTCGCCATGTTCATCTTCAAAGCTTTTACGAATAAGCATGTACGTTGAGATACACAATATACAGTAAACTTCTTTCATCTTCTTCTAACCTCCTATTGTTCGTTTTATTATAGTGTTTATAACCTAAAATAGGTGAAAATTACAAAAATTTTACCATCAGTCGACTAGTCTGAAGACAATTCTACATATTCATGCTTTCGACTTATTAGGCAAAATGTCTTAATTGCCCAATTTTGTACTTCTATAACGTAAGATTTACCTTCGTCAATTTGGGCGCTGACCTATCCGAGAGTCGAAATGACGTAAATTTTTCTTAAAATGTTTTTTGGGAACCGATAGCAATACAATAATTTCATAGCTATGACCTGCTATTCTCACCAAGATCGTCAGAAAAAAATAATTTAAATCATGAAGATATGGTGAACGCGCAGGTTGATCTCATTCGCCAACATTTATTGGAAATTTCAATCCTATGTGGATGCATCAATCGAAAGAGCAAGCGTGGAGTGCTCTCTACTTACTTTTCATAATGATATTAGGATAAGTGATATCAAGATCCTCACTTTTTTACGCGAGAGGAATTTTTTTGGTCAATGACTTTATTCTCAACTTTCCAGTCCAACTTGCTATATAGGCGGTTTTTTTAGTTTTTCAAACTATAATTGAATTAATCTTGTTACCACCGTTGTGCAGGGACCAGTTTGAAAAATTACAACAATAATTTGCAAGATATAGTTTCTCAACATTTGAATATGCTTGAATTTGTAATTCGCAGTAGAGCAATTTCCAAAAGAATTCATTATTTGTTTGGTATACTGACCACGATGAAGTTCTTTTTGTTTTCGTTCATTTGAGTTTCTCACATTCTGAAAAAGATGATTCTAGAACTTATTTCTTCTGCAATTGATTCTAGATCCTTCATTATATTGAAGAAATTCCACCAATTCACAAAATGTTACTCTTGACATTCTTTTACACATAAATAACTACATTCCGCCGACTTGACCCAAATTAAGTCTGGAAATGCCAGTTTAATTAGTTCAGGAACTTCAACATTTTATCATTATATCCTACATTATACAAAAGGTGGGCGTGATGTATTCGACGTTCGTGTTGTCAGTTATAGTAACAGTAACGTAGAGATTCGTTTTTATTTGGGGAAGAGAAACTTGGCATTCCAGAGGATATGCTTATTTCAACACTACAATAATAAAATAACCACTTCCGGTTTCATCACTGTTTTTCTATATTCAAAATTCTCCAAGGAATAGCCAAGATGAAGAAGATTATTCAATAAAACAATGTTAGCCATGAGAAAATAATTTGAATAACGTCAGCTGATGGAAGTCAATTATGACAGAAAGTAACCCCCACATTAAAACATGGAATTGTACCATCAACATTTTCTCTAATTGTTGACACCCAGCATGTCTTCTAATGTTGTAACATCGTCATCTTCATCTGCTAACATAGTTGCTAAGGTGCGTCTGAAGTAGCAATCAGTATATTCTTTCGCATCAGGTAGTCCTAGATAAGTTTCCATTCTGAATGGTATTTGACCTAATTTATTTTTTCGATGACCTCTCTCGAACACTTGCCATTTTTATAACATAGAAAAAATAAACGATTTTGATCACAATTCTGAACTCGCAAGGAAGCATATTTTCTGTGAGTACCCAGAAAAATTGGCGATTTCTGTTCTTTATCTATGATAGTAAACACACAATTTATATTCTGACGAATGTTATTGGAATAATTGAATGATGCGCATTATCAGATTCTGTTAGCTTTCCCCACATTTGATAGAATTGCAAATTGACTATTGGCAATGTGCATAACTTTTCGGGACTCGTGAATTCTTTGACAGTCATGTTTTGATAATTTCTATCAAAATCAAGTAAAAAACTTGTCGATATCTAAGTGCAATTTATGATATTCATGAACAAATGGATATTATAGGAACAGGATTTGAAAGCATAAAACATAATATATCGTGAAAGTAAAACGCCATGTGAAAAGTGAATAAAAATAAAAAAATCGAAGTACACAGTCTATTTCACACAAATATTCAATATAGATTGAACCACAAAATGGTAGATCACAGGGGAAAAACAACTACTTCCCTAGCAAATACCACGCAGAACGTTGAATGATATTCACCTGAAAATCCATGCAAACTTCCATATAAATGGAAATTGATCGCAAATGTTTCTTTCTGATAATTATGTTCAATTCATGTCGTGTTCGCCTAACAATCCGCATACCGATTTCAGGCTTCTTGGCCCTCATCAGTACGGAATAGTCACCAGCCAAAGATCCGAAGAGCTCTGGCTGAAGCGAGACACAACGTAAACAAATCATCATCGAGCTTATAACATCTATAGGTACGCCGGAAAAGCTAACTTTCAACTGGCGGTACCTAGTGACAGAAAGAAACACTCCAAACATCTCCCACCTCGATAGGATTCTAAATAAAAGATTCCTTCCCAGTAGGAGTGGCAAGCTTGACTAGCATATCGTGAAAGTAAAACGCCATGTGAAAAGTGAATAAAAATAGAAAAATCGAAGTACACAGTCTATTTCACACAAAGATTCGATCTAGATTGAACCATAAAATGGTAGATCACAGGGAAAAAACAACTACTCTCCTAGCAAATACCACGCAGAACGTTGAATGATATTCACCTGAAAATCCATGCAAACTTCCATATAAATTGAAATTGATCGCGAATGTTTCTTTCTGATAAGCTCGATTATGTTTAATTTATGTCGTGTTCGCCTAACAATCCGCATACCGGTTTCAGACTTCTTGGCCCTCATCAGTACGGAGTAGTCACCTAGTCAAGCTTGCCACTCCCACTGGGAAGGAATCTTTTATTTAGAATCCTATCGAGGTGGGAGATGTTTGGAGTGTTTCTTTCTGTCACTAGGTACCGCCAGTTAAAAGTTATCTTTTCCGGCGTACCTATAGATGTTATTAGCTCGATGATGATTTATTTACGTTTTGTCTCGCTTCAGCCAGAGCTCTTCGGATCTTTGGCTGGTGACTACTCCGTACTGATGAGGGCCAAGAAGCCTGAAAACGGTATGCGGATTGTTAGGTGAACACGACATAAATTGAACATAATCGAGCTCATCAGAAAGAAACATTTGCGATCAATTTCCATTTATATGGAAGTTTGCATGGATTTTCAGGTGAATATCATTCAACGTTCTGCGTGGTATTTGCTAGGGAAGTAGTTGTTTTTCCCTTGTGATCTACCATTTTGTGGCTCAATCTATATTGAATCTTTGTGTGAAATAGACTGTGTACTTTGATTTTTCTATTTTTACATAATATATCTTTCTCATTTCAAACTGTGATGGAAGGTAATCAATTAGTTTTAGCACAATATGTGGGAAATTTCACAGAACTGAGAATTAACGGCCAGTTATTCAATACAAGTTCATATTATTAGGCGGTGACATTAACACCCTAATCAACATCTTGGAATGCAAGTCCCCTGTTATTGTTGAGTTGGAATTATTACCCGACTGCGCGACGCAAAGGAGAGAAATGTGTTTATCATGTTGTATGTTTGTTCCTTTGTGGCGCTCTAGAGACGAAACGCGGGCCTATTTTGATGTTTTTACGTCAATCGTCTTAATCTTGCGAGTGTCATTAAAGACATGACAGTTATCAAAATCGAATATGGCGACAACCAGACGCCATATTGTGACAAAATTCAATATGGCGACAACCAGAGCCATATTGTGAATAAAAACATTACAGTAATAATAAAAATTCGATATGGCGACAACCAGATGCCATATTGTGAAAAAGTTATAACAGCGTAAAACTTGGTGCTCGTTAGTTGGTTTATTTCGGTTTCAGTTGCTATTTCGTTTTCGTTACATTTTTAATACACTATCACTTAAATATTTCAATAGAAACTTAATTGAGTACAGTCAAACTCGGCTATAACGAACGGCTCAATGACTAGAAATGGTTCGTTACAAATGGTGTTCGCTATGAAAAAAATATGCAGTACATGCATCCTGGTAGTTTTTTTTAGCGTAAATTGACGACACTGTTAATTTTTTAAGACCATAATCCCGACAAATTTGTACACTCGCGCACCCACTGTCAAATTTTCTAATTATTTCCGCTTAACCGACAATGTAATAGCCTCCCTGCATGCTTTTGTAGTGGGGATATTGGTACAATGCAGTTGAACACGTACTAACTATACGCCATGTATCTAACAAATCCCTAACAGAGAAATAGGGGAATCCCACCGGTCGACTGCAGTCGTAAAATTTAGCAAATTATCGCCACTTGATTGAACAATATTTCGCCGGTAGTTCGTTATAACCGAGTTTGACTGTATCTTGCTAGTGACTGGAATTATCCATCTACTTTGTTGTTGTAGTATACTCATTTGTTATTAGTGAAATAGTCCATGTACTTTGCTAGTGTATGATTTAGTACATATGGTGAGAGTTTGTATCTATTTGTTGTATACCTGAGTATTATATATCTCACAATATTACGAGCTCGAAAATGTCATCGGTCGTGTGCAAATCCTTCCCGTTGAACCAAAAAAGCCCGACAAGAAAGTGCACGTCGCGAAACTCAGTCTCCGGCATCGCGACAGAAACGATTGCAACACGTTAGAGATCAAATTCGTCTTAGTTATAATAGCCGATCACCCATTAAAAATTCACCGTCTTATAATCCTAACTAAAAAGTGAAAAATAAAAAAAGTCAATTTAAATAATGACTTCAGATTATTACCGTCTTATAATCGCAACTAAAAACTATAAAATAAAAAAAGTTAATTTAAAAAATAAAAATATCGACTGCGTAAAAAGTGTACTTTGAAAAAGATGGAAACAAGATGACCAGAAAATATTGTCAGAAAATTATGTTTTAAGAGGAGAACTATTAAACTTAATGTGAACAATCTCACGCCGAGGCGGTAATATATCTTCATTGTTATATTAAATAAGATTCCTCCGACTGCGTGAAATTGTTTATATTATTAAGTTTATTAGTTAACCTCTTGAAACATAATTTTCTGACAATATTTTCTGGTCATCTTGTTTCCAACTTTCATAAAGTACACTTTTACGCAGTGGGGTTTTTTGATTTTTCAAATTACCTTTTTTTTTCAGTTACTTTTTCAGTAATTGGTTGATTTTGTATGGTTAGTGTGACTTCTGTGAGGATCCACTACGGGATGAGTAGTAAAATCACTTTTGGATCGTGTTACGTACAATATTTTTTCTGTAGCCGTTTTGTATGTTAAAAAGGATATCGATGGATAATAACGTATGAACTTTATATAGACAATTACATATAACAATCACTCTTATGATAACATTACTCATGAATATTAATTACACAATTATGACAATTACTTATATTAATATTATTAGGGATATTAACAGAAATGGCAGTGTTGAAATTAGAATTAGACGCATATGTAATTGTACTAGTTTTTGAGATATTAATTTCGTTACGGCCCTTTTCAATCTGTGAAGCTATGTGAATTTTGTTTCTTCAAGAATTTTCTATGTATCCCTCTGCTACATTGGTTGATTTCCATCCTCCGTGTCTCTTCAAATTGGTTATACTAGCACCACTTTCAGCGAGTAAAGTGCTGAGCTCCTGCGTAAACAGTGCCCGGTATATTCTTTGGGATTCGGTAATTTAAGAAATTCAGCAATTGTGCAGGCGATTTTTCTAAAAGTGTGAATACCAATAGGTTGTATAATGAACAAATAATCTACGATGTGGTGTGTTTGCTTGACGCAATGACAAATATTTTCTGTATGAAGAAAGGTTCCATCCATATTCGTGTTAGAATTAGGAATTTCAATCACTAACATGGTTTTTTTATCTTCTATATCATCCAAATTCATTTAACAAAGGTCTTCACGACGACAAGCGCCTGCCAAACCAATTATTAATGCAACTTGAAATTATGTTAGGTAGATATTATCTCCAGCTTCTGATAAGAAGTGATCTATTTCTTCTTTATTCAATACTTTGGATTTTTTTGGTTTATAGCCAATGGATTTTCTTTTGAAGAAAGCAATAACTTTGGGATATCGGCTTATATCTATATTATTTTTAATATCAATTGTGGACTTAAGCATCGAGTAATTGCTCCAGAGGCTTGATGGCTTCAAGATTTTAGATTTTACCATTGAATATGCAAGAATCACTTGTTCATTTATAGTATGCACATTTTTATCATTGCTCCATTTTTGAAATAAACTGTAGACCAATACATACGTCTCTCTTGACTTTACCGGCAATAATTCATAAGTAGCCGCTTTAGCAGATGCACTAATCTCATGTGGAATCATTTCAGCATCACTTTCACTACTGATTTCCATTTTTTTGATTTGAAAAGCGAAAAAACACATACCAATGTTACATCACAAGCGCTGTCATAATAAAATACAAAGTTCATGTCATTGTCGAAGCCGCCTACATAGATACCCAAAATCGTCCCGAAAGTAACAAAAATCGTCCCAAAAGTAAAGAAATCGTTTCGAAAGTGAGAAAAATCGTCCCGAAAATAGCTACTTTTGCTACCATTTGTGTAAAGTGATACTTTCGATTCAATAAATCACACCAAAAATTTAATTTTCGAAACGGCTGCAGAAAAACTATGTTTTCCATTTTTTGTGCAGTTCACACTACAACGAATTTAACGTGGAATTATCGAAACAAATTTGACAGTACGTGCTGCGATCGATTTGACTGTCCCCACCAGGCACATCGCACATAGCCAATAGTTTATTTATTAGAAAACAGTATGCAGTCCAGACTTCCTTTCTTTATCGTATCATTTCTCATCGACCAAGAGCATGACTAATATATTAATGTAGTGAATAGAATTGATTGAATAGAGTAGATCGAACAGTAGAAAAATGTCTTTGCTGTTACGGAAAACTAATTAGCAGCATTTTTCAAAATCGCATGTGAGTTGAAACAGATTATTGTCCTTGTATGTGTTTTTGGCAAGCAATGGTTGGAAACTGACAGACATGATATTAATTTCAACGTGACTTATGCAATATAAGTTTCATCCACGGCAATTGTTACGCCCCTGTTCGCTTGTATCAGACGGGATCCTAACGTACATGCCTGTTTTCATAAAGGGATATGTACACCTTCGCTAATTGAACTCATCTCCGAAGTGTTTACACAATATCCCCTCACCCCATAACAACAATCCCTTACCTGGGAGCGTCATTGATGAGAGCCAATTTGCCGAAGTCGTCGCCTTCGTGTAGAGTATTCACAGTGCCTTTTCCGTGAATCACCACGTCTACGGATCCTCGCACGATGATGTACCACGATCGTCCTTCATCTCCCTGGTGGAAAACTGGAATTGGAAAGGAAAAAACATGTTACATAGCAAATAAGCATAAATGTTATAGGGGACAAATTAGTACATCACTGAGTTTTTATGAAAGATTATTGAAACCATCTTCCATTTAATATGTATCCATATCTTTTCGATATGAATGTGATACCTTCATATGTAACAGGTGTTTTCAGTATGTAAATGAATCATAACTCTGTTGTTTCCTGAATATTCGTGGTGAACTAGAAACCCCAATTTTCCATAATTTTGGCTTTGGTAGTTTTGGAATGACATTTTCTGAACTAGCTATCACAAAACTTATATGAAGGTGTAATGCGTTTTTCTAGGGTCGGGTATAATAACTATTATCCCTAGAATCGTTACGTTATTTATGACGCCAAGACACTTATTCAAACAACTTTTGAAGCTCAACTCCTACCCTCGGGCACCAGATTTTATAGTGGTTCACTCACCAGTAGACCAGGGTCGATAATTTTTGAAACCAAAAAAAATTATAGTAGAATGAAACTCATTGGAAGAGGAAGATAATATGACAAAAATTTAAGGAAAAATAATTTACGGGCGATCTGAGGTCAGGAAGTGGAAGGGGGTGAGTTTTTAAGGGTAAAAAACGGTTTATCACGATTTCCGGCAAAACTACAAGTCCTATGGAGAAAAGTTGAATGACAAAGTTGTAGGTAAAAAAAAGATCTACAACTTTGGTATTTACACTTTTATCACATAATCTCAAAATTTATGTGAAAAATTGAAATAACCAAGTTTTTGGTTTTTTATTTTTACCTTTTACAAAAAAAAAAAATTCACGAAATTTGGTGAAAACTCACTTTTTTATGTCCCAAACACACTGTAATTTTTTTTATTTAAAATGATTATTTTTCCACCTTATTTTGACTTAATATCGAAAAGGGACCCTAATTTTCAATCAGAAATTCTCCCGTCAAAATGTCAGGTTTTTTAAAAAAGTGGGTGAGCTTTTTGTTCGTTGAAATCTCTACTTTCTGATAGTGTAAAAAAAATCAACATTACTATGGTGAATGTTCTCAGAAAATGCAAAGAAATAACGTAAGGCCCAGACCCTCCTAGCCCCTTCCCCACTTCTCTATGAAATACCTTTTGATGGGCTAAAATTTTCCGTAGGTCACTCAGGTATATGAGTTATTTTGGAATAGCAATAAATAGGCATCTACGCATATAATTTAAAGAAGATGCTACAACTTTCTCAAAATATTGTAGATGTCTTATTAAATTCGGATTCGAGTTTTTTTCGTTTCTTTGCATTTTCTGTCATAGTAATGGACTTTTTTTATACCATCAGAAAGTAGAGATTTCAACGAACAAAAAGCCCACCGACTTTTTTTAAAAAGCTGATATTTTGACGGGAGAATTTTCGATTGAAAGTTAGGGTGCTTTTTCGATATTAAATCAAAATAAGGTGAAAAAATAAATATTTTAAATCAAAAAAATTACAGTGTGTTTGGAACATAAAAAAAAGGTTTCCACCAAATTTCGAGAAAAAAAAATTGTTTTTTCCAATGGGTTTCATCCTACTATTATTTTTTTTCACTTTTTCTATTTTCCAAGGCTTCAGGACTGGTCTACAGGGGTAGCAACATATGGAGATACGGATGTCCAGGGGTCTGGTTTTTTTACTTACTTGAAATCTCCAAAGGTCTGTAGGCATTAATTACAGCCCTTGGGACTGGAATCCGGTTGCTTTTGATTGCACAGATAGTCAGACAGACCTGTCTTTACACCAATTAAACACTGTTCTGATTCTATAGCTTATATGCCTGAGAAGGGAAAGGTACTTTCCATAGAAGATTCCAATGTAACTTCAAC
This sequence comes from Gonioctena quinquepunctata, assembly GCA_018342105.1. Classification (NCBI taxonomy): domain Eukaryota; kingdom Metazoa; phylum Arthropoda; class Insecta; order Coleoptera; family Chrysomelidae; genus Gonioctena; species Gonioctena quinquepunctata. Next base: position 243,916 of record JAFIRS010000382.1, on the reverse strand, counting down.
TTATTCAATTTTCACAATTTGAATTTATGACACAAGGTTATGAGAACTTATATATATATATATATATATATATATAAAGCATCAAATTATAGATAGTGACACCTATAATCTGTGTGTTGAAGCTTAGACCTGTTATCGTGGAATTTTAATGACACGAAATTTCGTGCACATCAATAAGTCACCAACAGATGTCAGCATAGGCCAATCCACGACACCAATAGTCGTACTCCTAGTGCGTTCTGAGTAACGCAAAACAAATAACGAGAGAAAGAGATTTGTTACTCAGAACGCACTAGGAGTACGACTATTGGTGTCGTGGATTGGCCTATGCTGACATCTGTTGGTGACCTATTGATGTGCATGAAATTTCGTGTCATTAAAATTCCACGATAACAGGTCTAAGTTTCAACACACAGATTATAGGTGTCACTATCTATAATTTGATGCTTTTCACATTTTCGTACTTGCCGGTAGGTATTAGCACTATGAGATATTTGATACGAATTTGAGAGAGACCACAAGCCGTCCTGATGATTGGGAAACCATGAAACAGCTGTTGGCGGATGGTGGGCTCTTTTGGATTCGTAACAAATTTCTCTTTCTCTGGTTATATATATATATATATATATATATATATATATATATATATATATATATATATATATATATATATATATATATATATATATATATATATATATATATATTATTATGTTATGATGAATTTGCAAATATAATGAATTTTATAATTGATTTTTGTTATTATTATTATTATTAATATATTTTTGCACCGCGTTGGGCGCCATTTTGTTATATAATGATGTTATAACAAATTATTTTGTTATTATTTCGCCCCACGTTTTGGGTGCCAAATTGTAATGTAATGATAATTTGCAAATATTAATTGTTGTTATAAAATGAAGATTGCTAATAATTTCCACTCTTCGTTGTGAGCCAAATTGTTATGATATAGATAAGTATTTTCGCCCTGTATGATATGTTTTGATGTAATAATAATTGCTAGCTAACGTCACAGTTCTCTCGTCACGTTGCTGCCATTTTTCTTACCACGACTAAACTCAGTTGGTACTCCTCTCGTCTCAGATAACCGGTTCAGGCAATTGAGCCACTAACCACTGCTTGATGTCAAGTCTGTGTTAATAAATATGATTGCTGATAATTGTGGAAAACAAAACGACAAAGTTTCAAAAAGCAATTATTTCATTTATTCAGGAAAACTTAATTTTACCTGGCCTACGATAGATAACTTACTCTAAGGTGAATCTACAAATATTCATGGATAATCATGAGAAACAGGTCATGGATAAATAGACACAACCTCACTTTTACCTGGACAGTGAAAATTTCTTTATTAGTTCAAAATCAAATGAAATAAAAGTTCTTCTGATAGGATATGAGTTATTAGTGGAATTGTTCAGTTCGTGACGTGCACTAGGAAAGTTTATACCTGTCGCTGAAACTGTCGCTGTTCAATATACACCCAGAATTTGGATTCTCTCTCAATCCAATGCTCTCAGGAACTCCAATACCAAAAGAAGGAGCCAAACAAATTCAGCAATCAGCTTTGGAATATTTGTATATGGTGTACAAATAAGGTAATGTTGATTTTCTGCTTATAATGTTGAAATTATTGTTTTTTTTTTCTCCCAAATAAAACGTGGCAATCGTTTTCAAATTATTTTCGGTCTCCTTGAGGCTTTGTTTTTCCGTTACTTGGATACCATTTTTTCCTCATTCCTTTCGATTTGAATTTTTGAATTCGCGCACTATGTTCTCACATTTTCACTGTTTGGGGTTATTTGTCAAAACTTAAAACTGAATCTATTTTTCCTTTCTTACAGACTATTTACACTATTCAATCATAATTGTCTGTGACATTTTTCCGTTCTTATTTTCTCACAATTTCAAATCTTACATTTGACCGTACTGTTCCCTGATTGGCTATTGTCATCAAGAAGTTTGTTGTTCTCCCATTGGCTATTTTTAGTTACATACAATTTCATATACTGTATGTTTCAAGCTTATAATTTTGTTTATCACATTTTATTCAGGATGATTTTGTAAATCTAGACCTTTCTTGTTGTCTTTTGAATAATTATGGGTTGTAATCATTATGACAGTGTATGAATTTTTTTTTAATTTTTTATTATTCATATTATACAGAGGCTTAATAAAGAAAATAGAATTTCAAAATATGTAAAAACAATCTCTTGAAACTAATTATTGTAATTATTCTTTTTGGGGTTTTTTCCTTTTAATAATAATAAAAAAATATATATATATATATATATATATATATATATATATATATATTATATTTATACAGGGTGTCTTACGACAATTAAGACAGGGAATATCTCGGAACTCGAGAGTAGTAGAGAATCGTTATTCTGGGGTTGTGAATTAAAGCAATTGGTCCAGCTGTTTTTGATATTAAGTTACCCAATGAGTTTTTTATTTTTGGTCACGTGACATTAGATTCACAATTATCAATGGGACAACCTGTATATTCTGGCATTTCTATGTTGCTCCCGATAAAACGATTCCAACAAACTATCACACTTGTGGTCTGAAACGATTAATTTAAGAACTACAGGTACTTCAATATCATTGGGCCCACGATAACGACAAACGTCTGAAACGAGCAATTCCCAAATTATTCAAGTTTAGGGCCACCCTGTACATTTGGGCAGTCCTATATTTTTTGTGATGAGTGAAACAAGGCAAAATTATAATAATCATTCATATTTCATTAACAAATCGTCGTGGGCCAAAGGATATTGAAGTACTTGTAGATCTTAAATTAATAGTTTTAGACCACAAGTGTGATAGTTCGTTGGAATCGTTTTATCGGGAGGAACATAGAAATGCCAAAATATACAGGTTGTCCATTAATAATTGTGAATCTGATGTCACGTGACCGAAAACAAAAAGCTCATTGGGTACATAATACAAAAACAGCTGCACCAATTGCTTTAATTCACAACCCCAAAATTACAATTCTCTACTACTCTCGAGTTCCGAGATATTCCCTGTCTTAATCGTCGTGGGACACCCTGTATATTCACTAAATTGATCAGATTGATCAGGTATATTCACTAAATTGATCAGATGAACGTACACTTTTGAATTTAAAAGTTCCAACAATGAACATGAACTAGAACACATCTCGCTTTGTCACCCGGAGACCGATTTTCCCATTTTTCCAATCTAAGTTCAGAAAGTGATTTTTCTGGTTGCTTCGTGCGAATCAAATTGGCCCACTTTCAACTTTATGACTTTCTGAATTCGTCCAAAAACAAAAAAACTTCACGGGTTACTCGTAATAATTACTTTGAGCTTCACGGAGAGAAAACGAAACCACTTTGATATTACGAACCGCCCTTTATCAAAGCCCAAACTACCGTGTTATCACACTCCTGATCTACCCCTAGCTAAGTACCAACTTAGCAGGAAGCATTTATGATTCTGCGTACGATACATCAACGTGTATTACTTTTAATATTCACAATCGCTCTAACCTAGAAAATTCAAGGATTCTATAAAACCGCCTTCATGAACTTTATTCTGGATTGAAAAGCCCTAATATCTGTATATTAGTGTTGTTGTCATTTCAAAATGAAAAACGTTTCCCTACAAGTATCTGGAGGGAAAAAAAAAACATTGTAACTTATGATCTAATTTATTAGCGCGCCAACAACTCTCATTCGGCCATGATTAATAATTCGAGCATCTAGAAAAACTGACATGTTGTTACCCCCTATAACACCCCAGAATGTAACTCAAGGTGCTGTATGATTGAATGGTTCATCGATCTCTTACTATAGGATATTGAATCATAACAGCAGCGGAATAGATGCAAAATGTCAAGTTCAACATTTTGTTCAATCAATAACCAGGACGCTATGAATTCTGTTACACTCTAAACACCTGCCACAAAAAAAATCAAACAAATGCCGCTGAAAATTCTCCCGAGTACGGCGGGATCGTCAATTAATATGAAATAATTGAATTTATGACGGTCAGTCGAGGAGACAGCATGATATGGTAGTGATAGGAATTATATCTGCTGAAAAAATCCCCCACGACATAAATCAATCCGAAATAATAACTAAGACTTGTTGAAGAGGAGAACATTCTCAATTAATTATTGAATAGAAATATTTTTCAGTGAATGAAAAAATCCACAATAAAGATTAAGTTATTTTTTGTGCACAATATCTATAAGATGTGGTTCAATGACTGGCTTTGGCCAGGGAAGTAGTTGTTTTCTGTCAGACATTCACAACTTAATTAATTTTCATCGTGGATTTTTTAATTCACAGAAAAATATTTCTCTACAATATTAAATTGAGAATGTTTCCCTTCTCAATATGAATACCCCACAAGAGGTTATCTTGAACGATGGAAGATAGTGACTTAAGTTTATCTTTCAGTCACAGATGATTCCACATCTGATTTTATGAACATCCTGTTCATATTTTCGAACAATTCAACTAATACATATGTAGGATATAGAATAACCTGAATCTTTCAGCCGGCGAATTGAAAATTATGTTGCTTTAATCTGTTTAGTCTAGCGAGAGAGACAAAGGCGTCTCTGATATCCCAAGATACTCTCACGGCCCTGAGTACCGCTGACGAAGCACGCTTTTTCAGTGCAGAGAAATCTTTCTGAACCAATTAATGAGCCGGGATAGGACTCGTGGTAAGCCAAGCGCTCCCAAGCCGAATAATTAAGGGGAGTCCCAAAAAGTTGGAGTCCCTCGCGCCTTTTGAAAGGAATAATTAAACAGAGTTCTGGCGATGGCTCTGACGAGAGCGGTACGATTGGGTTTTCTGGAGACTCCAAAAAGTTGGAGTTTCTCGTGCATTTTGAAGCGAATAATAGAGTCCACGCGGCGCATATAAGCGGTAAGGTGTTTTGAATTGGAGATTTACACAAGATCTCTTTGCGGCATGTAAGTGAGTAATTTGTACAGGAAATTTGAAGTTTATTCACGGGTTCGCGCGGTACGCCATCGGTACGGGTCAAAAGGTCAAAAGATGAGAGAATCGAAAGCATAGATTTTAGACGCGAGTATTTATACGAAGTTTGGCAAGAAATCTTGAATTTGTGCTAAAGTGATCAAACAATAATAGCAAGTCGACATCCCATAAAACAAGTGACCTATTTCTTTTTGGATTACGGGAATAACCTACGAGATCAACTGGTATCCACAGCATAGGTAGTAAGTGATATTAGGGTTATGGGAATTATTGAAATACTAACCTAAACTGCTATTGGATGGATTGAACACAGTAGATAAATGCTTCCTATCAAATTTATAATTCCAAGTTGCGTAGCGAGAGGGTTGTCGCATATTTTGGTGACCTAAATAGGCAAGGGGATCTAACCCCAGATTCCAGCAATAAAGTAAGGGCGAGTTCCAAATTTCGGGTCGGCCAAAATGCGAAAGTCAATTTTTACATGTAAATTATATATGACCAATATTACCAGATTCGGAGGAGTCTGAAATTGATGCAATTTGTTTATCGTTCTTTCATCATGTAGAACAATCTTTTAATTACAATTTTTTTCGATGAATATATTTGTTTTACTCTATATAGTGTCATCATTTGCCGGTCAGAACGGCGTAACAAAGTTGTGAACCTAGAGGGAGAATCTCAAACCCTCAACTAACTGAACTTTGAAGAAAAAAATCACAAATAAGACTAGATATTGCTTTTAGCCGAATTCATGACCGATCGCATGATGAGGTGATAAAACTCAGTGCCAATCGTAATTATGAGGCAATTAACCTCAAATAATTAAATCCTAGCTGCCAAATATTATTTTTTGTCTACTTGTTGGAAAATCTATTTTTTTACCAATTTCATGAAGAACAAACACCCAATAGTAAATTGGCCTGTTCGTTACCAGTGATGACAACGGCCAAATATTTTTTTTAGAATTTATTTTTCGCCAGAAAAAATTGAAATAAAGACCGTCAATAATCAATCGACGTGTTCTGCAGCGTACTACGTTCCACAAAAATATCTAGAGTCATGCCAAAGTTATCATAATTTTTTTTTCAAAAACTAGTTAAAAAGTTAAGACCTTTAGGACAGTTCTTTCTCAAAATGGATCCTAGAATAACCTCCTCAACTATTAGCAGGTTATTAAGAAACACCCTGTACATGTTAAAAAGGTTGGATTAGTAGATAGTGTGTGGTTGAGTAGGTATAAGTACTATGAAATATTTACAACTGTACCACAAGAGTTGAGTGCTAGGGCCCCGTATGGTGAACTTCCCCTTGGGATTTCCGCATTAAACATGTAAATCTTTTTCCTGTATCTTTCATAATGTGGAAACAAATACATTTATTCTTATCACAAGGAATATATAGGTACTCAAAATTCAGTTCGCTTACGCCAACCAATATTAACTCCATTGATACTTACGAACAGTTCCTGCTTTCGAGTGGGCCTCGAACACAATAATACTGGCCAATTCCCGCTTGACGGAATTCGACAGATGCGCCAGGGCTCTTATGTGCAACAGCTCTTCGTAAATCGTTTCTTGGTCGTCAGCCGTCCTCTCGTGACTCCTGCGGAACACAAAGAACATAATGAAACTTACGGAATGTTGCTCCGAAGTATTATTGAGGGATTGGTGAGGATTGGGGTCGTGATTTCGCACTGAACAGGGAAAACTGGTTTATGGGGAATAAGAGCTTGCAGGCGCGGACTGGAAATTTGGGGAGCCAAATGTCGTTTGGCTACAGAGTTCCCGGTATTTATTTAATGGGGGAGATATAATCGAGAGATAGATTAGCTCTAAGGTTTTAAATGTTAACATTTTGTCAACAGAGTCTAAATCACAAATGACACATCATGGCATACCGGGTGACAATGGGTAATTTGCCTATATCTCCTATTCGCTGTGTGCATTAGGCTGGAGGGAATAGATGAAACTATGACAGCGCCCATGGTGGCAGAAGTAGGTAATGATCCTGGTAATCACTAATCACAAGCACAAGCTGAAAACTTTCAGTTTCTGAGGTCTCCCCGTTTATTCACAAATCCCTTGAGAATATTGTACCATACTTCAGATGAATGATTATCGTAGTGGCAACGGTCACGGTTGGGTAGTATAACAACAATCATACATAAAATAACATTGAGTCCTCGCTATTGCTGTGTAGTCGATTGCAAAAATAGTACGTGTACATTTTATACATTTCCAACTGCATCACAAAAACTACAGCAAAAAGAGATAGGTAAGTGTTCTGTTATTCCACGATATTCCAATCTCTGATTCCGGGACGTGAGGTTTTCATTCGATAAATATTTGAGATGTTGTGGATAGTAAAATTATATAACCAAGTTCCGCGGGACGATGTTAGCCGGTGATAGAAAGCAAATAGCGACTTAAGCTGCGAGTTCGGGAACGAGTGGACGGTGTTGTAAACTGATCAATCAGCCTTATGAACAGAGGACAGAGATACTTTTGATGTCTTTCCGAGTTGTCTATCAAACACGGCATCAGGACAAAGTACCTCGTACGTCGCAGAGGATTATCAACTTGTGTTTTAATTTTCACGAACTGGTTTCGGTTACAAAAGCAATTGACCTTACATGTGAACTAATGTTAAATGTAATGCAGTTCAAGTACTAGGAGTAAACATCTTTACTTGTACTGTATAAGCAATACCCAGTATTTTGTGCACAATTATACGTGTTAGAGAGTGTTGAACGTGTTTGTATTATTTAGGGACCGCTCAACGTTCTTACATCCTTGAAAGGGTAAAAGTGGGATTCCATATTCAGGTACAGTTGTGAACCTCATTCCTTTTCTGATTATTATATTATTTGAGAATTTCATTAAATAGTTTTGCGTTGAATCTGATGTTATTTAGTGGTTCCCGTCAGGTTAAAGCTAGCCAGGGTTATAGGGGTACTTTTTTGAATTTGTTAAACTACTTGGCTCCCTCACTTTCTTATGTTATCAAGAGCTTATGAACTTGCGACCTCAATAAACTAACAACGAGCAAAGCACATCACTTGCCACACCTGAAAGTACACGGAAGTAGCATTACTTTATGATATTCAAAATATGGATAACCTCCAATGCGGTGAACTATCGTATCAATACACATATTTTTTATCATTTACCTACTTTTTTCTTTGACAGAAAAAAACTACGATTCATCTGGAACTAGCAGTGAGCACAAAATTTTGACAACATGGTAGATTATTTAGAAATTTTAAAAAAATTGAAATTGTTACATAGTGAGCATTGTAAATAAAACAGGAAAACTTCAGCTATCGAGTCACTAGAGGGCATTACCAGTCTTGCACACAGCGAATATCTCCTTCACTTATCAACCGATTTGAATAAAATTTTGTAAATGGGAGATGCAACGCCAGATGGTACCATCAAATTACGTCCCGTTCGAGTCAAATTGACGTGTCAATTGACAAATGTCAATTCTGTGTTTGTTTGGTACTGTAGGAGACGAGGGTTGATGCGTTTACAATTTACATGATTCAATTTGGTTTTGATGAGTCTTGCAGAAAATGAAATTAGCCATTCGAGAATAGATGAATTGAAGAATATTCTCAGAAGTTCTTCTTTCGTTTGCAAAAGTGTAGGACTGATATTGTTTCATGTAGAGTAGCAAACAAAGGTAAACGTATACGTTGTCAGAATTGTAGATATATATATATGTATATATATATATATATATATATATATATATATATATATATATATATATCTATATTTCACTGTAACTCGGTGCTTCACTTCGCTTACAAATGAAACTCAGCCGTTCAGAGTACTTTCAGACGAGTATGCGGAATGGAAGTTCTGAAATGCCAAGTCAAATCCCTGAGCCATTCATAACACAGTATTCAATATTATTTCCGTTATGATTGGTCAGAAAATTCGACTTTGATGATTCTGTGTTCCGCGCGGTGTGAGATCACCCTCGTTCAGGACGTGCTATAGTGGCGCTAAAGTTTGGCAGTTGCCTCTCCCATAGATTTGAGACACAATTTCGGATCGACAGACATATGAAAACAAAATGGCCGACTTCCGGTTTCGCCAGAATAGCAACCAACTTCAATTTTTCAAATGGAACACCCTGTATGTTTGATGTTTCTCGGATTCTACGGCTCAAACTACATACGACAGTGTTGCCAATTATTTTACAATTGAAGAAAAAACTTTTTTGCCCAGGAGGCCTTGATCAGTTTTCAATGTATACTAATTTACATCAGTAACTCATAGTACCAGTCATTTCATCGATTAGATCAATAACAAATCCTACAGCGGGAATTTAAATTTTCTAAAGTCATTTTTAACGAAAAAATAGTTTTTTTCAAAAGATACCTACCGAGGGCCATCTTGTCATTCGATTTAATTACCAGTTCAACGATATACATTATGTCTCACTTTATTTTTGTTGAAAACTAAAAACGATCAATCATTGAATTTGTACAATATTTTATACGATGCCTACAAATTCCGTTTAGGTTTGATGAAATGAAAGGTAGCCGTGGAATCATGGAAAACAGTGGGTGATTAATGTCATGTCGAAAGTGAAATACCAATTTTACTTGTCCTCTCGTTTCGTTTGTAAGAAGTTTTTTTGAAATGGAAAATAATAATCGTTATTCTCGAAACGAACAAATGGATATGATATTGATATATGGAGAATGTCAGAAGAACGCTGTCAATGCTAGTATGCTATACGCTATTCGTTATCCGTTAAGACGGCACATATCGAGGACCTATTTCAGGAAATTGGAAATGATGCTAAGGAAAGAACTGCTATATATATATAAATATATATATATATATATATATATTATATATATATATATATATATATATATATATATATGCCTCGAAAATTCCTAGGTAAAATATTTAGAAACCTGAAAGTTATGGATACTTTCTGGAAAAAAGTCGGATTCTGTACATATCTCCAGGAATTCAAAAAATACAATGCGTATTCAAAAAATTCGAATGCCATTCGAGAGGTCATATTTTAATGTAGTTATAAACCAGCTCATTATTTTTCTACCAGAGTCGTTAATGAATGAATCATCGAATGTACAACAAAATTTAAGGTTACTCTTCATGAAAAAAAAATCTTTTTTTCAACATAACCGGGATTAATCCGGTTGAATATATATATATATATATGCCTCAAAAATTCCTAGGTAAAATATTTAGATACCTGAAAGTTATATATATATATATTCATATATATATTCATATATATATATATATATATATACGATTGAATGCCGTGGGGATAAGGCTATTGTTAGAGGAAAAAATGTATTTGTTTTATATATATATATATATATATATATATATATATATACAGTGTGACCCATTTAAAATGGAACCACCCCTGTAGAATACTCATTTTTCAATCAATTTCAAAAAAATATTAGGCATCAAAAACTGTATCTTGACACAAATTTTCATAACTTTGGTTCCATTTCCAAGGCACACTATGGGTTTTTTCTTTGTCAATAACGGCAAAATTTCATTAGGCAATTTTTTTTTCAAATTTGACTACATCACTGGATTAAAAAAGTTGGTTAACAACGAAGTTAAAACAATTTCAATTTTGGAAACAAAGTATTTGATTATAATTTTTATTTGAATTATAGACAAATCTGGCAACACTGCCGTTACAAAGTAGAACACCACTGAACTTGTACAGTGGAAATCCGAAGTCAATAGCTCAATCCGTTCTACAGTTATAACTCCTGAAAGTATGGTAATGTGAGCGATTTTTGGTGGAAGCGATTTTGTAATAAAAATCTGACTACGCCACTGGATTTGTGAATCGTAGATCAAGGAATAAAACGAAGTTCAAAGTTACTACAACCACATTAGCGTTGTTTAAAATTATATAAATCTAAATGTGTATTCTATGTGGTGTGACAAGTGAAAACTTTAGTTTTCACTTGTCACACTTTTAGGGTTCGCGACAATGGTTTCTATAGATGAAAGAATTAAAATGATTTATCTGTATGCAAAACAGGATAATTATTTCGAGAGAGCCACGAATACATACGTGAGTTGATGACAAAAATTGAGGAAACGGGTTCCGTAAAGAACAAAAAGAGGGCTACATCACGAGTACCCGATGGAGCCTGCTCCTGTGGAAATACTGGAACAATTTGCAATAAATCCTCAATTTTCGTTATGAAAGGCTGCGAGGGAAACTGGAATTTGTCATGAATCGGTGCCGAAAGTTCTAAAGCGTACGTTTTTTCGTATAAAATGAAAATTTTGAAAGAACTAGATGATGATGACCCTGATAGAAGAAAATAATTCTGCGAATAGGTGACTAACTCAATTGAACCATAGAAAACATTTGTTTTAATGATGAATGTATTTTCTTTCTGAAAGGGGAGGTCAATAAGCAAAACTGTCGTTATTGGAGTTATGAAAATCCGCATCTTTTTAGGGAATATCACTTATTTACGGTTTTGATTTACCAATCTATATAGAAAAGTGGAGGATTCTGCTGAATATACGAAAATTTGTTTAATTCTTTGAGTTTTAGAGAGATGTTCGTTACTGTTTTCATGAATTTTGTAGATATTTCATCAAAAGTTCCTCGAATAATGATGACATCCCTCTCATTTCCATAGAATCAATGTCTACAATGATGGAAATACCAAATTTAAATTGAATATTGAGAAAAAAAAATCGAAATGCAACAGTTTTTTTTTTGTAAATAACTTGAAAGGTGTGCTGTAAGGACTAAGACGTTCATCTACCCTAGAACTACGTATACAATGTCAGTAAAAGGAAATATACAAAAAACACATATTTCCAAATTTCTTTTATTTTCATCGTAAGAAGTGATAAACCGGTTCAGAAATTATGATTTGATGGTGGAATATCATTAATTCATGGTTTTGACTCCCCAATCTACACGGAAAAGTAGAGGATTCTGCCGAATATATAAAAACTTGTTTCATTCTTTGAATTTTCGAAAGATGTTCGTTACTATTTCTATGAATATTGTAAACATTGTTTCAAACTATCCTCCAATAATGATTAAATCTCTTTCAATTCCATTGATTCAATGTCTAAAATGCTGAAAATGCGAAATTTAAATTGAATATTGAGAATTAAAAAAAAATTAAATCCAACAAATTATTTTTTCTACATTTTTCAGACTTCCTCATTTGTTAATAACTCAATGTGTACCGTAGGGACTAAGACGTTCATCGACTCCACAACTACGTATCCCAAAAACGTATATGTTTGGGTTAGAATTTATGGAGAAAGAGTAATAGGAACCACTATCTGGTGAACTGAATCTCAATATGTTGGAAACTAGGATTGAGCCTTTGATTGTGGACCAGCTGGAAAATCAAATTGATCCAGAGGCAACCAAGTTTTGAATGAAGATCAGCTCCATCAACAACATGACTATTTCGTGAGACAATGGTTGGATGACCATTATAATAACCTTTGAATTGAAAGGAGAGGACCTGTCAAGTGGCCTGCAAGATCTCCAGATTTGACTTCCTTAGATTTTTTCCATTGGGTCATCTTCAACCTGCAGTTTATAAAACGCAACCAGCCTCAATTGAAGAACTCAAGGATCGCATTAGTCGAGATTGCCGAAATATCTTCCGCGGAACTTACGCGAATGTGTTTTTTTTTTCAAACGGTCTTCATTATTGTTTGGAGAATAACCGAAATCATTTTGAGCATCTACTGTGAATCGGAAAAGATAGTTTTTGAAATTATCTTGGGAATACTTGATTGTCAGATTTGCTTAGTACTGCACGTAGTACTGCATCTCCACAACATGCTCTCATCCCCACAACATGCTCTTTCCATTTACCATCGAGCTGCACAATACCACCCCGTCTCATGTGGCATTACAATTCGGCCGACTGGGAAGGTCTTCGTATGTTTTTCTCAGCGTTTCCATGGAAGAGAGTTTGTTTATCTTCAGTAGATCCAACACGATGTGCTAAGACAATTTCTGAAATCATCATGTTGGGGATGCAAACTTACATACCGAATACCGAAAGAAGAACATCATCCGATAAGAACTGGTTTAACAGAAACTGCTCTAGAGCTGTGGCTTCCAAACAGGCAGCATACCATCGATGGCTAAAAAATCCGGGCCCTGAGACCAGAGCAGCATATGTCGAGGCTAGAGGCATATGTAAAGAGACAATAGAATGCTCAAAAGATGCCCACAAAGCCAAAATAAGATCAAAACTTGCTGAATGTCCTAACGGATCCCGTTCATTTTGGTCTTTCGCCAAAGCTGTGGGAAGAAACTTCCCTTCCAGCTCATTTCCTCCCCTAACCAAAGAAGATGGAACACTAGCAACGACTGCCCAGGAAAAAGCCAATATCTTTGCGCACCTATTTGCTGGAAATTCCACTCTGGATTCATCGGGAAAACAACCCCCGAACATTACACCTATTGACAGTCACATGCCCGAGATCACCTTTCGCCAACGTACTATCAGAAAGATTCTGCTGGGTCTCAACACCAACAAAGCCTGTGGATCTGACGGAATCCCGCCGATTGTTCTCAAGAAATGTGCCCCCGAACTAACACCTGTTCTTTGCAAGTTGTTCAACCACTCTTACAATTTGGGGTTATTTCCGTCCAATTGGAAAATTGCAAGAGTACAGCCAGTCCCTAAAAAAGGCAAAAACGCCCTACCTAGCAACTACAGACCTATCGCACTGCTATCTATTATTTCAAAGGTCATGGAAAAGCCATCAACATCGAGCTCATGAAATATCTGGAAGACTCAGGAATTGTCAACGATAGGCAATATGGCTTCCGCCATCAGAGATCAACTGGTGACCTGCTCGCTTACGTCTCACATATATGGCAGCTATCTATTGAAAAGTATGGAGAAACTTTAGCTGTGGCATTAGATATCTCCAAGGCGTTCGATCGAGTTTGGCACCAGGGACTCCTCGCCAAGCTTCCGTCTTATGGCTTGCTTCCTCAGCTGTGTTCTCTGCTTGCTAGTTTTCTCTCAAACAGGTCTCTCCATGTAGTGGTCGATGGAGTTTCATCTGACACTCTACTCATAAATGCTGGTGTTCCGCAAGGATCCATTCTCGCACCAACACTATTTCTACTTCACATCAACGACCTGTTGAAAGCAACTTCATGTCCAGTACACAGCTTTGCCGATGATAGTACCCTCCATACCGCTTTCTCTTCCAGGGCCCCTATATCAGCCCGTGAAACCAGAAATGAACGAGGAAGAAATGTTAATAATATAAATATGGACTTAGCAACAATTCTCGAATGGGGATCTAATAACTTGGTAGAATTCAATGCAAACAAAACACAAGCATGTCTTTTCTCTAGAAAAGCCGATCTCACTGTGCCTAACATAACTTTGTCAGGAGTAACCATACCACTGAAGCCATCCATATCGATGCTTGGTATTACTATCAGCAATAACCTTTCCTGGGAAAATCACTGATTGTCAGGAGTAACCATACCACTGAAGCCATCCATTTAGCGCCACCTAAACAAGAGCTATTTCACCCCCAGTCAGCTGCTTATGATCTATAAGGCACAGATCCGACCTGTCCTGGAATACTGTTCCCATATTTGGAGTGCGGCACCTAAACATATCCTGAGGCTATTGGATTCTGTCCAAAAAAGGGCAATTCGTCTCGTCGGTGATGCCTCGCTTACAAACTCGCTCACTTGTCTGGAACACCGTAGAAAAGTTGGCGATTTGTCTCTATTTTATACATATTTTCATGGGCGATGCTCTTCTGAAATATCAACAATCGTTCCTGCTTTGGCAGTCTCTTCGAGATTAACCCGTCAAGTTCAGTCATCACACCCCTTCGTGTTCACTTTTGAGACCTGCAGAACATCACTTTCCAAAGACTCGTTCATCCAACGAACAGCGAGGCTTTGGAACTCATTGCCTAGGAGGTGTTCCCCGAGGCATACAACCTTCAGAAATTTAAGAAGAACACCAACTCCTACCTTCTTTCCCTAGGTTCCCACGATGTTCTCTGGACATTACAGGATATCCCTTTTCGTGGGAACCAGAACATAAAAAAAAAAAAAAAAAAAAAAGGAAACATGATTCGATAGTTGTTTGATTTTTCCAATGGACACTGTACAAGACGCTGCCTTGACACTCAACTCACCAGGTTACTTATTCCGAACTCACCTAATGGGATGTAGTATAAGATGTAATGCAAAACTTATCGTAGCTTTTTGAGTATTTTTGACAATAACACCCCTCCCAAGATGTATCATGGGGGGCTGCTATTTAAACTCTTGAAGTGGGGGTTGATGAAGCGGCGGGGATGAAAATAGCGGAGTTCGCTCATATGCTATTTTGGTTTCCCTAACCTTGTCTCGAAACGTGTTTGGGCATCTCTTGATATCTTTTTTCATTTCCGAGATATTCCCACTGGCAACTTATGAATTTGACACACTGTATGACAATATTTTTTCACAAATCCCCATGTATGAAAGGAAACCTTGTATTTATGCATTCCGTCAACAATATATAGCGAAAAATATCCGTCCTTCGTATCTTTTCCCTCGTAACGTCACTAATAACCACCCCACAAACGGAAAACACCACTTACTGTTTCCTGAGAATCATTCTGAGAAAAGCGTCTGGTCCCTTGTGGATGAGAATCCCTAAAGAGTCTTGTATTTGCTCTTCGGCCGTTGCGATGTCCTCGAGGGGCGGCAAGGCCGTCGCGCCCTCTTCATCCTGCCAGAAACGATATAGGAAACACTTGTCCTTGAAGGGTTGCTCTTTGCTAACTGTAAAAAAAAAATCGATTTGAGTGGGTGATATATGGAATACGAAAATATTTTGCTTTATACTTCGGAAATTGTATGTTTGAACTGATATATTTATTGTATTTGCTCCTTCAACTGGTATGTGAAGTGAGTATTATTGTGGATGAATTATTTGACAGAAAACCTTAACGCCTAAGATTTGCAGACTAGGGTTGTACTGACTATGATTAACCTTCGAATCATAGTTGAAATAGGAGTTTTGATTTCAGTAAAGTTAAATGTTGAAGACTTTTATACCTTATTGGGTTATAATTATAATGAACGTTGAAATTACCAATAAAATTTCCACTTTTATGTACCAAATTATATGGGACAGGCAATATCTGGTTAAAGGAGATAGACAAAAAATATTTTTCACAAAAGTTTCAGGAGTTCATGAGTGCTACGTTTTGGTTTATTTTCGAGTATACAGGATGTTTCGTGTAGGTGCAATAGACCAATTTTTTTTTCACCTATGATTGCACGAGAGGTTTGCATTTTATCGGGTAAATTTGGGTTGTTTAATGAGAAACTGTTGCCTAGCAATTAGTTGAGAAAAACTGTCAACTATTAAAAACGCGACACCAAAGGTGAACGTTTTTAGGTTGACAGTTCTTCGAGTCAAACTGATGAAGGAAACAGTTTAGAATTTGAACACAAATTTACCCGATATCAATACAAACATCGAGTGTAATTCGTCAGGACAATTCAATGAATAAGAAATTCAGAAACATATCAATACAAACTTCATTTATGAAACATTAAAAATGAACACATTTTTATTTGAATGTACAATTATTAAAAACGCAGTTATTGAAATTCATTCTAGGAACAGTGTTCTTCAATTCCGCTTCCAATTCGCTAACTGAGTGATTTGTAATTTTCACAGGTTTGACATCTATACCAATACGTTGTGCTGAGCATTTAGTCCATTTGGAAATTTCATTAATTCCAATCGGCACATTCTTATACCAACCTTTAGAATTTTTCTATTTCCAAAAGGGATTTGGTGTAAGAAATACTCTGTCCAATGTTATAAAAGTGTCTCGTTTTTCCATTAACTTTTTAAATAAACGTATTGGGCAAATATCTTCCTCTAAAATATTAGGCGTAATCCATTTGCTGTCACATAATTTATTGTTACCGCCTTGTCTCGTTTTCGAAAATAGAGGATTATACTCGATACGTCCAGTTTCTTTTCCATTATTTTCAATTTCAGATACGAAATAAGTGGTTTTGCAGTGAGCTGCTTCTCCTTCGCGCCAAGCTAATTCAAACGCCAAAATGTGATTTTTTGAAGTCCTTTCGGTTCATTTTCGTCATATAATCTGGCCATTGCAAATACTTCAGATTTATTAAGGGCTGATGCCCTGGATTTTCTCTTGCAGGATTCTATGTTTAGCATCACGTGCAGCTCGTGATGAATCAAACTGAACGTCGGTGAAAGGATTGAATACAATATTGAATTAGTTATAATATTTACTCTGTAGCATTTAAGCGGTGGTGTTCCAAATTGTTTCAACTACCGCTTCTTTGTAGTCTTCTCCGTTGCCCAATCTTGCAATATTACATTCAATTTCTCGATGGAAGTATCTGGCTCAAATTTATATCTTTCTGCATCGCACAACCTAGAAAATGGTCGCCACATTGATGATTGCGTCGCAACTGTATTAGTAGGCACACAGGTATTAACAATTTGACTAATTTCGGCGTTCGTAGACTCACCGAATCGACTCATTGTTAGTGCTTAGAAATTCAAGAAGTTGTTGACAAACATATCAAACTATTTATTTTGGCAACCAACACCGCGATAATTGATAAACAAATGAATAAGTGAAAAAACCACTAGTGCATTTGTCGCTGTAAATGTTGCAGCTAACTTTTGCCGCTGTTGAACTGACAATTGCACTGTGGCATATGCGATTTTTTATATATGAGTTGAATTGTCAATATAACACTATATCTGCCGTCTCAAACTGAATTGCTATCCTGCATACCTTGCCAAAATTGGCATGATAGAATCCGACAAGTGTCCATGTGAGAACTCAAAAATTGGATATTTCAATCAAATATTTTTCGAATGTAAAAATAATTCTCAAATCACTCCGGAATTCCTAGACCAGTTAGTTTCCTCCAATATACATCTCCCGATTAACATGACAAGCCTACTATCTCAAAATGACAAGAAAACAAATGATAATTTTTTTAAGTTTTCAACGAAAAGTTAATTTTTAAATTAATTAATTAATTAAAGATATTGTTTTTTTTACTTATTACAAAAATCTGTGGCTAATAGAAGCTGTTATAACACAATAAGCACACACTCACACACCCTTTTTTTCTCAATAGAATAACCTATACATCATCACATATTGTCTCGAACTCGCTAAGCTGTAGACGTGTTTGCTGTTGTGTCTTATTTTAATGAATAGTGAGCATATCTTCGAAGTGCATCTGCAATAAAGAATAAGGACTGCTATATTCTTCTCAACCAAGAGTTGCTGTTTGGAGGTAACCCGTGTGCATTCTGATTTTTTTGTGAGTTTTAATCATATTCTCACAATGTCTCGATCTACTCGTAAGGGCGAGGACGAACTTCAAACAGCAGTGTGAACGGCTGACGATTTCATTAGTCAGATAACCAATATAGTATATGAAACTATCACTGAAAGATTTAACGAAGAATTCAAATCAATAAAGGAAGAGAACAAAAAATGAATGAAAAATTGAATGAGCAGGACGAAATCATAAAGCATTTCATGAAGAGGACTGGAAAACAGGAGAACTTCTGAAGACGTAAAAATGTAAGAATTTATGGAATTAAGGAGAAAAAGAATGAAGACTGTATTACAACCGTGAAGGATGTTTTTAATTAAAAAATGAATCTCAATATTAATGGACTTTGAAGGCTGCTATAGTCATGGGAAGTACCATGAAGATGAGAAGAGACCAGTCATCGTTGAGTTTGGTATATACTTTTCCAAAAATATTATATGTGGCAAAAGCAAAATGCTTAAAAACTCAGGTATAGTGATAAGGAGAGACTTGAGTCAAACAAATTCAAGCTCCTGAAAGCTACAATCACGAAAGTAGGTCAAAATGGAAAGGTATGGTCTAGTCATGGAAATATCTTCATGAAGCGCGATGATGATGAACATGCCATCAGGGTCAACAACTCTTATCTGTAAACATTTTGTCGTATATGCTGGAATAAAATTGAAGTGTGGATCTTGGACATACTACTTTGTTTCGGAACAACTGTTATATTTTTTTCTCTCCTGTTTCTTTATAGAAAGTGAACAATTGAAATAAATATATTTGATATCTTTATTATTTCTTTATTTTTTTTGCAGGATTAGCTACAGTAGAGTTGAAAATGTCACAGAGTACATTGAATATTGGCAGTTTGAATATCAGATCGTTAAAACCATCATTATCGGAATTCAAGCAGATAATCTCGGATAATTCTTCCGATGTTTTTTTACTTTGTGGAACGTGGCTGCTCGACGACACATCCGATGAAAGAATCAGTGTGGAAGGATATGATTTATTTAGGAGAGATCGAGGTCTCACAGGAGGTGGTTTATGTGCCTATGTCAAAAAATCGTTACGGGGCTCTCTTATCAATGATTGTATCACTACAGAGACAGAACAATTATGGATTCGAATAAAACTAGAATCGATATGTATAGCATTCTTTGTCTGTTATAGACCACCTTCGCATAATTTAAAATTGTTCCTGAACGAGCTGCAGTCTAATCTAGACACAGTGTGTCTCCAGGTCGATGAAATCATAAGCACGAACAATTTTAATGCCAATATGCTACCTACATCGACTGTTTTCAGTCTTAGGCACTTTAAATTTGTCGAGAATCTCACTAGATTCACTGGAAGATCTTCAACATTGATAGATTTGTTACTAATTTGATGTAGGTGATGTTGGTACAGTTGAAAATATTCACCGGATATGACAGGGCTAAAATATGTACCTAAAGAAATTTTAAACAGTTCAACGATGATCTATCCAAAGGCGATTTACTGAACGCGGATTTTTTCACGATATATGATCAGAACAGTGTAGATGAAAATATTTCATATTTAGTCGATTTCCTGAATAATTTGTTTGATCGACATGCCCCAATAGTTGAGCGTAGAGTGACGAAACCTCGGGCACCCTGGCTGACAAACACCCTTAAAGATATAATGCCAACCAGAGACCAAACTCTGAAAAAATAAGTCAAAAGGTGCATCTTGAAAAAAAACTCGAATCATGGATATACGTCAGCAGTGTGCCTCAAAGGATTCATTGAGTTCAAATCAATGTCTTGTTCACCTATATGCTGATGACATCCAGCTCTACTTCTCTTTTCCTTCTGAAGGGATTGAAACAGCTTGTACAATAATCAACAGTGAATTGAATTTTTTCATAGCATCAATACTGTCTCATAATTAATGCAGATAAATTTAAAGTGATTCTTTGAAGAAAATAGTCCATGCTGAAAGTGATGTTTCGGTATAATAAAGATCAGTGAAGTAGAAGTAGGGTGTTGTCAAGCCAGCTTTTTTGCAATCAAATGTCAAAAAGTTGCATCAAAACATAATTAATTAACATGTTTTCGAGCATAGTAATGCCCATCTTCGGTTAAAATGAACATGAAGTTAAAATGGCATGGGAGACATTGAAAAATAAATTAAGAGATAAATGGGTAGAAAAGCATGGTGCTAACGAAGGCCAGCAGCTGGCCTTCGTTTGCGCATTTAATTACATTCAAATTTTTTTTTAGGACATTTGTTTGTAAATTGTTTATAAACAAATTGATTAGTTTAATATTTTTGAAAAATTTTTTTTTGCCATTTTGTTGTCTCTAGAATATAATAACTTTACAGAAAGTTTTCTTGGTTATAATAAAATTCTTATTGGTTATAATCTTTTTTTTATTTTTCTATTATTCAAATGATTACTTGAGAATTTTATTTCCTTAAAAATCATTATTGGCATTTCTCAATAGGATAACAAAAAATAAAAAATAAAATAATAAAAATTTAATTGTTTATTATAAACAAATTTCAGATCTCCTTATATTCTGTTTCTGAACAACTGAAAATTACAAAAACAACCATATGCAACAAAGTGTCGATTTTTTAAATATTTTTTATAGATTTTTCTGAAATTACGGTATATAATTTTCCATGAAGAATAGATAATGAATGATTTCACAAAAAAGTTGTATATCTTGAGTATTTATTAACAAATATCTGATCATGAACAATTATTTTTGGACACTACAACTCGCACGGAGACCGGACGATACATGGTGTCCCTCCCATTCAAAGAATCCGCAGTCGTGAATTTTGAGAATTCTAGAGATATAGCTCTTCGACGTTTTTACAGCCTCGAAAGGAGATTGGCCCGCAATCGAAATTTATATAATGAATATTCCAAAATTTTTAAGGAATACATAGAGTGCAATTACATGGAAACGATTCCGGAATCCGAATTATCTAAAGTTCCTTCTTATTATATACCACATACTTGTGTTTTCAAACCAGACAGTACCACAACAAAAATTCGAATAGTTTTCGATGCAAGCGCAAAATGTTCTAATAATATTTCACTGAATGACGTGTTGATGACAGGACCTAAATTACAAAAGGATATTTTGGCAATACTTTTGAATTTTCGACTACATCTCATTGCATTTACCGCAGATATTAGCCGTATGTATCTTCAAATTTTGCTCCGAACCGCTGATAGAGATTTTCAAAGAATTTTTGGAGAATTTCTCCAAATGAACCGCTGCTTGAATATCGTTTACGTACGGTGTCTTTTGGGGTAGCCAGTAGTCCTTGGCTTTCCCTCCGCACGTTGGCAAAATTGGCTGACGATGAAAAAACAAACTATCCACTAGCGTCGCAACTTTTGCTGTCCCATAATATTTATGTAGATGACGTCATTGGTGGATGTGATTCTTTGGACGAATCACTTGCAGTACAAAGTCAATTGATTTCATTATGTAAAAGTGGTGGTTTTCATCTCAAGAAGTGGTCGAGTAATAATGTTGAGTTTTTAGAAAATTTACCTAAAGATTATTTGTATGATCAATCATATTCGATGGATAAAGAAAATGAGTCAACCATTAAAGTCTTGGGGTTAAAATGGACTCCTTCTTCAGATGTTTTCTTTTTTTCTGTTAATTTATTAGAGGAACCGCTTACCAAACGTAATATATTATCCGAACTTAGTCGAATATTCGACCCTCTTGGGTTTCTATCACCAATCACATTGTTTGCAAAACTGATAATGAAAGAATTATGGTTACAGGGTGTTGGTTGGGATGAGCTCCCTCCCAAGGACCAAAAATGTGGCGGTAAAAATGAAAAATATGAAAAATATGAAATTTGCTGGTTCAAATGGATTATTGAACGATTTAAAATCGAGAAAGAACTTCCACCTACCTCTGGTGCCTAGATGGATGGATCTTCCTCCTTCCTTCAGGAATCTTGTGTTTAAACTACGAAAAGTGGGTTATCACACACGTGACAATGTCTTCCTTTTAACACTATAGCGGTGAGACGGAAACTTGAAGAACCAAAATGTTTTCCGTTTTTAACTAAACTGGCGAGACGTATATCTTGAAAGCGGAGTGTTTCAAAGCGGAGTCGAAAGAAAACTGAATTCTTGCTTGATTTTCTTCGCGCGCATGCGTAAAGTGGAAGTATGCTTTCATGAACGCGAAATGATATATATATTTGAAAATTAAGGGGAATTGCTTCGACCATATGAAAATACTTATATATAAAGAATAAAAAAAATAAAAATAATAGTTTTTAACAAAAGATGGGTCAGGAATAAGGGGAAACCTTAACATTCTCCCCACGTTTTGTTGAAGGCTTTCAACAAAACTAATTCTGTGGAAGGAGACACAATTTATTAATTGGTCTCTTATAGGTACCACTACTGGTTTTCACTGTAGCAACGCGAGCTACTTTGTCTAATCCAGGGTGAAGTTCCACAACTCTGGCCATACGCCACTGTAAAGGCGATAAATTATCTTGCTTTATAATGACGAGATCGTCAACTTTCAAGGGATGATCAGGATCATTCCATTTGTGTTTCTGCTGCAAATTAGTTAAATATTCTAAATGCCACCTGGACCAGAAACAGGATTTCATCCTCTGTAATAACTCCCATCGTCCCAAAGAGTTCAGTTTTAGATGACTGAAATCAGGATCTGGAAGACAAGTTAAAGGTTCTAACGTTAAAAAATGCCCCGGAGTCAGAACCGACAAATCACTTGGATCAGAACTCAGCGGGCAAAGCGGTCTAGAATTCAATATAGCCTCAATTTGAGTTATAACTGTATACAATTCTTCGTACGTGAGAATTTGCGAACCGATAACTCTAGCAAAGTGTGTTTTGAATGATTTAACACCTGCTTCAACTAAGCCGGAAAAATGGCTGCCTGTCGGGGGGTGAAATGACCAAACTAACTTTTCATTATCTGCGGCATTTTTCATAATTTCATTAATATATTTATTTGCACCAACAAAATTTTTACCACAATCACTAAAAATGTATGAGCAGCGGCCTCGCCTTTCCATGAACCTGCGTAAGTCAGCGAGAAATGCTTCGGTGTGTCATGTCTGAAATAAGTTCCAAATGTATGGCTTTAGTTGCAAAACAAATAAAAACGCAGACATAAGATTTAACCGTCTTTGCCCCATGGGATTTTGCCCAACGTAATGAAAAATGGGCCACAAAAATCAACAGCAACTACTGAAAAAGCTTTTACCTGTGAAACTCGGTTTGCGGGGAGATTGCCCATAGGGGGTTGTAGGCTTCGCGGATTGAGGCGCCAACATCGGAAGCATTTGTCCAACACTTTTCGGATGGTGCGACGCGGGGATAATATCCAAAAATTTTGTAATAAAAGAAAATGCAACGTCTGCAGTCCGGGATGCAGGTGAAGTTTATGAGTATATTCTATTATTAAATCAGTGAGTCTATTCGAACGTGGTAGAAGAAGAGGGTGTTTTTTATCATATTCTAAAAGCGAGTTGTGTAACCTTCCACCCACTCGCAATAAACCTTTGTGGTCTATAAAATATGAGTTTTCTCAAATACTTAGGAAGCGGTTTCAGTGAGCTATTCGAACGTGGTTTTAGCAGGGGGTGTTTTTTCTTCTTTTCTCTCAGTGTGTTAAGCGGTTTATTATTTTTAATCTAGAAATTTCATCTTCGAATACAGAATACTGAGTGAATTTAACAAGAACAAGTAAAGCCTCGTGTAACTCAGTATCACTGAAACAAGAACCAATTAGTTTATTCAGCGGATGTCTCAAATTAAAATAAAATCTTCTGATGTATGCTATGATTCTCTGGATTTTCTCTAGAGAAGAAAAATTTTGTAGAATATTCTGCAATGAATCTACATCAGTGAATGCTACAAGCACCGTTCTGCGCTCTTGACAATCGAAGCTGTGAGATTCTAATTTGAATTTTTGGATGGGCCAATCGGTTTCGGGTTTCTGTAACCAAAATGGGCCTCCCCACCATAGCGGATGATTAACTAATTCTCCGGGAAGGAGGCCGCGGGAGGAACAATCAGCGGGATTATCTTTGGAAGATACATGACGCCACCACTCAGGAGAAACTTTATTTTGTATCATAGATATACGATTAGCAATAAAAGTTTTGAACTTGTTTGGATCTGACTTTACCCAATGTAAAACAATTGACGAATCCGTCCAAGTATATATTTGATCGAATCTGACTCTTTCGGAATAAATCTCCAAAACGTAAGAGACTAACCTTGACAACAAAAGGGCAGCAGATAACTCTATCCTAGGAATAGATAATAATTTGGTAGGAGTAACTTTAGATTTTGCACTCAAAAGAGATACAAAAATGCGGTTATTTTTTATTACTCTGACGTACAGACAAGACGCATATGCGTTCTGTGAGCCATCACAAAAGGCATGTAATTCACAACGGGTGAAATCTTGGAATGGAATGAGACGGGGAATTCCAATCTTCGATATTTCTGGTAGTTGACTTTTATATAATGTCCATTTTTTTATAATTTGGTTGGGAGGGAGCTCATCCCAACCAACACCCTGTAACCATAATTCTTTCATTATCAGTTTTGCAAACAATGTGATTATTGATAGAAACCCAAGAGGGTCGAATATTCGACTAAGTTCGGATAATATATTACGTTTGGTAAGCGGTTCCTCTAATAAATTAACAGAAAAAAAGAAAACATCTGAAGAAGGAGTCCATTTTAACCCCAAGACTTTAATGGTTGACTCATTTTCTTTATCCATCGAATATGATTGATCATACAAATAATCTTTAGGTAAATTTTCTAAAACTCAACATTATTACTCGACCACTTCTTGAGATGAAAACCACCACTTTTACATAATGAAATCAATTGACTTTGTACTGCAAGTGATTCGTCCAAAGAATCACATCCACCAATGACGTCATCTACATAAATATTATGGGACAGCAAAAGTTGCGACGCTAGTGGATAGTTTGTTTTTTCATCGTCAGCCAATTTTGCCAACGTGCGGAGGGAAAGCCAAGGACTACTGGCTACCCCAAAAGACACCGTACGTAAACGATATTCAAGCAGCGGTTCATTTGGAGAAAATCTCCAAAAAATTCTTTGAAAATCTCTATCAGCGGTTCGGAGCAAAATTTGAAGATACATACGGCTAATATCTGCGGTAAATGCAATGAGATGTAGTCGAAAATTCAAAAGTATTGCCAAAATATCCTTTTGTAATTTAGGTCCTGTCATCAACACGTCATTCAGTGAAATATTATTAGAACATTTTGCGCTTGCATCGAAAACTATTCGAATTTTTGTTGTGGTACTGTCTGGTTTGAAAACACAAGTATGTGGTATATAATAAGAAGGAACTTTAGATAATTCGGATTCCGGAATCGTTTCCATGTAATTGCACTCTATGTATTCCTTAAAATTTTGGAATATTCATTATATAAATTTCGATTGCGGGCCAATCTCCTTTCGAGGCTGTAAAACGTCGAAGAGCTATATCTCTAGAATTCTCAAAATTCACGACTGCGGATTCTTTGAATGGGGGGGACACCATGTATCGTCCGGTCTCCGTGCGAGTTGTAGTGTCCAAAAATAATTGTTCACAATTTTTATCCTCGACAGAAATCGTTTCTTCACAAGGTATCTCTTCGATTTCCCAAAATCGCTTCAGCGTATTCTCTAGTTGAGATATTTCTACAATGTTCAAAATGAATTGATTACTTTTGATGTGTAGCTGCAACTTTTCCAAATAAAATCCAACCAAAAGTGGTATTAAACGCACTGGGTAAATTTTCATTACCAACACTACGGCCGTCCAAAAGAATTTTCTGAAATATTTCAGCGCCTAAAAGTAGATCAATCGGTGCGGGTTTCGAGAACTGTGGGTCAGCCAAAGTAATGTTTTTTATGTGACTCCAAGTAAATGTATCAAACTTAAAAGTAGGCATATCTGAACAAATGTGATCAAGAATTATTGCTTCAAAAGTTAAAATCGGATGCGTCGCTCCGGTCGGCTGAACAGTACAGCTAACCTTGCCAAGCGATGCCTGAGCGGTCATATTTCCGAGCCCTTGTACAGCAACAGCTGATTTGAACGGTTTCAAACCTAAACGATGCAGGAATCGTTTGGAAATAAAATTTGCTTGCGATCCACTATCCACTAATGCTCTTACCACCTGGAAATTACCACGACAATCTAAAATTCTCAATTTAACGGTAGCCAATAAGACATTGTGTTGCTGTGAAAGATTCGCACTAAGTGCTGCAGGGCCGGTTTCAGGAATATAAGTTTGCGGAGTTTCTTCAATTCGAAGGACTGAATCGGAAGAACCATCATTATTAGAATTTGATGATGAAGCTGAAATATTTTGCGGTCTGTCAAAATGTAAAGTTGAGTGGTGATAAGTAGATTGGCAATAATTGCAAGTACGAGATGAAGAACATTTTGACTTGGAATGAGTATGACTTAAGCAATTTGTGCACCAATGGTTTTGTTTAACAATATTATATCTTTCTCTAGGAGATTTTCCCAGGAATGAAGGACATTTATATAAAGCATGTTCAGATTTACAGAGTGGACATAGCCTTTACTCGTATATGCCTGCGGATTTGCGGCAAACAAAGTGGTATTTCGAAAACTAGAAAGATTAGGATTCGTGCGGTTCATGTTAGATATATTACAAGTATTATGAGTTTTGGGTTTCATACGGATAGAATTCAATGAAAGTGATTCGAACGCATTACACTGATTTGTTAAATAATCTATCATGTCAGTGAAATTAGGATTGGTAATCGATTTTGAACTGAGTTCTAATTCATAGCGGGCCACCGTAGTGGAGTCGAGTCTTTCAAAAGCATATGACAAAGGATGAAATCCATTGATCTACAGGATAGGATAAATTGCGGAGAGCGGCAACGTTTTCCGAAAATGTATCAATAATTTTCCTAAGCAAAGGCGGGTTTTCAATTGACATGCGCGGACTACACTCAATTTCGCTCCAGTGAGCATTTGCTAAAAGACGCGGGTTTGAATATCTTTTGTGATTGCATTATAAGCTACTAAATAATTGCTTGAAATAAGCGGTGTGCACGAAATCAACGTTTTGGGGGCCCCCTCCAATTCATAATGCACATGGGCAAACTTTTCAATGCTAGAAAGAGACACATTATTGTGCACAAGAACGTTATAAAGATCAATGAATGGAGTGAACGCCTTTATGTCCCCATTGAAAGTTGGCAACTTCATTTCAGGAAGTTTTACTCTGGGTGCGGAGGGAGCAATAATTTGTCCAACCTGAGTTTGTGGAACCTCTTCAAATAAATCAGCATGAATTGCTTGAACTGAAAATAAATCCTTATCAAATGCGGTGCGGACAGATTCTTCAGTATCCAACATATCTGTGGTTAGATCTTTCAACGAACTTAAGTTACTGATAATGTTAGACTGATGATCATTGAAATTCGATTCAATTTCCTTTAAAACTTTGAATCGTTGCCGAAACTCAGAATGAGCTTTACTATTTATAACGGCTATTTCAGCTACCTCTTTCAGTTCTGACACAAAAACCACTGTACCCAAGAACGGACCTGGCAACTTTTTATCGCAAAAAAAGGATACAAATTCCTACCTACAATTGTTTCACCAGCTGAATACCGGTGACCTTGAATTTATATTTTGAAAAAATGGTCGAAGCAATTCTTCGTATTTAAATGAATAAATGAAAAAACCAATAATCCAGGGGATTCTTGGCTCAGAAGGACCAAAAATGTGGCGGTAAAAATGAAAAATATGAAAAATATGAAAAATATGAAATTTGCTGGTTCAAATGGATTATTGAACGATTTAAAATCGAGAAAGAACTTCCACCTACCTCTGGTGCCTAGATGGATGGATCTTCCTCCTTCCTTCAGGAATCTTGTGTTTAAACTACGAAAAGTGGGTTATCACACACGTGACAATGTCTTCCTTTTAACACTATAGCGGTGAGACGGAAACTTGAAGAACCAAAATGTTTTCCGTTTTTAACTAAACTGGCGAGACGTATATCTTGAAAGCGGAGTGTTTCAAAGCGGAGTCGAAAGAAAACTGAATTCTTGCTTGATTTTCTTCGCGCGCATGCGTAAAGTGGAAGTATGCTTTCATGAACGCGAAATGATATATATATTTGAAAATTAAGGGGAATTGCTTCGACCATATGAAAATACTTTTATATAAAGAATAAAAAAAATAAAAATAATAGTTTTTAACAAAAGATGGGTCAGGAATAAGGGGAAACCTTAACACACACCACTAGAATACATGATGAAGTTGACATTATTTAAATAAATCCGTGTATTCCATGAACAATTAATGTTAATGACTGAAACCAACATTTTTTTAAAAATTCAAATACTAGCCTACAAAATCGTCTGTAAGTACAAAATGGCTAACTTTCATAGTTTAAAAGATATAAGAACTGTAAGAAGTGGATAACGGTTTTTTTTATAAACAAATGAATATAAACAGGATACCTTGACAGATACAGACTTGATGAAGAGTTTATTTGAGAGATCAACTAATGCTCTATGAAATCATTTTGAAAGTTGATAATTGTATCTTCAATGGTTCAAAAGTTACAGCGGTTTGTCACTTAAAAAATCAAGTGTCCGCTGCAACTTTTAAATACCGTAATTTTGGAAAACTCTATAAAAAATATACAAAAAATTATCGACACTTTGTAGCAAATGGTTGCTTTTGTAATTTTCAGTTGTTTCAGAAAAAAAATATAATGAGATTTGGAATTTGTTAACAACAAATTGTTAACTTAATAAACAATTGAAGTTTCAATGAAAAAAAAAAGTTATTCTATTGAGGAATGCCAATTAGGATTCAAAAAATTTTATTGACTAATTAATTAAATAATGGATATATAAAAAAAAAACTATTATAAACAATGACAAATTTTTTTCAGGATTTTTTTTTATAATATATTTATATTTTCTAGACAACAAAATGGCGAAAAAATAACAAACTTATCAATTTGTTTATAAACAAATGTCATGAATTTTTTTTCTTCGAATTTATTAATTTTGTCTAAAAAAAACGATAGCAAAACATACGGATTAACAAAAATGTTATTTTTTTTTTTTTCATTTTTGTTAACTATTGAATATTATAATAAACAACATAAACAACTTTAAAAAGGTTTATGACGTGATCTTGTTGAATATATATATATATATATATATATATATGTTGTTATGATGGGTTGTGTTTATATGATTTATAATTTGTATGATTTTAAGAATTTATTTCATAGATTATATTTCTGAAACCCTATCATAACAAATAAAACCTCCGGCTATGTAATGTTACCTTTTTCCTTTTCAAACCTTTTTACCTTATCCCAGCTCAGTCAGGTACGCCTATGAACATGTATGACCATTGTGTAAAGACACAACAATGGTATGACTCCTTCCCAGTAGCAGGTTCCTGTAATCGGTGTTGCCGACTTTGGCACTATCGATTCGATAATGAAAATTGTTCAGTAGAGAGAAGTAAAGTTAGAAATTGAAAAATGAACACAGGTATGCAGAGAATAATCAAAGTAGTTGACTTTATTCAGATGAAAACTTGATTATATCCTACTCTGCGATAGCTACCTTATACTAGCAAAACAATGTCAAAAAAATATAGGGCAGTTCGATGTTTGTGATAATGAAAATTTTATGAATAAAGTTTGAACGTATTATCAGTCTTTTGGGTATGGAGTTTTATGGTTGTTCAGCCCAAAACAAAATAAGCAGTGGTTAAGAACACTTAAAGTTCTTGGTTTTATGTGAAAAGTTGCACTTAGGTGAGTTCAGTTATTGAATACCTTGTAGCCGCGTTTCAGTTGACGTTTCCAATCCTGTGGACGTATTTCTAGGATGTCAATGACAGCTCACCTGCACTCCTTCCAAGGATTTATTTTCTGGACCAGGTAGGTGGAATTTTTATTTTCTATGTGCTTCCTCCGATCAGCCTTTCAAGAAATCTTCCTCGTTCGGCAATTTTATATCAGGTTCTCTTATATTATGGGTGAAAGCTTCTTTTCAAATTTAGTACGTGGCTTCACTTTCTCGAACCTTTTTCCAATCTCCCTAGAATTGTTATCTCGTTCCATGGCAACACTCACCAAATTTTCATTTTTCACAGATTTCCGAGTTTGTATCACTTCCTACCGAATTATTTGCTGTTCTAATTGATGTTAATGATTTTATGAATGATATCTGATTCTAACTCTTACATACTATTTACAGATTCATATAAAAATTTTTCTTTTTTTAATTTCTGCCCTTACATTTAATTCTATATCAATACTTTTCCCACACCCACTCTTTCGAATCCCATTGGTGGGTTTTCTGTTCATGTGAATTGTGATACAGGATGTTCAAAACTTATCTATACTTTGATCTTGCTGTAATTCAATATTTTCCATAAATTTCAATATTAATATGGTTCAATCGTGGATTTTTGTCAGATGTATATAATTTCGATATCAGAACTGCTTCAGGAATGTTCTCTTTTTACATATGTATCGACCAAAGCATAGTATGAGTAGTAAAAGGGTAAAGAAAATTGTAAAACAACACAACATTAACGATAATAATAAATATAACCAATAATAATAATGATAATTATAAGTTTAATTACTTTGCAACATTTTCCAACATAACAATATATATATATATATATATATATATATATATATATATATATATATATATATATATATATATATATATATATATATATATATGTATATATACATATATAAAGGGCTCCGAGGACCAAACATT
This sequence comes from Gonioctena quinquepunctata, assembly GCA_018342105.1. Taxonomy (NCBI): domain Eukaryota; kingdom Metazoa; phylum Arthropoda; class Insecta; order Coleoptera; family Chrysomelidae; genus Gonioctena; species Gonioctena quinquepunctata. Next base: position 212,655 of record JAFIRS010000382.1, on the reverse strand, counting down.
TTTAGAGCTATTATTCAAACATTTATGCCGCTTTCCGAAAAATAAGGACTAATTAACAAATGCCTAACTTGTTGATCGATAAACTCACTCTTTTTTTCCAACGTGACCTTATTCTTTCAAGTGTTGAAACATACTATGCTTTATTCAAATTTTTTAATTTATATTGAATACTATAAAAAATTTATTTCATGTGGTGTACTCTCCTGAGAGACGACGCGCACATGCCATAGCGGTCGCGCGGAGCCCTATTTTCAACGTTAAATTAAAATTATGAATAATGGCGAAAGAGTTCCGCGATTCGGGACTGTTTCCATTGGAAATTTACTCCTCTTCAAGAATCTTTTTCCGGTTTCTCGCTATCGCTAATATTTTTCGAGTTATTACCAAAAAACTGATCCCTTTATTTTTGTTTTTTGTTAATAACAATTGCAATTTTCGTCTGCAGAAAAAAACAAAAAAAGGCTTCCTCAGAATTGCATGCCGAATCGAATTTTTTGAGACTTGGAACTATTTTTCGCAGGAAACTCACTTCTCGACTAGACTATTAGCCCTGGTCGCAGAATTAGGCCGATGTTAAATAGAGAAAAATTGATCAAACAAACAGGGAAAACAAAAGAGGAGCCAGATTGCTTTCCTGAGGGCGCCACTGGTGGTATTCAACATATTGACATTTATCACAATTCCGTCCTTCGGATTCTCCCAGGAAAAAACAACCCCTTTCCGACCAAGTGTTCCGCATGAGAAAACCATAAATATCTTGTTTTGCACTCACCGTGTGATATAACGCCTTCTTCCAGGAGGGCCTGCCACATTCCGGCCGCTTGGGCTCTCGCGTGTATGCTGGGTGACAAACTCAGCAGCCAATCCACTAATTCGGTCCCGGGGGCACATCGGCGAACTAAGCGTCCGGATACTTTTCTGTCTTTCAGGCACGTATTTTGAGCTACAAAAAAATAAGACATACATTTCGACATTTCATCTTTTTGTGCTGGGAGGTTCAAACACCTCAAAGCTGTGGAAATAATAACTACAGGTCGACAATGAAGAATGTCACTGGGTCTGTTAAATGACTTGAAACTTTATGACCGTGTAGCTTGAATGTTTAGACCTGTTTTTGTTTCATTTCAATCAAGCGAATAGTGTTGAAGTTACGACAATTTTAGTTTCCGTTCTATTCAAATATTTCGGGCGAGCGCGCCATGCTCGCGTGACGTCATTTTACAACGCAACTTTGTCACCATACACTCAATCATTGCTTTGCTATCGGCTGTTCGACCACAATAATGTTTTTAACTTAAGTTTTTATGTTTTATAAGTATAATATTAGATATGGATGACGGTTTTGAAAAAGGACAATCTGATAACTTGCCTGAAATAGACGGGTTAATGGTTGCCCACTATTTTTCAAATAATAATTTCTTGGCCGCCGATATGCGAGGAGTAAAAATGCAAAAGTAAGTATTACGTAATGACATTTTACTCTTTATCATAAATCTTTTGATCCCTATAAGTACATATTTCTCATTACCAATGTTTTATAAATGTACGTCATACGTCATATTGATACTATGAACATGTTACTTGACATTAAGTTCCTGAGAAGGAAGAATGCGTAGGTATTTGTAACAGGGTGGGACTTATTAAAAACAATACTGTGTTATTGTACCAACAAAGTTCGGATCATGACTTACATTTTGTATTTTTTCAATATGTAATAAAGAAATTGACATAGTAAACATAACCTGAACATTATGTACCAGAGGTAAAAAACTTTTTAAAATTTGAACCCATGAAATATTTTTTTCAAATGTAGGTTATTATTAGGATGCACGCGACTACACCTATTAAATATTATTAAGCTAAGATGAAAAACCTCTCATATTAATTTCCTCTTGGTAAATATAAAGTTACACCACACATGCACTCTGAATATGGGGAAAATACTTTTCTTACGTGTTTTTGCCTCCTGAACACGAATCCGGAAAAAAATGCGGCGGTCTCATACAGTTCCCGAGTTAGAGAACTTAAAAAAAAATCAACCTCATTTTCAAGCACCGTTTTCTCGCACAAAACTACCTCAAAATGCCTCCTTCTTTCCACCAGCATAAACAATACACCCTAAATCTCTTATTTTCGGCACAACTTTGCACATAATATCGTCGTTCTTATCGAAAAAATCATCCTTCTTACACAGTTCCAAATGAATCAATTTCAGACTTTGACACATGGAATTTAGTAACTTTGCCTCATTTTTGATGTTGGTAATAAATGAATCACCGCCCACAACAATTGCACACATAAATGAAGGGGAAACTATTGCTCACATTTGAATTCGAAAAGATGGCGGTGATTCATTTATCACCAACATGAAAAATAAGGTGTATTGTTTATGCTGGTAAAAATGAGGCATTTTGAGTGAGTTTTGTGCGAGAAAACGGTGCTTGAAAATGAGGTTAATTTACTTAACTTATCTAACTCGGGAACGGTATGAGACCTCCGCATTTTTCTTCCGGATTCGTGTTCAGGAGGGGAAAACACGTAAGAAAAGTATTTTCCCCATATTCAGAGTGCATGTGTGGTGTAACTTTATATTTACCTTCCTCTTTAATGTGATCGTGGATACGTGCATTTTTATTTATTTTATTTTTTATAAATTAGATCAACTCACGTTTATTTTATTTTAGATCGGCTAGAAACAGCTTCGGCGACGACGCTATTGGATATGTAAAAGTTAAAAGAGATATTTGAACATTGGAATGCCGAACCACCGCAGAACATCATGATTTGCATCCATTTCTATCGACTTTTAGGTGTATTTTCGGGTGTATTAGTAGTTTTCTTTAAACACTTTGGCACAATACACGATTTTCCAGATTCTGGATTCGACATATTTATTAATTTTCGACGCGAACTTCATACACACAGCTCGGAAGCAGAGCACGCACTGACCGACCGTTGTAAAGTGACGTCACAGCGGCCAATGACTCCGCGTCGTCGCACGCCTGGCTGAACAATTAAATATCTCGGAAACTATAAGATGTATCGAAAAAATATTTTTACGGTATTTTTTCATTTTTAATAGAGTGTATTGTAAGATAAAAATCGAAAATTGACGATATTATTCATTCTAGCTTGGCCTCTGGGGTTTGGATGCGCAGTAGCATAACTCTCGAGAGCTTAGTTTAAGCGGTGCATTCGTGGTGTTTACATCGCCTAAGTGCAGTCCGTAGAGAATATTTGACAGTTCATAATTTCAAAATACCGTTACAACTAAAGTAAAAAATAAAGTATTAAGTGGACAAAGTCGTGAGATAATTAGCAACATATAAAATTTTATGCAAGTAAAAGCTGGAAAAGTTACTATTCCTCTCGCAAAGGTAAGTTTTTACGCCACTGCGCGACGCAAAGGCTATGTATGTATGCTTGTTCCTTTGTTACACTATAGAGACCAAACGCGTTTGCCGATTTTGATGGTTCTTACGTCAATCGAATTGTATTGATCTTACGAGTGTCACTGAAGACATGAAAGTCATGAAAATTCAAAATAGCGATAGCCAGACGCCATATTGTGGATATAATAAAGACATGACAGTAATAATCAAAATTCAATATGGCGACAACCAGACGTGACGCCATATTGTCACAAGATTCAATATGGCGACAACCAGACGCCATATTGTGAATTATCCTAACTGAAAAGTGTAAAATAAAAAAAGTTTATTGAAAAAATCAAAAAAACCGATTGCCTAAAAAGTGAACTTTAAAAAAGATGGAAACAAGATGACCAGAAAATATCGTCAGAAAATTATATTTTGAGAGGTTAATTATTAAACTCAATACTGTAAACAATTTCAGGAAGTAGGAGGCAATAATATATCTTCATTAAATTAATGAAGATGCCTCTAACTTCGTGAGATTGTTTACAGTATTAAGTTCAATAGTTAACCTCTTAGAAGATAAATTTCTGACAATATTTTCTGGTCATCTTGTTTCCATATTTTTTGAAGTACACTATTTACGCAGTCGGTTTTTCGATTTTATATATTTACTTTTTTATTTCTTTAATTAATTATATATTATTTTTCTTTGCTATATTGATATAAAAACTATAGTTTTGGGCAGATTTTCATACTTAAAATTCTTTTATAGGTTCAAGAACGTGTTTCTACAGCAACGGGCGTTTCCATTAGGAATATTCGACGAATTAAAAAGGAAGCTGAACAAGTTGAAATGGGCCATTTAACAAAATGTTCAACCCCCAATGAAAAAAGAATAAACAGAAAACTCTTCTTGAGGACGGATATTAAGCAATGTTGCGAGGACCGATTTTGCATAACAAAAAGAATACATCTTGACCATCAAAGTGCAACATCTTCTTTCGATCTGTCCTCTGATCAGTCACCCATTCTAATCTCATTAAACTCAGCAATTCAACAGACAGAGACTCCCCCACCTCTAACCTCCACACCAACTAGAATATGTTTCGAGAACAGCTAGACTCCTCTCAAAACTCAATTTGATATTGATACAGCCATTGAACACCAAACGAAGGTCATTCAAGATGCTAGATGGTCAGAAAATATATGCTAATAACAAGCTAATAACATGAATCTATTACCAATCGATACCAAGAAAAAATAGCAGATAAACGACAAGTGAAAAACACATGGCAAAGAACAAGAGCTCCAGAAGATAAAAGGAGACTTAACAGGGCAGTGTAGGAATTGAAATTTTTATTCAATGACAAGTAGAACAATAGTATACAAAATTATCTTGAAACTTAACAGCAAATGAGGCCAATGAATATTCACTTCGGAAAGTCATGATAAATTTCAACAGGCCAAAACTCTATAACCTCCTATTTGTTCAGAACAAGAACTCTGCAAGAAGAAGCATTAGCTTCCACCCTGTATTTAGAGAATGTGATTGGCATGTTAGCTATGTAAAGTATATTGTATAATTATAGTGATCCTAATCTTTTACTGAGAATTTAATTACATAGGTTTCTACAAAAGAATTTGTCATTAACAAAATCATGGTCAGTTGTTGTGATGAAAATGACTACTTTATCGGACCAAAATTATAACAAAACTGATTATAACTTTGCTAATGACAAATTCTTTTGTAGGAACCTATGTAAACAAATTACCAGTAAAAGATTAGAATCACTATAATTATAAACATTGTAATTGAAGGGGCATTAAATACGGGTTTTTCCGACATGAAAGATCGATAATATTCCTTAGAGAAAAATTGATCGAATTACATCATGATCGATATGTCATAAAGGTAAATAAAACTTTTTACTTTTTGTCGCTAGTAAAATATACTTGCGTCTCTAGATTTGTATATCTAAATCTATTTCGTGCCTAGTTACGCCACTGTTCTTCTGAACAACGTGATTTTAGGTGGATTATCGTCCCTTTTGATATCGTAAGATAGCCCACTTGGCCTACTGCGCATCATATGCGCCTTTCGTCATTCAGAAATCCATTAAACCCAACTTAAATATTCAATCAAATGCAGCAATTTCTACCCAACAATGATATTAATGAGTTGAAAAAAATTATAAAACAACTGATCGTACCAATGGGCATTATGATAAATCTCTTCATTACTCTTGTCAACAAAATCAAATGATGGTAGAACTATAAGAAATGTGTACGTGAAACGCCAACGGCTTATGTAAACATATACATGAGATTCAATACTTTCTATTGAACAATTATATAGATATATTTCTCATATCTGAAACAAACTTCACACATAAAAGTTATATTGAATTACATACAGCACATGTTTTACTAACCAATCAGATGCAGGAGCTCAGCAACATCAAACATTATTACGAGAGAAATTATAATTAAAATTGATTCGTTGAAAATATGAACAGGTTATTCATAAAATCAGATGTGAGGAGGGGTTGGTGAATTTGTAATAGTCGTCACAAAGCATTACTTTTGCTGACAAATCAATTATACCATCCAAACGAGATAATGGGATAACGGAAAACGGGATAACAGGATAACACGATAACAGGATAACAGGATAACAGGATAACAGGATAACAAGAAAACAGGAGAACAGGATAACAGATAACAGGATACCAGGATAACAGGATAACAGGATAACAGGGTAACAGGATAACAGGATAACAGGATAACAGGATAACAGGATAACAGGATAACAGGATAACAGGATAACAGGATAACAGGATAACAGGATAACAGGATAACAGGATAACAGGATAACAGGATAACAGGATAACAGGATAACAGGATAACAGGATAACAGGATAACAGGATAACAGGATAACAGGATAACAGGATAACAAGATAACAGGATAGCAGGATAACAGGATAACAGGATAACAGGATAGCAGGATAAAAGGATAACAGTATAACAGTATAAAAGTATAAAAGTATAACAGGATAACAGGATAACACGATAACAGGATAACAGGATAACAGGATAACAGGATAACAGGATAACAGGATAACAGGGTAACAGGATAACAGGATAACAGGTTAACAGGATAATAGGTTAACAGGATAACAGGATAACATGATAACATGATGACATGATGAAAGGATAACAGGAAAACAGGAAACGGGATAACAGGATAACCGGAATCGGACAAAGCCACAGGCATAAGCAACATGGAATAATTCAAACAGAAACATAGGAAAAAATGCAAATTCTACGCGGACGAAGCCTAGGATACCAGCTGGTTGGTCTATATGACGTGAAATATTCCAATGGTTTTCCGGGTTTTGGGATGAAGATTATTTGTTCTACACCTTCTATTGTATTGGAAAATGACCTGTTCTGAGGATTGAGTTATACATTAATATTAGGATTTTCTAGCCTTTGACTGATAGTTTGGAAAGTATTCAGACACTAATGAGATCAACGCCAGGAGATTTTTTGGGGTTCAACATCTTGATAGCCTATTCTGTAGGATGGTTATATTTTCTAGGGGTGGCTCTAACTGTTGAGAAGATTCTGAATATTTGATGTTGTCGTCGAGTTCGACAATATCTAGTTGAAATATATTTTCTAAATACAGCTTCTTCTTGATTGTTTTTAACCCAGAGTCCTTGTTCTGAACGGATAGGTGGGTTATAGTTTGGCCTGTTGAAATCTCTCACGGCTTCCCAGAGTGGATATTCAGTGGCTTCAGTTGCTGTTGAGTTTCAAAATAATTTTGGATGTTATTGTTCTTGTGATCAATGAAAAAAAAAATGTGATTCCTGCACTGCCCTGTTGAGTCTTTTTAATTTTCTGGTGGTCTTGTTCTTTGCCATGTGTTTTCCATTTTTTGTTTGTCTGCCATTTTTTCCTTGGTATCGATAGATGATACATTCATGTTATCAACATATATTTTCTCAGGTGTGGATTGCCATCCAGCATCTTGTATGACCTTTGTTAGGTGTTCATCGGGTGTATCAATATAAAAAAGAGTTTTGAGAGAAATATATACATTTTTATCTGAGTCTAGATGTTTTTGAAACATCTCCCATTTGGTGTGGTGCTAAGAGTTGAAGGAGTCTCTGTCTGTTGAATTTCTGTATTTGATGAGATTGAAATGGGTGAATGATCAGAGGATAGGTCGAAACAGGATGTTGCACTTCGATGGTTAAGATGTATTCCTTCTGTTATGCAAGAGTCAACAAGGTCTGGCAACCTTTAAAACAATATAAACTAAACATTGTTCCGCTTTTCCTTAAGGAACCAAATGTTCCTTCCGACCTCATTCATGGCAACTGTAATTTTCATCACCCAATATCTGATGAAGTGACTGCCGCACTCTCATGCACCTAGAACATTTTTGATGTACTGATATCCTTGATGATTCGCAGTCTATCCAGTATGTTTTTTTCATGTTTCCATTTGGCTGTTTTTTAAATTGGATGAGTGGAATATTAATGTGATGAATCTACATGATCTTCATCGTCCAATTGGAATTTAATGATTGATTCTAAAGAATTAGTAGTATTTGGTGGTTAATGGATTCAAGCATTTGAATCATTTATCTGACATTTTCTACTCGGTACTCACATAAAAGTAGTGTCCTCAAGGCCCACCCAATCCGCCCTATTGGAGGACTCGGAGCTTCCGTGATCGCTTCGGCGGGATTCGGCTGATCTGGTGAATTTGACCTTCTTGGCGGTGGTGACACTGGTTGCGTTCCACTTTTAGCATTCATTATTCCTGCTCCAAATCCTAGAAAAAAAAAGAACATACACCAATGGATTCCCAAGGAATTATTCGAATTTCTTGACAGTTCTCGTTATCCATAAAACTGTAGCAAAACGCATATGGATTATTTGAACGCAAAAATGTCTTTTCAAAATTTGACAACTATCACAGATAACATAAAAATACATTTGTTCTGTTTCCCAAATAACCCCGAACTTAAAAAAAATATAAAAAATTCAGACCAGCGAAATAATTTAATATATAGGAATAGTCGGGGAGCAACAGGAAAATAAGTATGGAATCTACTTAGGAATATATGTGAATGGACTATGATTGTCAAGAAAGATTTTCTATCGACAAAATTTCATAAGTCAGTCTCTCAAATATTGTCAAATAGGACCGACCTCAATTTACACCCTATATCCGGAGACTATGATCCTCGTCAATGGGCCATACCATTTAACTTTTAATAATACCCGTTTCCACTTTTGGGTACGGAACACCACGGTAAGATGGTTTCGAAAAGTTCCAGAAAATATATAGTTAGCAGTTCGTCTTGGGTTTTCGTCAGAGATTCATTAGAGTTGTGAGTGTTGAATATTATTTCTTGACATGCTTTAGTGATCTTAAATGAATTCGAACTGAATAATTTTCGTATAATTGAGAAACCTTTATACATTCATAAAAGTGCCAAAATTAAATCCAGGTGACTTTCCCCTTACTTTCCACTTTGGGGTACGGAACACCACGGTAAGATGGTTTCGAAAAGTTTCAGAAAATATATAGTTAGCAGTTTGTCTTGGGTTTTCGTCAGAGATTCATTAGAGTTGTGAGTGTTGAATATTATTTCTTGACATGCTTTAGTGATCTTAAATAAATTCGAACTGAATAATTTTCGTATAATTGAGAAACCTTTAAACATTCATAAAAGTGCCAAGATTAAATCCAAGTGACTTTCCCCTTACTTTCCACTTTTGGGTACGGAACACCACGGTAAGATGGTTTCAAAAAATTTCAGATTATATATAGTTAGCAGTTCGTCTTGGGTTTTCGTCAGAGATTCATTAGAGTTGTGAGTGTTGAATATTATTTCTTGACATGATTTAGTGATCTTAAATGAATTCGAACTGAGTAATTTTCGTATAATTGAGGAACTTTTATACATTCATAAAAGTGCCAAAATCAAATCCAGGTGACTTTCCCCTTACTTTCCACTTTGGGGTACGGAACACCACGTTAAGATGGTTTCGAAAAGTTACAGAAAATATTTAGTTAGCAGTTCGTCTAGGGTTTTCGTCAGAGATTCACCAGAGTTGTAAGTGTTAAATATTATTTCTTGACATGCTTTAGTGATCTTAAATAAATTCGAACTGAATAATTTTCGTATAATTGAGGAACCTTTATACATTCATAAAAGTGCCAAAATTAAATCCAGGTGACTTTCCCCTTACTTTCCACTTTTGGGTACGGAACACCACGGTAATATGGTTTCGAAAAATTTCAGAAAATATATAGTTAGCAGTTCGTCTTGGGTTTTCGTCAGAGATTCATTAGAGTTGTGAGTGTTAAATATTATTTCTTGACATGCTTTAGTGATCTTAAATAAATTCGAACTGAATAATTTTCGTATAATTGAGAAACCTTTATACATTCATAAAAGTGCCAAAATTAAATCCAGGTGGCTTTCCCCTTACTTTCCACTTTTGGATACGGAACACCACGGTAAGATGGTTTCGAAAAGTTTCAGAAAATATATAGTTAGCAGTTTGTCTTGGGTTTCCGTCAGAGATTCATTAGAGTTGTGAGTGTTAAATATGATTTCTTGACATGCTTTAGTGATCTTAAATAAATTCGAACTGAATAATTTTCGTATAATCGAGAAATCTTTATACATTCATAAAAGTGCCAAAATTAAATCCAGGTGACTTTCCCCTTACTTTCCACTTTTGGGTACGGAACACCACGTTAAGATGGTTTCGAAAAGTTACAGAAAATATTTAGTTAGCATTTCGTCTAGGGTTTTCGTCAGAGATTCACCAGAGTTGTAAGTGTTAAATATTATTTCTTGACATGCTTTAGTGATCTTAAATGAATTCGATCTGGATAATTTTCATATAATTGAGAAACTGCCAAAATTAAATCCAGGTGACTTTCCCCTTAGGGCAAAGTTTAGTCAGTCAGAAAATCCACATATTGTGCTTGATGTTGCGAATCAAATATAATTTTAGATAAATATGTATTGCTTTGTAATGAACAAAGATGTATCCTATTTTATGTACGATAGAAATTTGAATAGTGAAAGTTACTTAGAAATTCTTCGAAACATAGCAGAAACATTTCCTGGAAATTTTCAACTGGCTAGAGCTGCACGTTCTTGGTACCAGATGGATGGGGCTCCACCACACAACACACGAATGTGGATACCAAATTGACATCCTTGTTCGATCAAAGTTGATGAGTAAATCGAGGACCATTTCTGTGGCCTGATCTCTAGATTATACCCCTTTAAACGTTTATATTTGGGACAGGGTAGAAGATTTGGTCCATTCTCCACCAGTTTGCAATAGAGGTGAATTGAGAATAATACAGACTTTTGACAGTCTTGATCCCAACGAAATCAGAAAGGCTACGAAATCTATTGAAAGAAGGATAATAGAATGTTTGGATGAAAATGGTGGTCAAATTGATCATCCATGTTGAAAAGGGAAACATTCTCAATTGAATATTGATAGAAAGATTTTTCTGTGAATTGGAAAATCCACGATTAAAATGAAGCTATTTTTTGTGAATGTCTAACAGAAAACAACTACTTCCCCGGCTAAAGCCACCCTGGACATTGTACTACATCTGATAGATATTCTGGAAAGGCCCTAACTCAAAAGAAAAAATCTGAAATTGAAAATTTGCATTTTCATTCAGATAGTTATTTGATTTTCTATTCCAGTCTCAATTAAGAACTCATAAAGATGAATGAGGCAAAGAAGAATGTTTTCCAAAAGAGAGTTCTCACCAGAAATCATTCGTAACATTGACAAGAGGTTATCTTGACGATGGAAGATAGTGACTAAAGTTTATCTTTCAGTCGCAGATGATTCCACATCCTGTTTAAATTTTCAACAAATTGATCATTCATGTTATCGAGTTCTGTCAACATTGTACTTGTTCGTCAATAATAATTTTTCTTGTGTAATTGAATGAGAATGCATTAAATTATTGCAATTATCTTTTGATTCCATGGCATACTTGGATATTTTTTTTAATACTACCACGTTTATAAAACGGACTAAAAAGTATACAATAATTTTCCATAGTCTCATACAAATTTATATCCCCATACAGATTCCTAACCCCATAGAGATTGTTCTGAAAATTTGTAATTGTGAATTTTCAAAAGCTTGAAAATAGTTGTGAGACTTAAAACGAAAAACGTGGGGCGCATGTAAAAGATAATAGTGAATAGTGTAGGAAATAGCTGTCGTTGAGAACATTCATAGCTACTAAAAATTCACAATCACACATTTTCAGGACAATCTCTCTGGGGTTAGGAATCTGTATGGGGTTATGAAGCTGTATGGGGCTAGCAGAAATAATTTTATACTTTTCAGTCCGCTTTATAAACGTGGTATATTAAGAACAAAATTATTTAAACAATTATTTTATACATGTCAGTCCGTTTTTAACCGACGAAACCAAAAAGAAGGAGGTTCTCTAGTCGACCCGTATATTTATTTTTTTCCATCATTTTTTTTTATGTATGATCAAGCATAACTTTTTACTGAGGCGTCCGATTCCGATAATTCTTTTTTCAGTGGATAGAATCCACCCCTAAGGGTAGCAAAATGAAAGATATTGATCACTCACCCTCTGAATTCTGGTCCGTTAACCGATTCTATCAGGCATAACTTTGTACTGGGTTCTTCGATTTGGATGATTCTTTTCTTAATAGATAGGGTATACCTTATATCTAGATTTCAAATTGAATTATATACCCTCACTGGTAGAAAATAGGGGATAATTGCTTTTTCACTTATGAACATTGGCACACACATACGTAGTTGACAATGACAGATCGCTACTGACATTATTTCTGTACCACATCCGTCAAAACCATTATATTCTATGAGAGGATGGAATGATATACAAAGTAATGAAATAAACTAACCAGAACAACAAAAATCATTTATATAACAACAAATAGTAAAAGTTGATAATCATGTTGAAAATTGATAGAAAGATTTTTCTGTGAATTGAAAAATCCACGATTAAAATGAATACCCCACAAGAGGTTATCTTGACGATGGAAGATAGTGACTAAGGTTTGTCTTTCAGTCGCAGATGATTCCACATCTGATTTTATGAACATCCTGTTTATATTTTCAACAAATCAATTTCATAATCATATTATTTAACTGGTAATAGTTGAAGTAAGGTGGGTAAGTAAGTATATTGGAAGTAATTAAAAAACAAGTAGGTAGTAATTAGTATATTTCAGCCATAAAAAATTGAAAAATAAAAACTTTTTAACAAAAAATTAAACCGACGAAATACGGAAGTGAAAAGTAAAAAATAAAATAAACATTCCTAGTCTCAGTAACTAAGCTCCTGAACTAATGTAAGTAACTAATTTTGAGTCGGCGCCAAACAAACTATCAACGAACATCATTAAATTACTTCAAAAAAATTATCAGAATGTCACCGCGCAACTCGATGCCATCATTTTACGCCTTACCTAATTCATTTGCTTGTTTGTTTGGCGCCGACTCAAAATTAGTTGCTTACATTAGTTTAGGAGCTTAGTTACTGAGACTAGGAAGGTTTATTTTATTTTTACTTTTCAGTTCCGTATTTCGTCGGTTTAATTTTTTGTTCAAAAGTTTTTATGTAAACGTGATATATTGAAAACAAAAGTATTTAAATAATCATTATATACTTTTTAGTCCGTTTCATGAACGTGGTTTATTTAAAAAATATCTAAATAATTTTTCATTCCATTCAACTCTGTGTCGCTCATTGTCCATATTGAATTTTTCCTTCTGGGTACCCGGATTTTTTGGGAGTGTTTTTCCGTTCTATTTCCGGGTTTTTCATATGGTCGTTCCTCTTGCCAATTTTCTGTAGTCTTAAATTTTTCTTCATCTTTTCCTTTTTAATATCAATTGGTTACTGGATTTTTCTCCGTGGTTTATTCGGCTCGTTTGGTTTGTTTATCGCTTATGTTCAGATTCCATCTGTTTTTTTTCAGAGTTTTCTGATTTTTCCAGACGATTTTCAGATTTTCTAACCTCACTTTCTCGAAAATCCCAATATCGCGGAGCACACTCTAGATCGCAAAAGAACGTCCACTCCTCATCCGTAAGGAGTCCTAACCTCACTTTTTGTGGTCCGTAAAGAAACAAACAGACAAGAAAACGAGTTAATATTGTATTGTCATCCATTTCCGAACCATTCTCGAAGTTTCAAGTCTGAAGCTCATTGCAATATTTGTACCAGACACACACACAAGCGAGCTAATAAAAATGTGGTAAAAAGCAAGATAAGGTATTTCTTGAATTTGATTGAATAACTCAATGGAAGATGAAGTGGAGAATGCTGCAGTAACACACCCTAAAATTCAAATTATCTTTCGAATGGTGACAAAGAAAATTGTAGGTGCCATTTGAAAAAATTTAGAATTTTTGTATGCAACATTTAAAAATACCTACGCCCATATGGTACAAAATGAGACCATCGATGAGACATTAGCCTGGACTTTGGACGGTTTGCGAGGTACAATTTTTTCCTTAAACTACTACGGCGGCAATTTATTCTTCAGAAAAATCCACATATGTCAAAAACTGTAATAGATAAGTAAACATAACTGTGGTTGTTTAAACTAGTATTGAAAGATCTATCGAACCATGTGAAAAAATGTGAGTTTCCGTTTAAAATTACATTAAAGGAAATGAGATAGTTGATCAATTGGCAAAACAAGCAACGGTAACAGGAGAACAATATTCTCAACATACCATACCTTACTCGGACTTGAACAGAGTCTATAGACAAGAATTAGAAAGAACATGGCAGAATAAGTTTACCAACTCTGAAACAGGCCAAAACTTCAAGTGTCTGTTTTCCAATATAACATGGTTCAAACAGGAAAATGAAAGGAATTTCATTAATACATTAAATAGGGTACGGTCTAACCATGCCCTGTGCCCAGCATACAAATTCAAAATTGGCCTAGCCGAAAACCCAAATTGTACTTGTGGATGGTATGGTGATCTTAACCATATAATTTTGGAGTGTCCACTCCAGTCTATAAGTATTAATAAACTGTACTCTGAATTAAACTCCCTCAAAATATCCCTTCCAATTAACCTGAAATATTTATTGTCACTCGATAATAGGAAAACATATAAAATTATATATAACCATATAACAAGATGTAAAATGAAACTGTAATCTATAATCTTATGAATACTAACACAAAATATTGTAACCGATAATCGGATGTGAAACAGAAATTGTTTAAAACATTGCAGAGAAAAAATTAATATTAATAAATTGAAAAAAAAAAAAATCTTGATAGATGAAAGGAAAAAAAAAAGAACTAATCACCTGCATAAATATGCTAATGTCTGAGTTCTATTCAAAAAGTAAAAATGTCTGGCTAATTGGTATACTCCAAAGCCAAAATTTATTCACACACACACACCGTTTAAAATTAGAAAGTTGGTACCAACTTTTGGCATACCCTGTATAGCTGTAGGACTAGACATATTTCAGGGCATGATCATGATGGCATACCAAATTCTAAGTTTCTTATTCAACTGCCAGTTGAATACCGCCAATGCACACTGCCTACGTGAATCACCCTGTATTAGTTGTTGAAATCACGTGTACATAATATGAAATCCTTGGTGTGCCAGTCAAATGCGCACGTGGACATTTTTCACCAAGGCATAGATTTGTCAGCTCAAATTATGCCTTCAAATTGACGACCGATAGTCTCATAGCTCTGAATCATTCCTAATTAACAATGTTGTATAACAATTCTTAGCATAGTAATTGTTCATTATCAACCAAGTTATTCGAATACGTCAATTCAATATCGGCTTGGAAAACAAACAATACTCCACATTGAATAACCTACTAATTAGTATTATCTTCGAAGTGATCAATATTCAACAGGATCGTTGATTGGAGTGGAGGAATTATCATTGAATTGATAATATTCATGTGAATAAAACAATTTATAAAAAATCGACTGCGTGAAAAATAAATAACTACTTAATAACTGAAAAGAGAGAAATAAGCACGGGAAATTTGTTTCAGCAATGAAGCATGCCACATGCAATGTTTTTTTTTTCAATACCTACTTGAGCAAATCATAGTATATACTACATATAAATCCAATTGGAATGTTTTAAGGTATTGCAGGCGAGGACAAACAAATATTTCAAAACTTATTTGTTTTGAAAATCAAAATATATTTTCACTTAAAAGAGCACCACTACACATATTTTGGTTGATGGTTATTTCACATGTGTTGTAAAAATGATAAAATAACAAATAAAAAGCTTTTTTAAAGACAAGCTCTCATTCGAATGCACTAAAAAGTTAAAAATAATTGCTTTGGATAAGAAGTGATAATTCAGTGTAGATATCATAATTTGATGCAGTGAATGATAAAATGTAACCAATTCATGGCCCTGAAATCACCAATTCATATGAAAGAGTGGATGATTCTGCTGAAGATATGAATAACTGTATCATTCTTAGAGTTTTTGAAGGGATTACGTTACTATTTCCATGAAAACACCCTCAAATAATGATGAAATATCTGTAGTTTTCATAGAATCAATGACGTAGGTTATTTCATGAGTAATAGATTATAAAGCTTGTCGCGCAAAGTTCTCAGTTCGAATACAAAAGCGACAAGCTTTTGAATCTATAACTCACGGAATAACCTACGTCACACGTCTACAGCAATTATTTTTTACTTTTCAGTGCATTTGAATGGAAGCTTGTCTTTGAGAAGGTTTTTCATTAATTATTTTATTTTGTGCTTTCAAGTATTTAAATACGCCTTAATCTATGCATTTTTGTTAAAGCATCGTTATTATGAGGCCTTTTTACACGCTTTATATTAGCTTCACTTGTATGTTTGTTTGTTTGTTTGTTTGTAACCGACTCCTTTGGGCGCGATTTTGACCCACTTCCAGACGTCCGAATGATTTGAAATTTGGCAGGTGTACATTGTTCCGGTGACAATGCATTACGAAATTTTTGTGTGAAGAAAAAACAAAATGGCGGCTCCAATATGGCCTACGAGTTTTGTGATTATGGTCCGATTCGCTTCAAAATTGGTATCCGAGGGTTTTCGTGGTCGGAGATTATGATTCTCTTGTCAAAATTGAAAAATTCAAGATGGCGGCTCCAAGATGGTGGACGAGTTTTGTGATAATTGGTCTGATTCTATTCAAAATTGGTGTCCGAGGGTTTTCGTGGTCGGAGATTATGATTCTCTTTCAAAATTGGAAAAATTCAAAATGGCGGCTTTAAAATGGCGGACCGAGTTTTGTGATTATGGTCCGATTCGCTTCAAAATTTGGTATCTGAGGGTTTACGTGGTCGTAAATTATGATTCTTTCGTCAAAATTGAAAAATTCAGGATGGCGGCTCCAAAATGGTGGACGGGTTTTGTGATTATGGTCTGATTCTTTTCAAAATTGGTATGTGGGGGTTTTTGGAGTAGGATATTATGATTCTTTTGTAAAAATTGCAAAATTTAAGATGGCGGCTTTAAAATGGCGGCCAAGTTTTATGATTATGGTCTGATTCTATTCAAATTTGGTATGTGGGGGTTTTTGGGGTCGAATATTATGATTCGTTTGTAAAATTGAAAAATTCAAGATGGTGGGCCGAGTTTTGTGATTATGGTCTGATTCTATTCAAAATTGGTATGTGGGGGTTTTTGGGGTCGATATTATGATTCTTTGTAAAAATTGAAAAATTCACGATGGCGGCTTTAAAATGGCGGCCGAGTTTTGTGATTATAGTCTGATTCTATTCAAAATTGGTATGGGGGGGTTTTTGGGGTCGGAGATTATGATTACCTAATTTGATAGGAATATTCCATTTTTTTATTTGCAAAAAAGTAATAAAAATAATAGTTTTTATAAATAAACCACACTAAAAAGTAGGAAATAAATAATAGTTTGAAAAAACTCAAAAACACGCTTTTATAGAAAACCAGACTAAAAAAATAGAAAATAAAAAAAATAAAAATTATTTGAAAAAAAACGTGGGGTGCATGGTATCAATAATTATATAGTACATTACACACCCGAGGCGATACCATGCACCCCACGCTTTTTTTAAATGAAATTTTCATTTTCTTGTTTTATATTTTTTTAGTCTGGTTTTCTATAAAAGCGTGTTTTTTATTTTTTTCAAACTATTATTTATTTTACTGTAAGTTCTGAGCTATCTAGTCCTTCAATGAGGTGATCATCTAAAGATTAAATTATCCTCCATCTTGAAGTTACCATTTTCAATTTATGAATTTTAACAATAATCATCGACTACATTCATAATCTCTGACCCCAAAAAGCCCGGCATACCAATTTTGAATCGAATCGGGCCATAATTACAAAACTCGTCCGCTATCTTGAATTTGTGAATTTTGATAAAAAGATCATGATTTCCGACCCCAAAAACCCCCACATACCAATTTTGAATAGAAGGACCATAATCACAAGATCATCGGCCATCTTGGAGCCGCGATTTTGATTTTATGAATTCTGAAGGAAAATTCATAATCTTCGACCCTGAAAACCCCCACATACCGATTTTGAATCGAAGCGGACCATAAACCTAAATTTCGTCCACCATCTTTGAGCGCCATTTCGTTTTTTTATCTAACAAGAATTCCATGAGCCACTATTTCAATTTCATGAAACCCCCACATACAAATTCTGAATAGAATCGGACCATAATCACAAAACTTCTCCGCCATTTTGGAGCCGTCTTGAATCTATGAATTTTGACATGAAATTCATCTTCTCCGTCCCCGGAAACCCCTACATACCAGTTTCAAATCGAATCGTACTATATATAATTACAGAGATCGTCCGCCATCATGGAGCCGCCATTTTGAATTTTTGAATTTTGACAGAAAATTCATAATCTCCGTCCCCAAAAACTCCCACATATCAATTTTGAATAGAATCGGACCATAATCACAGAGATCGTCGGGCCATCTTGGTGCCGCCATTTTTATTTTATGAATTTTGATGAAAAATTCATAATTTTCGACCCCAAAAACCCTCACATACCAATTTTGAGTCGGATCGGACCATAAACACAAATCTCGTCCACCATCCTGGAACCGTCATTTTCTTTTTTTTTTCTCTAACAAAAACTCCACAATGCCTTGTCACGGGACCTATGGACACCTGCCAAATTTTACGTTAATCGGGCAACTAGAAGTGGGCCAAATTTAACTTGCAAGATTTGATTACAGACAGACACCGGACAGGTGAAACTAAATAAAAGCTTGTGAATGAACAATAATACACGGTCCATTATAAATCTGAGCCATACACTGCAATATTTTGCAATCAATTTGGACTTATGATGAATATATTGTTTGTTTTTTCTTCCTTCTCCTTTTCTATTATTTGTTATTTCCTTTGTCTTCTGGGTTGTTACCAACATCCTGTATATATTGAAAATGTACTAACTCTTACAATATAAAAGGAAAAAAACCATTGTTTTCTGTTTTTTCCTCTAGTTACCACGTTTCTATTAGCTCGTTTATGTGTCTGTCCGGTACAAATCTTGCAATAAATTTTAAACTAACTTCCCGATTAGCTAGAGATTGGAAACTTCGGAAATGACTCAGAACTGGATGACAATTCAATATTAACTCGTTTTCTTGTCTATCTGTTTGTTTTTTACGGACCAGAAAATTCATAATCTTCGACCCCGAAAACCCCTACATACCAATTCCAAATCGAATCGTACCATAATTACAGAGATCATCCGCCATCTTGGAACAGCCATCTTTAATCTTCGAATTTCGACAAAAAAATCATAATCTCTGTATCCGAAAACCCTCACATACCAATTTTGAATCGAATCGTACCATAATCACTAAACTCGTCCGCCATTTTGTAGCCGCTAATTTGTTTTTTTTCTCGAACAATGATTACATTATGCATTATCACCGGAATTAAATTATATGATTATCTTCTTTTACTATTTGTTGTAATGAAAATTATTTTTGTTGTTCTGGTTAGTTTATTCCATTACTTTGTATATCATTCCATCCTCTCATAGAACATAATAATTGTGACGCATGTGGAACAAAAATAATGACAGTAGCGATCTGTCATTGTCAACTACATATGTGTGTGCCAATGTTCACAAGTGAAAAATCAATTATCCCCTATTTTTCTACCCTTAAGGGTGAATAATTTCATTAGAAATCCAAAAATGAGGTATAACCTATCTATTAAAAAAGGAATAATCCAAATCGAAGAACCCAGTACAAAGTTATGCCTGACAGAATCGGTTAACGGACCAGAATTCAGAGGGTGAGTGATCAATATCCTTCATTCTGCTACCCTTAGGGGTGGATTACATCTTTCAAATTCAAATGGGACCAATTTCGAAGCACACCCTATCCACTGAAAAAATAATTATTGGAATCGGAAGTCTCAGTAAAAAGTTATGCGTGATCATACATAAAAAAAATGGCAAAGAAAGAAATATATACGCGTCGACTAGAGAACCTCCTCCTTCTTGGTTTCGTCGGTTAAAAATAGATTTTCACTTGAAGACCCCTACCAAATATTTTTGGTTATTGGTTTGTCACAGCCTGTAATACCATATTACAACAAACCCACCTCAACAGGAAGCCCTTCTTGCGCCGATACCCTGTTGAACACGATTTATTCATTTGTTACCAAAACACCAATTTTCATGATCCAAAATCAAAAACTAATGGAATCCCCATAAAAGTTTTCATCCCTCATTTCACCCCTTTAGAAGTTGAATTTCCAAAAACACTGAAACACTTATTTCTTCATTTGTAACCTACTCCTATACAAACTTCCAACCTCCATTTTAACACCTATGTGGTTGAATTTTCAAAAACCCTGGAATACCTTCTCTTTATTTGAAAAGAAAAGCCCGAATATCAATTTCTATGACTCTGACTTCAAACGCTGTCAAAATTTCAGCTCTTCAGGTCCAGCGTAGCGGTTTAGTCTGTGCGTTGATCGTATGTCAGTCAGTCAGTCCGGGCATGTAATTATACATGAATAGAACTGTAATAAAACGGATTCGTTTTTTTATTTCTCAATATTTCGTTTTATTTTGTATTTCATCGAAAGAACAATAAACAGATTACTCAAAAAAGATGAAGTCAGTCACTCAAAAATGGAAAAACATTGTTTAAGTGTTCGCCAGCACATTCACACTAGTACCGCAGAATAAATAACATCGATATATTTCGAAAGAAAAAAGACATAATTATTCAAATAAATATTTTTTTAATATACCACGTTTTTAAAACGGACTAAAAAGTATAAAATGATTTCTCCTAGCCCTATACAGATTTATATCCCCAGATTGTTCCGAAAATTTGTGATTGTGGAGTTTTGATAGCTATGAAATTAGTTATAGAATTTAGACGAAAAACAAGGGGCCATGCTGTCGTTGAGATAACTCACGCATTACTTCATATCATTCGCAGTGCAATAAAATTGTTAGTGACTTAAGTGAACTGTACATACTTCAATTAATAATTGCATGCGCCCCACGTTTTTCGTTTTTAATCTTCAACCTCACTTTTTCCCTTGTGCTATGCCTATATTGTGGAGAATCGCAATAGGGTTCACTATCGCGGAGCACACTCTAGATCGCAAAACAATGTCCGCTCGTCTCCGGTATGGAGAGATTGTGTGATCCTAACCTCACTTTTTCTGGCCCTTAAAAAAACAAACAGATAGACAAGAAAACGAATGAGTATTGTATTGTCATCCAGTTCTGAGCCATTTCCGAAGTTTCCAATCTATAGCTAATCGGGAAGTTAGTTTAAAATTTATTGCAAGATTTGTACCGGACAGACACATAAACGAGCTAATAAAAACGTGGTAACTGGAAGAAAAAAACAGAAAGCAATGTTTTTTTTCCGTTTATATTGTGAGAGTTAGTACATTTTCAATATATACAGGGTGTTGGTAACAACCCAGAAGACAAAGAAAATAACAAATAATAGAAAAGGAGAAGAAAAAAAAACAAACAATATATTCATCATAAGTCCAAATTGATTGCAAAATATTGTTGGTCGTTGCTTCATTTCAATTTTGAAAAAAATAATTCATCTGGCTCTTATTTTACATTTCTCGACTAATTAGCTAGCAATCCTACATACCTAATCGTATATGAAAGGAATAGTTTCATGGCACTTTTAAAACAGTCGTAAATCAATTCGGAATACCGTCGAAGCAAATGGCCCTATCATATTCTCTATTTATTCTGCTATTTTTCTTTATTCTTCGACTACTGGCCAACAATAAGTGATTTTCAAATATTTCGATTAATTTCACACAAAAAAAAAATATTCAATCACTGTACAATTATGTTATTGAATCAATGACCTGTAGTTCATGGGACTACAATAAACCATATTAAATCTAGGGTGTTGAAAGACATACATATTTGTGCACTTTTCTCAGGCAACCCATATTGGTGTTTTTGTTCTACAGGGGAAATATGATTGCGGATGTGATTATTCCTTGTATTCCGTACGGACATACAGTGGCAAGCTTCGTAGAACCCTTTGTTTTCGCGAATGACTGACATTTTGAGTACGCTTAATGAGGAGAAAGAGAACGAGAACAATACACGTTACATGTTGGAGCATCAGGTGGTGAAATAAATGAACACACGGGTTACCGACAAAAGTTTTTTAAATTCAGTAATAACGAGGACTATGTGCAAAATCAAGTCCTCCATTACCGAAGTAAAATGCAGAGCATTCTGAAAATTTGAAAAAGGTTTTGAGTTAATGGAATTGAGTTGAATAGTATTGCTACTGGAACTTCATAATGGCGACTATCGATATAGCAGTTTCGGTTTGAGAGAAGGAGCAAAGCAGCTTTCATTGATTTTTCCAAGTGAACTGTTGATTCACTAGACTATATTCTCCTAAAATTTAAGCGTTGGCTCATTCGATTCGGAATGAAGATGCGAGAAAGACGTTTTCCGTGTTTGGTCCACTTTTGCGCGGCCAGTGGGAAAGGTAGATTTCAGAATGTATTTATTGATTTTGAAATTGAATTGAAATCAATCAAGCTAACGAATATAACTTTGCAATCGAGAAATGTTACATAAAAGTTATGGAGCTCATGGAGCTCTATCAAATAACCTATAGTTTCCCGATATTGCTACGAAAATGACAGATTGGGATTTTTTTCAATGTTTCAGCCGCCATTTTGAAATTACGTGATTGATTTGGCATTGATGAAAAATATTTTTTTGCCGAATTTTGTTCCATTCTGTTGAAAAACATGGCCTCCACTTCGTTATTTTCCATATACAGTGTCATCCTCAAAGTATGCACCATATGGGAAAATTATTTATTGAGGGTTATTTGAGGGCTCAGCTTTATAATTGACCGTGTATTATTGTTTATTCACAAGATTTTATTTAGGCCCACCTTCCTCGGTGTCTGTCTGTCTGTAATCAAATCTTGCATGTTCAATTTGGCCGATTAACGTAAAGTTTGGCAGGTGTCCATAGTTCCCGTGACAATGCATTATGGAATTTTTGTAAGAGAAAAAAAGAAAAGAAAATGTAGGCTCCAATTTGGCGGACGAAATTTGTGTTTATGGTCCGATTCGACTCAGAATTGGTATGTGAGGGTTCTTGGGGTCGAAAATTGGGAATTTTTCATCAAAATTCATAAAATAAAAATGGCCGCCCCAAGACGGCTGACGATCTCTGTGATTATGGTCCGATTCTATTCAAAATTGATATGTGGGGGTTTTCGGGGACGGAGATTATAATTTTTCTGTCAAAATTCAAAAATTCAGGATGGCGGCTCCAAGATGGCGGACGATATCTGTAATTATGGTACGATTCGATTTAAAATTGGTATATAGGGGTTTTCGGGGTCGGAGATTATATTTTTGTCAAATTAAATCAATGGCGGCTCCAATATGGCGGATGATCCCTGTGAAAATTCAGGAATTCAAGTGCGGCTCCAAAATGGCGGATAAGTTTTGTGATTATGGTCCGATTCTATTCAAAATTTGTGTGTGGGGGTTATCGGAGTCAGAGATTATGAATTCATGAAGTGGAAATGGCGGCTCATGGAATTTTTGTTAGAGAAAAAAACAAAATGACGCTTCAAGATGGTGGACGAGATTTAGGTATATGGTCCGGTTCGATTCACAATGGTTATACGGGGATTTTCGGGGTCGAAGAATATGAATTTTTTGTCAAAATTTGTAAAATCAAAATGGCGGCTCCAATATGGCGAATGATCCCTGTGATAATGGTCCGATTCTATTCAAAATTGGTAAATGGAGGTTTCTGAAGTCGGAGATTATGAATTTTTGTCAAAATTCATAAATTCAAGATGGCGGCTGCAAGATGGTGAACAAGTTTTGTGATAATGGACCGTTTCCATTCAAAATTATTATGTCGGGGTTTTTGGTTGGATATTATGAATTTAGTCGAAGATTATGGATTTTTTGTCAGAATTCATGAATTGAAGATGGCAGCTCCAGGATATCGGACGACTTAATCTTGAGATGGTCTCCTCATTGAAGAACTAGATAGCTCAGAACTTACAGGAAAAAGTCATTAATAGAAATGCATAGATTAAGGCGTTCTTACTAAAAAGCACAAAATAAAATAATAACAAAACCTTTTTAAAACAAGTTTTTATTCAAATGCGCTAAAAAGTAAAGAATAATTGCTTTGGATGTGCGACGTAGTTTCAGATTCAGAAGCTTGTCTCTTTTGTATTCGAACTGAAAACTTTGCACGACAAGCTTTTGAATCTATAACTCACAAAATAACCTACGTCGTACATCCAAAGCAATTATTTTTTACTTTTTAGCGTATTTGAATGAAAGCTTGTCTTTGAAAAGGTTCGTTTCATCAATCATTTTATTTTTTATTAATATGGTACGTCCCAGGGAATAATCTGCTTCTGTAGTCATTTTCGTGTTGAAGTATTTTAACATTCGCATTATCCAATTGCTTGCCGTTTTTTTCGTAGTGTTCAAGTACTGCGCATGAGTTTCTTCCTAAACGGCAGTCATACACTTGTTATACGTTATTGTAACGACTGTGACGTTTGTCCCATGTAACAGCTTTGACAAGGAAGTTCGTCCATCGAACGAGTTGGAATTGTATATTAATGTTTTTGGGATATGTCTGGGATAGGCGTTATTTTAATAAAGGGTCAAATAGTTTTTTCAAATTATGTTCAATGAAAGATTCATGAGAAATATGAGAAATTCTATTGTTCATAGTTATCACTGTATTGTATTGTTAGTTGATTCAAATTATCAGACATACAAGAAAGAGTTAATATTGCATTGTCATCCAGTTCTGAGCGATGTTCAAAGTTCAAGTCTCTAGCTCATTGGGAAGTTAAAGGAAAGAGAAAATAAAATATAAACGATGTAAAAAGTGTGACGAACCTACTTCCTCTAGCTGAATTGATGATAAAATATAACGCACCTTGGAAATACCTTGGCGCACCAAATACGCGCAACTACTGATATGATAAGAGTGTAAATGGAGGTGAATAGCTCGCAATTAACCTCAGCGAAACTGACACTCCAATGTGAATAATATTCATACAAAACTGGATACACAGTGTATCACGAATTCAATTCATTTATTGAATCTGAAATTATCATCAATCAAGTTGACATATTTCTATGTAACCTGACTCGAATGAAAAAAAAAGTATGAACAAACTAGTTTCCTTTCGGTTTGATTCAACTCTAAAATTCGCTTTTGAAAATAAAAAAGTCCTTTCATCGATCAAACAAAATCATACATGGTAGTAAAAGGTACTTACTTGGATTCTCATTTCTATATCAATTTACGACAAAAAATCAAAACAAATAATTATGTATGAAGTTCAACTTCGAAAAATAACAAAATACAATTATACGTTCAATAGAAACTATTACTGAAGAAAGGATGACGTTCTGACATATAGACTATTCGTTTTTCACAGATTAACTGAGCTATAAATAGCCCTGAAGATCACATGCATTTTTGAGGAGTCATTTTTTTAGACCTGGAATAATATTTATTCGTTAGTTTACGTTGTGCTGAAAATGAAATACCGATTCTGGCACCTGTTGCTCAGCGTCTTGTAAGGTAAACAATGATGTTGAAGTAATTTTTTAAAAGCTAATACTTTATTTTCATCTTCTTTATACTATTATAAGTATTTCAAAACAATTCTGGCAGGTTATAACCAGTCGCAACCTACATCTTGAAAATTATTCTTTAATAGCAATATAACAATTATAATATGAATAATCATTTAAAAATCAATCTGGAAGTTATTTACCGGTCCCAATGTTGTCTGGCTGAGTTATAAAGTACCCCCAAACTTCAATGAGCTACATCTTTACTGTGTTAAACATTGTCAATAATTTTTTTCTGCTTTATTACAGCCGTTGGAAAAAATTCATTAAGTTAGTGGTGAAAAACAAGTAACTATTAATTGTAAACTAATATTTCTAGCGTACAAAATCAAGGAGTTTTCATGGTTTTTTGTGATTATATATAGTGATTATATTACCTATATGTTCATGCTTTGAAGCAAGGTATGTACTTTATAGTTTACGGACCTAATATCGCTCTGCCAGGATTTCACGCAATCACTGGGTTTGATTATAACCCAGAATCTTTTCGGAAAGGAAAAATAACACCATGCAAAATGTTGTAAGCTTCATCAAATTATCAAAAAGCTTTCACTGATTTGGGTGACTCGGAAAATGATGAAGAAGTTTTCAAAATTTTATAAACTTTTACTTCTCAAATGTATTTAAAAAGTTCATCAAGCGTTAACGAGGCTAGATACGAATTGTTGATGAACAATTATTCGTTCGGAGATATTAATAATCCTTTCAAGGTCTGCACAAAAAGATGCATCATCTATGCCTCCTTATAAGACAGAATTGCACGAACAACTGTTAAGTGACCTCTACTACCACCCCGTATAGGGATCGTGACATGATTTCCGTAAGCCTGTATAACTTTTCAAAAATTTGAATGGTGTTTATCCGGAATTAATGACTTCCAAACGTTTCTGCTCAAAAATAGATTCCACATTTTAACTCAATTCAATTAAACTATGGCTACAGGATCAAACATGGCTACAGGACCAAATTACTGATGATTTGTATCATTTCGACTGGAAGAACTGAAGGAATGTACAAATTGAACTCGCAGATTTCAATGCAAATATTTGCCATTCCACTTCATAGGAACATGCTAAAATATTTTCATTATCGGAAAAGGGAATTGATATATTTGAGAAACTCACCAGCCGTAGTCCTTTGAGTATATGAAATTCACAAAAATTCTCCCAAAAAAGTCAAAGTTGTCTGGCTATAGCTACACATACCACTACGTACGTAGTCGACTTCCAACCCCTAACTGATTCAGATCGGTGCGTCATAACAAATGGGGCTGTTGATTGTTGTTTTACGCACATCACATGCATTAATTTTGATCATTCGTCATTGGCACCCAACAGCGATGATACCACAAACGTAATTATACATTTAGTTAACCCTGAATTGCAAGGCTACCGGAAAATCAATAGATTGGAATTGTCGATATGCAAAGGAAATGCAATGAGACGATCCTGAAATATAAATGGAATATATTCTGGTGAGGGTATTGAATTCGTTTTCGCATGTCAATAACTCGCCTATCCAACGAACTCCTGAAGTTGAAGTGATTTCAGTTTCGAAAGGATTTTCCAGAGTATTCTTGGATTTTAGCAATTATGGATGGATTTAAAACTTGAAATTTGGCACGCAGCTATAATTGTCATGCAGAGAGGAAATAAAAACTGCAATATTGATAATTTTGATAAATATTTAAAATCTTTAGGAAAAAGCGAGAGAGACGGAAACCTGATTACAGTTCTTCACTTCAACGTGAGAAGTATCAGGAAAAATTATGATTAGTTACTAGTATATTTAGAGAAGAAAACTGAGTTCTTATCGGAGACATGGAGTATCGAAACGGTGAGTGATTTTTATATACCCAATTATAACCTCTACTACAATTTGTCAACCAGAAACCAGTACGATGTGTTGCTCGTTTATACAGTGTGTCTCACTTCTCATGGACGCACCCCCGTATCTTCCGTAATTATTGGAGTAGATTCTTGTAATTTCCACGATCGGTAGATATACTAGGGGTGAGTTTAAATTTACACATGGGGATGACCTGAGTGACATACACTGCGCCCCAGAGGCTATGGATAGAGCGCTTTTTTCGAAAAATAATATTAGGGGGGAAGATAGGCTCAAAATGGGGCAGTGTATGTCACCCAGGCTAACCCCAGAAAAGATTCTGACTCATCCTCGGTATATCTGAAGATCGTGAAAATTACAGAATTCTACTCAAATCATTACGGAAGTTACGGGGTCGTTTCCATGGGAAGCGAGACAAATACAGATTTTCCAGTGGAAATATGGATTGGTACCAAAGTTCATGTCTTGATCACGAATCCGTAAGTATTTTGAGCGTATCTTACCCCCTTATATGATTTTTCGCAAAAATCAATATATCCATCGCCCCTGGCGCGCAGTGTATGTTACTCAGGTCAACCCTATGAGAAAATTTCGACTCACATTCAGTATATCTACCTATCGTGAAAATCACAGTATTCTACTCCAATAATTACAGAAGATACAGGGGTGTTTCCATGAGAAGTGAGACACACTGTATAAAAAACAGCATTTCTCTAGATGTACATATTATTAATCTGATAGAACCAAAATTATTGAGATTGTCCATGAATGTAAAAAAATATACCATTGGTATAACGGCTTCTTCCAGATACCCCTCAACTGATATACTTATTTATGTGAATGACCAGAAGGAATATATAAAAATATTCGTAGGAGACATCAATATTAATATAATGAACAAGTTATCCAATTGAACTATTACTTATATGAATATTATGTCTGAGAATGGCTTCTATTCTTATACAAATGAGCCAACCAGGGTGACAAAAGAATCTAGTACCATAATCGATCATTTCTTTGTAAAATCTTCTTGTAAACAGACGATTTCAAAAATGAGACCTGTCCTTCAGACTAACCTCACGGACTACCACCCAATATTTTTAAGCATAACCTCGAAACAAATATATAACAAATATAAATTTCGAAAAACTCAATGAAATGCTAGTAAATGAAAAAACTTTTTAACAAAAAATTAAACCGACGAAATATGTAACTGAGAAGTAAAAAGTAAAATAAACCTTCTTAGTCTCGAAAACTAAGCTCCTGAACTAATGTAAGTAACTGATTTTGGGTCGGCGCCAAACAAACAAGCAACGACCAATTTATGAATAAGCTGGAAAAATATACAGTGCGGCTTCTTATAGCCCGCCCCCCCTGTTGACTGTTGAACGGTTCGACGTAGAACCATGGGAAAACAACCGTTTTGAATGATAGAGCTCGTCCAATATTGAAACGACCGTTTGGTAGGTAGAGAGGGGAAAACACGAGTGGACACGATTTACTGTGGCAGCTTCTGCTACGGCGAATCTTCACCAGTGTCTTGGCATGCAGCGTTTGAAAGGTTAGGTTTGTTTGATTAATAAATAGGTAGGGCAATTATTATCTCAAATTCATGAATTTTGACAAAAAATTCAAAATCTCCGACCCCGAAAACCTCCACATACCAATTTTGAATCGAATCGGACCCCAATCACAAAACTCGCCGCCAAAAACTACGTCTCGTGTATCGCCCATACCAAATAATGTGGTACGCCTATGGAATATTCTATCAATAGCCACAGTTCGGGCATCTTCGAGAAAAATTGGTTGTTAGGTAGGGGAAGGCCAAAGTGGTCGTTTCAATATTGGACGAGTTCTATCACCGACACTACTTTTTGAAATTGGATACATTGTCATTGCTCGATAGATAGCGTGGGGGGAAGACATCAACTTAAAAATTTCAAATAGCATGGGAGGTCAAGTGGCACATCGTTGAAAATACAATTCAATTCTTTTCTCAGCCATCTAATCTTTATTTTTATTTTGTCAATTATTTTTTTCACAATATGCATTTTAATTTTTTTATTCTTGACATTTCATATGCATATTGTGAAAAAAAATTGGTAAACTTATTCATATAAATTTTTTTTAAAACAAAAAATTAAACCGACGAAATACGGAACTGAAAAGTAAAAATAAAAGAAACGTTCTTAGTCTCAATAACTAAGCTCCTAAACTAATGTAAGTAACTGATTTTGAGTCGACGCCAAACATACAAGCAAATGTATTAGGTAAGGCGGAGACATTCTGATAATTTTTTTGAAGTAATTTAATGATTCGTTGAATGTTTGTTTGGCGCCGACTCAATATTGGTTACTTACATTAGTTTAGGAGCTTAGTTATTGAGACTAAGAAGGTTTATTTTATTTTTTACTTTTCAGTTCCGTATTTCGTCGGTTTAATTTTATGTTAAAAAGTTTTTATTTTTGAATTTTTTGTGGCTGAAATCTACTAATTACTAACTGCTTGTTTTTTTATTACTTCCAAAATACTTACTCACCCACCTTACTTCAACTATTACCAGTTAAATAATATGATTATCTACTTTTACTATTTGTTGTAATATACATTATTTTTGTTGTTCTGGTTAGTTTATTTCATTACTTTGTATATCATTCCATCCTCTCATGGAATATAATGATTGTGATAATGACACTAGCGATCTGTCATTGTCAACTACATATGTGTGTGCCAATGTTCACAAGTGAAAAATCGATTATCCCCTATTTTTCTACCCGTAAGGGTGGATAATTCCATTTGAAATACAAATATGATCAACTATGAGGTATACGCTATCTGATAAAAAAAGAATCATCCAAATCGAAGATCCCAGTACAAAGTTATGCCTGATAGAATCGGTTAACGGACCAGAATTCAGAGGGTGAGTGATCAATATCCTTCATTTTGCTACCCTCAGGGGTGGATTCCATCTTTAAAATTCAAATGGGACCAATTTTGAAGTACACCCTATCCACTGAAAAAGAATTTATCGGAATCGGACGCCTCAGTAAAAAGTTATGCGTGATCATACATAAAAAAAAATTATAAAAAAAAATATATACGCGTCGACTAGAGAACCTCCTCCTTTTTGGTTTCGTCGGTTAAAAATACACATTATTAATTCCTCAGTTCAATCTCTCCTTTGAAAGTGGAACGATAGCGAGGCTATGGAAGGAATCCCTCGTCACCCCTATCTATGAATACATAATGTAATGAGCAATTACCGACCGATTTCTGTCATGAATAATTTTGCATTTCTCGAATAGAGTAACAAAACTAGGCTAACTGCATTCTGTACTAAACATAAAGTTATAACAGATAGACAGTTTGATTTTCAAAAGAACTCAAATACAAAAAAGCCATTTTGAATTTCATTGAAAAAACTGTCAATGCTTTGCACAGATCTGGAAGATGCCTAGCGATCTTTCTCTATCTGGTCGAGGCATTCGACACGGTCTCCCATAGTTTGCTGCTGAAAAAACTTGAAAATTATGGTATTAGAGGTTTTGCACTCAATCTGATGCAGAATTATTTGTCACAGAGATCGCACATTGTTAAAATTTATGAGTGTCTAAGTGAACCTAGTGATATCAAAAATGGGACTTTAGTCTCATATGCTGATGATACAGAAATTATACATACGGGAAACACGTAGCAGAAAAAGATCTAAAAAATGTAAAAATCTGGCTAAATCACAATCTTTTGAGCCACAATGTAAAAAGAACGAAATTAATTTCATTTTCGATTTATAAAACGGGACAACCTCTTTAAAATTCCTTATAATACATGTATGTAATAACATTATTACATGCCAGTGCCGTCATTAGGAAAAACATCGAATATCAAATATCTCGGCATTTTTCTCGATCAGCATTTAAGGTGGAACGACCATATAACACATGTTACCAATAGGTGAAGAAAACTCATTCAATTCTACATTACAGATATCCTGGATAGGAAAACCTCATGATATTATATAACTCATTGGCTGAAACTGTTGTTAGATACCGCGTTTTTTGTTTTTTTATTACACTACAACAGATACAAGATCCAATTACAGAATGGGAATATACAGTATGAACTATTGAACATGTTAGCTATATACATTAATATAAATCATTGGACAAAAACAGAACAGTCCAGTTTTTCTTATGGAGGCCACACTGCAATGAAAAATGACATTGGTTTCATTCATCTTATCATATGTATTGCACATCTTATAAACAGGTGCATTTAATTTAACATTGATGTGACGAAGTGGAAGATAGAAAGTAATGTTTCTCCGAGATGTGAGTCTAGGAATATGAAACTCCAATACATCCAAAATGCAGCTGCAGTCTAGATTGTTGTGAATAAGATTGAAAAGGAATATAACATGTGACCTATTTCGACAAGATTCAAGTGAATCGACTGAAAATCTAGAAATAAGTTGTTCATGTGGATAACCTACGTCTGGGTAGTTGCCATCAAGTTTGAAACATAGATACTTCAAAAACTTTCGTTGGGTATTTTCTAAATTAGATATACAGTGCTTCTCAAAAGTCCGCTCCCCCCCTTTTATTTTTGGAACGATTATACATAAACAAGTGAAATTTGGAAAATGAATATTAAAGGTTGTAAACTTCCCTACTAGTGATGATAGATGACGAAATCGTCAAAGATGACGTCACAAGGCCATTGTGACCAATAATTTTAAATGGAACCCTACGGCAAGCGACACCTCTTTTAAAAGGTATCGAAAAAACCTATTCAATGATACTAATTCTGTTTGTGTTCATGGCAGTTTTAATGGCTCATTAGTAAACATTAAAATTTAAATTCCATTCAGTATGATATTAATTACAGATTTAAGAATCGGTATCTACTTGGAGAAATTGCTCGAAGAGATCTCTAGTTACTTCCTGACAGTGAAATATCCTATTTTTAAACTCTTCTCGTACTTTTGCAAATGTGTCTGCGGAAACAGCCTCACATTCTGCAATAATACGTTGTTTTAAAACGTCAATATTGTCAGGTTCAGTGGCGTAAATCTTCGATTCAAGGTACCCCCACAGAAAAAAATCCAAAGGTGTGAGGTCCGGTGATCGAGCTGGCCATTCCGTTGAACCTCGTCGTCCAATCCATCTACCACGATACTCCTCATCCAAATACCGTCTTACTGCACCGGAATGGTGTGGAGGAGCACCATCCTGTTGGAATGTTATTTCCAAATTGCCGAATTCATCTGGATTATCTTCCAAAATTTCAAGGATTAACGGTTCTATTGCGTTTTGCAACAGCTCCAGATAAACCTCACCAGTTAAATTAGTATTTAAAAAAAGAGGCCCAACGATGTGGTTTCCCAGGATACCTGCCCAAACATTCACCTTCTGGTGAAATTGGGTATGTGTTTCACGAAACAGGTGAGGATTTGCGTCACTCCAATACCTCAGCACTTAAACGTTCGGCTCACAACAGTTTAACAAATTATGAAAATGTACAAAAATATTAAAAGTACCAAAAGCTGCTAAAACAGTTGAACGTTCGATCAACAATACACAAATTATTAAATGTACAAAAACTTGGACAATTACAAAAACGTCGAATTAGGGAGACTAACAAAAACGTCAGCTTATTTGACAACTATCCAGAGGCGGAGCTTGAATTTGGAATTTCATTATTAACTGATTTAATTCATCACAGCTTTGCGTTTTTTAAAAGTGAGTTGCCAAAACTGCCATAAACACATACAAAATTAGTATCATTGAATAGGTTTTTTCGATACCTTTTAAAAGAGGTGTCGCTTGCCGTAGGGTTACATTTAAAATTATTGGTCACAATGGCCTTGTGACGTCATCTTCGACGATTTCGTCATCTATCATCACTAGTAGGGTAGTTTACAACCTTTAATATTCAATTTCCAAATTTCACTCGTTTATGTATAATCGTTCCAAAAATAAGAGGGGGGGGGGGGGGGACTTTTGAGAAGCACTGTATAACCTGATAATATGGTGCCCAAACAATTGATGCATACTCTGAATTTGATCTAACAAATGTAAAATATAATTGCAGAAGAGTTATCTCATTCCTTCCAAAATCTTTTGACACTCTGATTATGAATTCTAATGGTCTATAAGTTTTATTGGTGACTAGCTCGATATGTTCTGCAAAAGAGAGTTTTTTGTCGAATGTTACTCCTAGATTTTTGAAAGTGTCGGGTCTTTTCAATACGACATTGTCCAGTTTATAATTGTAAAGAATTGGATTCAGCTTGGCGGTGAAAGACATAACCTGGCATTTAGAAACATTTAGGAATAAGCTATTCTCGATGCATCAGAGATTGAGGCGATCTAGATTATCTTGGAGGAGAGTACAGTCTTCTGTGGTGATAATTCCATGGTATATCTTAAGATAATCGGCATAAAGTAAGTGAGCGACGGAGAGAGTAGCTACAATGTTATTAATAAACATTATGAAAAATAAAGGCCCGATGTTAGACCCTTGGGGGACACCTGGCGTAGGGAGGACTTCAATAGACTTCTGACCATGGAAACTGACATGCTGCTCACGATTATGAAGGTGGGTATACGAGGCTTGTTTAATAACATTATCATAAAACTTCAATCCATGCAAAAAATATTACACAAAATAATATTTAAAAAACAAGGTCTATTCCACCGACCAACTTTATAAGGAAATTCACATTTTGGATGTGAGAAGCCTTTATATTTCCCAGTGCCTCATAAATGAAGAAAAATATATCACACACTAGGTTTGTTGAGAATGAGTCCATTCTTACCAATTTATAGAAAAACCCATACACGAAGATTTTTTTTTCCATGGACCAAAACTGTACCATTGTTTGTCATACGACATAAAAACTGTTGATCGTTTGTCGATGTACAGAAACTCAATTAAAAAGTTCATATTCCAGAATAGAGATGTACAAGACAGCTTTCGAAAATATAAACAAAAATAAACTGTCATTCTATTTTTTCACTCGCCTGGTATAAAAAAAAATTACAAAGCAGGTCCATCTCTCTCTCTTTTCGCACTCTCTCCTTTTTTTTCTCTCCCACTCCCATTTGTGAATTGTATAACGTATTTGAATAATAAATAATAGTTTAAAAAAACTAATGAACAAGCTTTTTATAAAAAACCGAATTAAAAAATAAATAAATAATAGTTTGAAAAAGCGAAAAAACACGCTTTTATAGAAAACCAAGATAAAAAAAAAATGAATTTTAATAAATTTGAATTAAGAATAGTGTAAAATGTTCAAATAAATATAAATTAATAATAATGTAAATAGGAAAAATATATATTTTATTTAAAAAAAGCGTGGGGAGCTTACTCTGAATCTTAAGAAGCATCCCACGCTTTTTTTTCAATAAAATTTTTTTTTTCTCATTTACATTATTATTAATTTATATTCATTAAATTTTTCTACACTATTCGTAATTCAAATTCATTAAAATTTATTTTATATTTTTTTAGTTTGGTTTTCTATGAAAGCGTGTTTTTTCGTTTTTTTAAACTATTATTTATTTATTTTTCAGTTCGGTTTTTTATAAAAAGCATCTTTTTCTTTAGTTTTTTTTAAACTATTATTTATTTTCTACTTTTTAGTTTGGTTTATTTATAAGAGCGTGTTTCTTTTAATTTTTTCAAACTATTATTTGTTCTAATCTACTATTAATTCCATGATTACTATTAGTAACTGTAATTATTTTCCAAATCATTAATATGTACAGCTGTATTAATAGTCAAATCTCGATTTTAGAAGTCATTCACAGATTTTAACGTTGTCAATATATACAGTGAGCCGCCATCTTGAATTTTTCAATTTTCACGGAAGAATCATAATATTCGACTCCAAAAACCCCCACATACCAATTTTGAATGAATCGGACCATAATCACAAAACTCGTCCACCATTTTGGATCCGCCATCTCAAATTTTCCAATTTTCACGAAAGAATCATAATATTCGACTCCAAAAACCCCCACATACCAATTTTTAATAGAACCGGACCATAATCACAAAACTCGTCCACCATTTCGGAGCCGCTATCTTGAATTTTTCAATTTTCGCGAAAGAATCATAATATTCGACTCCAAAAACCCCACATACCAATTTTGAATAGAATCGGACCATAATCACAAAACTCGTCCACCATTTTGGAGCTGCCATCTTGATATTTTCAATTTTCGACAAGAGAATCATAATTTCCGACCACGAAAACCCTCAGATACCAAGTTTGAAGCGAATCGGACCATAATCACAAAACTCGTCCGCCATATTGAAGCCGCCATTTTGTTTTTTTTCCACACAAAAATTTCTCAATGCATTGTCACCAGAATTATCTACACCTGCCAAATTTCAAATCATTCGGACGTCTGGAAGTGGGTGAAAATCAAGTCCAAAGGAGTCGGTTACAAACAAACATACCAAGTGAAGCTAATATAAAGCGTGTGATAAAAATATCAGTCCTCCAGCTATAGATAGTATGTCAGAAGTTTTTATATCCAACTAAATTGTTTGTACTATGAAATAGAACTAGCAGAATTACATTTCAATTTTGTATTGAATGTCATCATCTTGAACGTGAATTATTTAGTATTACAACTTAATTATTTTTTGTATAAAATAGAACAGCTAGCAAAGTTGAGTTTCAAGCTTGTTTCAAATATCATTACGTTCGTAATTTATTGACTATTCAAACTCAGAATTTCAACTGAATTACTTGTTGTACAAAATAGAATAACTAACAAAGTTGAATTTTAAGCTTGTTCAAATATCATTACGTTAAAAGTTATTTATTGGCTATAAAAACTTGCCAAGTTATGAATTCAATATCACAGCACGTAACAAATTCCCGTTTAAATCAATTGAATGATATTGTTTATTCCTATAGCTATATTTTAAGGAATTGCTATGGAATTTGGCTCCCGTTCAGATCTCAACTCTTTTCTCGGCGACGCGACGCACAGTGAGCTGGCCAATAACGATTCCTCTTCCGCTGGCGTTGGAATAATATATTCTGCCGTAAAATCCGTAACGAGGATTTCATTATTTCACTTTCACAGGATAGCCCAACTGGCATGTTGCCAAGCCCACCAATAAAATTACGAATCTCTAGGTTCATTTTCACAATATTTTTACAAGCTTTTATTCAACTCGCTTCGTTCGTATGTCATTCTTTCCGGTTCAAAATTTGTAATCCATTTTTGGAGCTCTTGCCGACATCCGATTGGGATGAAATTTGACAGGTGTTCATAATGCCGGTGACAATGCATTATGAAATTTTTGTTGGAGAAAAAAACGAAATAGCGGCTCCAAGATGGCTGACGAGTTTTGTGATTATGGTACGATTCGATTCAAAATTGGTATGTGGGAGTTTTCGGAGACGGAGATTGTTAATTTTCTGTCAAAATTCAAAAATTCAGGATGGTGGCTCCAAAATGGCGTTTTGTGATTATGGTCCGATTCTATTCAAAATTTGTATGTGGGGGTTTTCGGAGTCGGAGATTATGAATTTTCTTAGTAAAAATTTATGAAATTGAAATGGCGGCTCATGAAATTTCTGTTAGAGAAAAAAACAAAAAGCGCTTCAAGATGGCGCACGAGATTTAGGTTTATGGTCCGATTCGATTCAAAATTCGTATAAGGGTTTTCAGGTTCGGAAACTATGAATTTTTATCCAAAATTGATGAAATCAGAATTGGGGCTCCAAAATGGCCGATGATCTCTGTGTTTATGGTCCGATTCGATTCAAAATTGGTATGTGGGGGTTTTTGGGGTCCCAGATTATGATTTTTTTTTCAAAATTCACAAATTCAAGATGACGGACGAGTTTTGTAATTATGGCCTGATTCGATTCAAAATTGGTATTGCGGTTTTTGGGGTCGGAGATTATGAATTTAGTCGAAGATTATTGATTTTTTGTTGAAATTCATAAATTGAAGATGACAGCAGACTCCAAGTTAATCTTTAGATAGTCTCCTTATTGAAGGATTAGATGGCTCAGAACTTACAGGAAAAAAAGGCCTCATAATAACGATGCTTTAACAAAAATGCATAACCTTTGTAGACCAGGGCTAAAGCCTTTAAAAATGATAAAAAGTAAAGAAAAAATAATAGTAGGATGAAACCCATTGGAAAAGGAAGAGAATATGATAAAAATGAAAGGAAAAATAATTTACGGGCGATCTGAGATCGGGAAGTGGAAGGGGGTAAGTTTTTAAGGGTAAAAAACGGTTAATTTCGATTTCCGGCAAAACTACAAGTCCTATGGAAAAAAGTTAAATGGCAAAGATCTACAACTTTTGTATCCACACTTTTTTCACATAACCTCAAAATGTATGTAAAAAATTGAAATAACCAAGTTTTTGGTTTTTTATTTTTATCTTTTACAAAAAAAAAAAATTCCACGAAATTTGGTGAAAACTTACCTTTTTATGTCCCAAACACACTGTAATTTATTTGATTTGAAATATTTATTTTCTCACCTCATTTTGACAAGATCGAAAAACCACCCTAATTTTCAATCGAAAATTCTCTCGTCAAAATATCAGCTTTTTTAAAAAAGTCGGTGTGCTTTTTATTCGTTGAAATCTCTACTTTCTAATGGTGGAAAAAAAATACATTACTATGGTAAATGTTCTCAGAAAATGAAAAGAAACGAAAAAAACTCGAATCCGAAAATCTACAATATTGTGAGAAAGTTGTAGAATCTTCTTTAAATTATATGCGTAGATGCCTTTTTATTGCTATTTTGAGATAACTTATATACCTGAGTAATCTACGGAAAATTTTAGCCCATCAATAGGTATTTCATAGAGAAGTGGGAAAGGGGCTAGGAGGGTCTGGGCCTTACTACCTGTTATTTCTTTGTATTTTCTGAGAACATTTACCATAGTAATGTATATTTTTCTTTTCACCATCAGAAAGTAGAGATTTGAACGAATAAAAAGACCACCGACTTTTTAAAAAAAGCTGATATTTTGACGCGAGAATTTTCGATTGAAAATTAGGGTGGTTTTTCGATATTAAATCAAAATAAGGTGAAAATATTTCAGATCAAATAAATTACAGTGTGTTTGGGACATAAAAAAGTGAGCTTTCACCAAATTTCGTGGAATTTTTTTTTTGTTAAAGATAAAAATAAAAAACAAAAAACTTGGTTATTTCAATTTTTTACATAAATTTTGAGGTTATGTGAAAAAAGTGTGGATACAAAAGTTTTTTTCCATAAGAGTTTTGCTGGAAATCGAGATTAACCGTTTTTTACCCTCAAAAACTCACCCCCTTCCACTTCCCGACCTCAGATCAACCGTAAATTATTTTTCCTTTCCTTTTCCAAAACGTTTCATCCCACAATTTTTTTTTGTTTCAAAAATTATCGACTCCAGTCTATTGTTTGACATCATAATAATGGATATAACACCGTTGGATTTTATTTTCAAAGAATGTTATTTCGGAATAACCATTTCACGAATCATTTCTTCCTGATTTAATTTCCAAACCAAATGAAAATTGATACTTCAAGACAGCTATTATATGCAATAAAAAAGTTTTATATACAAGATTATTTACGTATTTTTAAATTCGTACCTGGAGTCCCTCGACCCTTTCTCATAGAATATCACACCCCTAACAATAGGTTATTATTAGATAATGGGATTAGCATTCATAATGAGTCTCTTAGATCTGTGGCAAAGGTGTACGTAACTTCATCGGCAACAGTGCCAATGAGTAGAACTATAATATTTGCCAGCGCCCGCCGGCCAGTTCTCCGGCTATCACCTCGTAGTAAAAATTAGTTTGGGCTATAATTACTCATTTGCACGGTTGGAGACTTGGATAAATATTCACTCATAATCTCCCTAGAGCATGAATTATTGCCGGGAATTTTTTGAGTACATGAAGCGACGAGTGATAATTTTCTTTAAAAATTCATGTACGAGACAAATTTCCGGCAATTAATTCAAGCACGTGAGGGATTTGGTAAGAAAATTTTATACCGGAATTATATTTGAATAGAAAACATTGAGTAAATATTTATTTTGACGTTATTCACAAATAAATAGAAGGCTGTGTGTAATGGGAGTTTTGGGGGAGATTTTTTTCTGATTTTCCCTGTTCCCTAGAGAAATAAAATATATAATATCAGATAAACTATTAGGTAAAATCAATTGATTTCATACAATTTTCTCACTAGGTTTCAGGGAAATGTTAATATTGACTAAAAATGGAAGTAGATACGTTCGTATTGCGGGAGATATTTTTTTATTTTCTCCGTGCCCTAGTAAAATAAAATATATAATATCAGATAAATTTTTATATAAAATTGATTTATTTCATACAATTTTCTTACTGGGTTTGTTTCAGGGAAATGTCAATATTGATTAAAAATGAAAGTGGATGTTCGTATTGCGGGATATTTTTTTTTATTTTTCCCGTGCCCTAGTAAAATAAAATTTATAATATCAGATACATTATTATATGAAAATAATTGATTTTATATAATTTTCTTACTAGGTTTCAGGGAAATGTCAATATTGACTACAAATAAAGGTGATATACAGCAAAAAATATATAACTATACCTATACATATAAACTTAAATATTTTTCATATCCTTTTAGGTTTAGGTAGAATGTTGTTGGCGTATGTTGCCGGTTGAAAAAATATTTTGTTAGCCATGGATTTGACATTCACTACTCCTGTCAATCAATATTTCATTTGTGGCATTATAAGTTTCTCATAAGATTGTATACAATCATAAGTTAGTAAAGAAGTGATAATAAAATGAACTTTCAAACGTATGAATTGTGTTCCTTTTGCAAAGAATCACAGCACATTAAAATGTACCATAAAAATGTAAAATATCTAACATACCTAGTGGAAGAATCTGGATTAAATCCTGAGCAAGAAAACTTATTTGAAGAGATTGGCAACATTCTGCGTGATATTGTGCCTTCTTTTGGACACAAATCTAATACTCAAAGAAATAAACTGGTGTCTCAGTATCATTTTTATTTTATGAAACACGGCATATTGTTAAAAAAAACACCGGTTCTGTGTTTTATTCACCACTTAAGAAAGAGGAAGTAGAAGTGTAATTTTTGAAGAATTTAAAATTAATTAATGATATTATAGAATGTACACCTCAATAAATTGTTGTAATATTTCCAACTTATAAAGTAAGTAAATAAAAAATATTGTCAATATTATTTCAATATTATTTTTGTCTAATTATATGATAGCTGTCATGTGCCGGGAAATTTCCACTTATTAATTCTACGTCTACATGTTGATGTGGATGAAAAATTTTCAGAAAATTTGTGGTTACCATAGTAACAATGTCGAAATAAAGTATCTGATTGGTTGAAAATGACTGATACAAAATTTTCACTATAATGCATGTTGGCTCCTCTATCGGATTAGTTTTACAAGCCATATTTGTCGCCAACCTTGAAATCTAACTTCCAAAATCACAACTCATCCTCAATTTGATCCATAGTCGTACGAGAGTTTCAAATAAGCACCTCACTATGTAAATAACTCTCAATCATTTCTCACTGATTCGCTTTCCGGTATCGGAAACGATATGTCTTTCGAATTCTGCGGCATACGGGAAGATTTAAATTTATTCCTTATTTGTTTGCGTAATCGATGTTTGAAAACATCCTCCTGAGGATTTCCATGAACGATGAGCCTGAGCTCCTGGTTGCCCAACCGATGTCGCTGATCCCGTTCCGAACATTTTTCATCCGAAACACATCTTTTGCGTCAATTTGCGTAGCAATTCGTGAACACCGTAAACAAGGAAACCTCTAGGTGGCAGTGACGAAGGTAAATCACTCGAAGCCTTCTTCTGAATATATGAATGTGGAATGCAATCAGATTTCGATTGGGACACTTATAGAATGGATACAATGAAAAAGGCGAATTAAATGAATTTATATATCGTGCAAACAAATTATTTTCCAAAATCTCAGTTATTTTTTATAATCATTATCAGTGAGTACCTGCAAGTAAGAGAGTTTCCGGATTAGGCAGAAATAAAAAAAAGAAGAATTATCAAAAGTGGGGTTACCTACTCGTCAGGTTATAAAATATTCAACATAATTCATAAATGGCATGGGCCATGACAAATCAGAACTGCTGGTAGATAGCGTATTGAATGAAGACTGTGTGTATACTTATGAGTATATTATTATAGATAAACTCGGTTGTCAAGATACTACCAAAAAACGGTATTCAATCTGAAGGTTCGTGAGCTTATATCATTAAGGTTGGCGACAAATATGGCTTGTAAAACTTACCTACAAAGGTCAATACGAAGGTATATCTCACATACACTTGAAAATTACCCTGAAAGTCAATAAAAACTGTATGAAAAAATAGAATTTTGTCACATAAATACAAGATTATAAAAATAATGAAAAACTTAGTTATTTATGTATCAAGCGCCTTAATTACCGAAGGCAAAGTTTTCGTCCCGAGGGCCTCTGGCCCGAGGGTCAGCCATTGCCTGAGGTTATTAAGGCTCAATAATTCCCGTGGTACATAGATAATTTTATTTCTAACCGATTTTTAAAAAAAATTGTTTATTTTTAAAACGGAATAAATGTTTCAATTCATTACTTTCCGATATATTTAAAACAGGTACCGTCGATTTTTTTTTCGTGTAATTTTTAACCACTCAGAACATTCAATTTAGTTAAGTTACCTTGTATAATTTCGATAATACCTGATTATACATAGAGTAGCTCCACCAATCGAAAATTTTACAATAATTTCATTTCCGTAGTCACCACATCGACATCAAAATACAACAATACACAAACTAACAGGACCGTCAAATTTTGACGTTTAATTGTTCAAAAATGAGTCGATTCGAAGATTTATCATTAAATGCAATAGACGAAAGTATACAAAATACTGAGCCTCATAATACAGTGACAACAAAAAAGTACGTATGGAAACAATTTCTTACGTTCTGTAGTGAAATGAATTATGTATTAAATGAATCAATTTCCACCAAAATGATTGCATCCATTTTGAAAGATTGGGCTTTCAATATGCGAAAAGGTAATGGAGAAAATCATAAAGAAAATGTGGTTGAAACGATGTGGAACCTAACAGCAAAACAAATACAAGAAAAATATATGGAGGAGTTTAATAGAGTAATTGATCCATTCTCTAGTCCCATATTTTTAGCCGCACGAAACAAAAGAAATTCAAAAAGAAGGGAACTTCAAATGTTACCGGACAAGAGAAAGGTTAGTGCATCAGTATTTAAAGATACCGAGTACATAGCAATGATAGAAGCGTGGGATGAAAATACAACAAAAGGATTACGAATAAAAAAAATCTCAATTGCTTCTGTAGAACTTGCGTGGAGAGGAAATGAAGGAGCGTCATGCTTGACTCACTATTTTCAAGAGGAAACTGGAAATGATGATACTCCAACTGGTAGAAAACAATATGATCCTATTTTTACCAAAATCACACAGGGAGGAGCAAAACCCTGTGCTAATAATAAATGGCTTGTACCCAACCATAATGAAGTAAGTCGTTGCCCAGTGATATTTCTAGATAATCAATTTTTTTTATTTTTTATTTTATTTTATTTCATTCATACACCATCCAACAGCCGAAGCCAATTACAGGATGGGAAAAATCAACAGTACAAAAATACATTAGATATAGTATAGTTTTTTTTATAATTGAATATCGTTTTTATTCAGAATTAAAAAATACAAAATCGAAGTTTTAAATATAAAATAATATCAAGATAAAAATCTTGATTGAAGCTCGGGACTCGAAGTGATGGCGCTTGCTGTTTCAGTTGGAGGAAAACCCGG
This sequence comes from Gonioctena quinquepunctata, assembly GCA_018342105.1. Taxonomy (NCBI): domain Eukaryota; kingdom Metazoa; phylum Arthropoda; class Insecta; order Coleoptera; family Chrysomelidae; genus Gonioctena; species Gonioctena quinquepunctata. The sequence goes on along the minus strand of JAFIRS010000382.1, from coordinate 169,251 downwards.
AAAAACCCACAACACCATCAGAAATCAGATCATCAACTTTCTCATAGAAAAGGACACATGCTCCCTGGGAGCTGAGAGAATCAATCTTGGAAAATACACGGCAGTCATCGAAGAGGTGCCAACAATTAGAATGAGGGTGTTTGCAATATGCAGTATAGTGTCCATTGGAAATGCTGCCACTATGATTAGATATGGCCTATGGCGTAGATATTATAAAGAGTATTCATTCCATCCTGAGCAGAATATTGGTCCAAATTCAAATTTTGTATGGGAAAATTAATCACATCGTCCAATTTACTGCCATCAGTCGAAGAAACACGTTTTAAATGTATAACTGAAATTTTTGGGAATGTTTGTATACGAATCATCTTTTTGAATTCCCTTTTCATTCCACAAGTTGAACAGTATGGGCTCACATCGTTAGTCAAAGTCTCCTCTTCTGTCAACAGTTCAATACATTGTGTTAAATTCACGACTTCGTTTGGCAAGTCTGGAATAGGGATTGAAAGTACCCAGAAAGGTTCAAAAGTAACGGAGCAGTAATTACAAAAAGTACATCTCAATACTTCATCATAGACTTCAGCTGACCGGCAAATGTATCCACAATTTTGGAATTATGAGTAGACAGATATCTTGTCCAAGAAATGGAAGCTTTCTGATTATCATTCGTGATGACAAAATCGTTTGGTGATGGATGAATCTTTGCACTCGCCTTGTTTAAATCTTCATGTAAACCTACCAGAAGGTATCTTAGAAATCCTTCCGAATCTGCTGGGACGTTATGATCGAAGGAAGGAGCAAAATTTCTGAATAGACGGACGAAATGTGAAGTATCCACCGTTTTTCGAGAAGAATCAGGACTCCAGATATTTTCTATCAAAGATATAAAAGATTTCACTAAATTTCCTTTCATTCTTGATGAAGTAGTATTCAAATCCTCCATACAAAAACCATTCTTGAAAAATTCCAACAAAACCTTGGTGTTCGAGAGACACTGGATCATGCTATTCATAAAACAGGTATTTCCTACATTATTCAATCCTCTTAGGCCAAATGCAGAAATTGAGTCTCTTGTTGGTATGGCATGCTCACTCATGTTCAACAAAGAATCCATAGGTTCATTGTTCCTGTAATTCAAAGAAGGTGCTAGAGAAACTGATATTGATTTTTTGGAAAGTACTGAGTGATTATCTTTGATAACTGATTTGTATCTCGTAGGAAAATTGGGACGATAAAATAATTCATCTAGTGGATGCGATGGAGGAATTGTACCCATTACAGAAGAAGCATTGCCCCTTTGAATTGCTATACTAATCCTTTGTATCAAAAATGACGTTGAACGTTGATCTTTTGTAGCGTGGCACACTCTCCTTCCAATTTCATGAATAAAAGACAGATATTCAGGGCCAAAGACACCAAAAGTTTCGACAGCTATTGGATGGAAAATATAATTATTTCCAAGATTCTGATATTTCTTTCTTTTTAATTTCTCGCTGGATATTGCTGCAGCACCTGCGGACTTGGAAGTATTTGCTAAATGAGACGCTGCAACTGTGTCAGCACAAGTGAAGTCCCACACCAAAGGTTTGCCACATTCCCAAGGTATCAGCGTCATACCATCAGGACGTTTACCATCATCTCGGCTAGTTCCAAGAGGTTCTAACACAGCTGGAATACCTGCCGATACCATAGAACGTTTAATGATATCATTGACTTGATAATGTCTGGATAGACGACCTGTACTTCTATGACAGCTCAAACCATGAGTTCCTTTTTGATTCACTTCACTACCACATATACATTTATGAGGAATAAAAATATCTAAACCCAGTCGCAGTCCAATTGATATTCTGAAAGATTCGTCGTCTAAAAGGGTTCCGAGAGAAGCCACAGGTAGAGCATTCAGCCAAGCTCCGGATTCTTTAATACTAACAGATTTCAGACGAGCCTTTCCTACTTCAGACTTGGACGAATCAAGTGAATTTTTGGAGGTTATATTCAAAAGTGGAAGGTCCCAGGATTTCTGAATGTTTCTCGTAGCTGGTGGCAAATCTAAGTTGGTTTGTAATAACCAAAGAGAGACATGTATCAGTCGTTTCAGAAAAAGTGGAAGAGAGAATAGAATCAATAAGACTGGATACACTACTCATGGAAGCTAAGAAGGCAGTTGAAGCTAGGGAAGAAGCCAAACGGAGCCCCAGACCTCCAAGATTCACCGCAAGTGTTGCCTGTAACCAAGAATCTTCATTAAGAGAATTATTAGTAACATTTTCCAAAGTATGGCGCATTAAATCGTCGAAATCTTGAAGCTCATTGAGACTTTTCCAAGATGGAGAACATCTGAGGGTATACATCAATTTTGGTATAGCGAGGCAATTTCTCAAGAGAAAGAATGAGATGTGAGTTGGTAGTTCATTCAGACGGGTGGAGAGTAACTGCAGATAGTCCTTTTTATTTCTAATATGTCCAGAAATAGCATTCATAGAAAGGGGCGCACCAAGAAGGCTGCAATCTGACTTTTCCAAAAATTTTATACCAGGGGCTTATGATTGGAATTTGGATTCAAAATCAGTTATTGGGTTCACACTTATTGAAATTAAGTTCAAGACCAATTTGTTTCGATAGGATGATAACCTTACCAAATCTTCCAACACTGTATTGAAATCTCCAGCAATGGAGCCATCGTCTAAATACCAACAGTTGAATTCAGATGACAAACTGTTTGTCAATTCTTCGATTGTGAGACAAAATAGTGCGGGTCCCAAAGGGTCACCTTGTTGAACACCTCTTTCAGAAGTTATTAAATGATCACCAAAATTCAAATATGATGATGAGTTATAACATTGATTTACAAAAGGGTATATACCAGGAAGGTTATCTCTTACTTTGAGGAGCATGATGAAAAGAAGCGAAAACATCAATATTAAAACAGATAGGTTATTTCGGACAGTAAATCCTAACTGGAGAAAGCAAAAACCCTTGGCTGGTACAAAAATATGACGAAGTGCATGAAATTAGAAAATGGACCAAAAAGTCTGCAGAATTGTCGAATTTGAATATGACAAACAAAACATTTTCAAATCATTCTCACCGAGCCACTGCTGTTTCACAATTGGCAAAAGCAGGTGTATCGGAACAAGAACTTAATCAAATAACAGGACATGGTAATAGCAATTCTATCAAACCCTACCTACAGTTAGATGAACAACATCACCAAAACATAATAAATAAGATGAGATCCAATTTTAAAAACGCCACAGGTTCAAGTAATAACACCTTCAGTATTTCCAGCACAAGAAAAACGTAGTATATAATAATTGTAAATTTCATTGTACCAATTTGTATTTAAATTAATAAATTGTTTATATTTACTTAATTTACTCAGAAAATAATCGTATCAAATACAATACATACTTCAAAATAAATACAGTTATTATTCTCAAACTTCCTGCATAATTACAAATCGTTTCAGTTGGACAGAATAATCCTTCCTCTTCGCGGTCGGATCACTGTTAAACTGACACTCTTCCTAATTATGTGACAAGTTATCGATGTATAATCTGATTATTTTGAAGTACTCATAGTATTACTACTGATTATAGGAGTTTTGGTTGTTGCCAGGTTGTTGCTATGTTACTTGTTTATAAACAGACCTTTGTTATCAATCGCTGTTTTTGCGTTGAAAACCTGTTTTTCACCACAAGTCGACGATCTTTTTCCGATATAATGGAGGATATTCTGAAAAAGCTCAGAAAGACAAGACAATCATTACTTCCATCGAAAAGTGAAGCCCTATACCAAAAAGAATACAATATATTTCTGAAGTGACTGACACGGAAAAATGTTGTCTACATTGCCATTAGAAGAGACCTCGACTGTAGTGAACAGAAGCACCAGCCATATAAATGAAGACATTTCAAAATTGGGAACATTTCAAAATTGTACATTTGTTATTTGTAATGACGTGAATAAATGAAATATGTTTTGGTTTTCATTTCATAAATATATATATATTTTAGCATTTCTTGTTTCATTTTTACCTCAAAAAGGTAGAGGGAATTAAGGAATCTTTAATACCCCAAGGGAGTTATAACCCTCTCCATTGATAGCATAACCATGACGAGATAAGCTCATAATATCCCCGTCAGAAATAAAATAATAATTGATTCTCACACGCTATAGAAATACTCCCACGGGATTGACTAGACACACATGAAGAAAATGCAACTGATACATGTTTGATATGTTTGGAATACGATTTAGGCTTGTATGTCGTCCCAATTAGTAATTTCTCAGAGAATTCATTTTCTCCAGCTGTTTACCTTCATCGGATTTATGCGAAAATAAATAAAGCCGTTGCTGACAAAGGGGATGACGTTATTGATTCGTTGAATACAAGGATTTACTGTAATATTTCTCTTTGATGTTCGTAAAATCCAACGGTTCAAAAAATTGTGAAAAGAAAAATCTCGAGATACTTTGTAACAATAATTGGATGTTCATGATAAAAATGAGGCTGTTAGTTATAGACGGAGAGCCAGAGCCAAAAAAATACTAATAAGCCTAGTTTTTTATAGTTCATTGCAGTGGTTGTATACACAAAACATACTGCGGTCAGTCAAGCGAAACTTAGAACAGGTGTCTCAGGTACACTATCGAAGCTGTCGTACCTAACGAGATAATTAATTAAATTTACTAAGGTTGAAAATCGTTAAACAAATTGTATATTGTATATAAATAAGAGCTATGACAGTCAGTCAGCTGAGGATAGTGCTGGTCAGTCGGCTCCAATGTATGTACAAAAAAATAAATACTGGGCAATTCGTTTACTACACTTCAAAACTGTGAATCTATGAACGTTACAACTTTGTTAGTTACAATTTTTGCCTCAAATCGTATACTCTCTTCATTGCAGGAAGAAATAAATGCTTTTCTCAATTCATCGCCGTCATTTCCGTTGCTGCTTCTGATGCAGATTGGCCAGTACCGAAATTGAATGAGAAATTCGGATGGATCCGACGATCAAAAGGACTTATATTTTGCTTTATAGCATGTATCAAATTTTCAAGTTGTGCTGCACTCTCTTTTATTCATTTTTTTCCAGATCAGCGGTGTTGTACGTTGTGTCCTGGATGACTTTCGTTAACACTGCATAATTTATTGTGATATAAAACAAGCCAACGAGCGTAATTTGGTTGGTGGAATACAATACAATTCCAGGCAAAATAAATTTAAACAACTCAAAGTTATTTGTTCGAATACTTGCGGTAAGCATTAAATAGTTATTAATTAAACTGATATAAATCATATAGTATTGTGCAGTTTTGCCGTGCTCTCCGTTTAAATTTTAATTTCGTGATTTCAAAGATACATTTGTTACTTCAAATAATATTCTTTATATTTAATATCTAATACAGAAATAAAATTTGAAAAAAGTTCATTAAATAATAATATAATAAGGAAAAGAGCGAGCCGCAGCCTACAATGCCTAGCGCGCGCCAAATTTTTATTTTTTTTTTGCTGTCAGACGGGCGTTGTCCCACAAAGTCGTTGACTGACCATTTTGTTTATGGTTGATATAACAATTGCTACCCTCACAAAAGTCTTGAAGTGTAGTAAACTAATTGCACAGTATTTATTTTTTTGTACATACATTGGGGCCGACTGACCAGCTCCGTCCCCACATTTAGCTGACTGAATGTCATAACTTTCATTTATATGCAATATACAATTTGTATAACGATTATGAGTCTTAGTAAATTCATTAAATTACATCTCTAGGTACGACAGCTTCGATAGAGTACCTGAGACACCTGTTCTCAGTTTCTCTTGACTGACCGCAGTATGTTTGTGTATACAACCACTGTAATAAACTATAAAACTAGGCTTAGTAAATTCAGAGACTTTTTTTGGCTCTGGCTCTTGGACTATTACCGGCGATTTTTGTATTTGATGGGGCGAAGGGTCCGGTAATTGTGAGAACAATAGCCACATTCAACGTGCACGAATTTCCACGAGTGTTTATAGAAGCTTTCATTTATTGTTTTGATTGCGTCCAAATTGATCTCATTTGCAGCGATTGTAGGATATTATAACAAGAATTAGTTTTCGCTCACGTCTTGCGAATATATTATTCGCTTCTTCACAGCTAAAATCCCGAAATATAGTGTTTCGGTTCACAACTGCAAACCATGCAAATTCAAGAATATGCATTTAAACGGGTTGAATTAACTTGGGCGTAACCAATGGTACATAGTGCTTTGTAGAAGATATTTGAGATATCGTATTATGAACAGGCATAATTCAACTAACAAAAATGGAAACCTAATTCATTGAATTATTCAAAAGTTAAGAGCACCGGTCATCTGATTACCGGGATTTAAGAATGAATGGAATAATTGGGCATACTATTGGAAGTGAAAGTATAGAATTGCTAAATATCTAAGAGACTCATTATTATTCATTGCCGATAGAGCTCAACGGGGGCAGAGACGTACTCGATATAATGAAATTTTCACAAGATTTGTTGTATTGACGGCTCGGTTCAACAAATTATTCCACTGGTATAAAATATTTTATTTACTAACGAGTGTGGAAAGTGGTACTTTATAGTAAATTCGTATACAATGAGTTTTTCTAAAATACAAATTTTTCACTCTCAAATATCCCCCTCATCTTCTAGTAGGCAACAAAGTACATATTTCCAAATACCAGTAATAAAAATAGGTACTTATTCTTGATGTATCGAAAAAAAAGTAAAAAAATATATAAACGTGAAGACAATGTATAACGTCTGATTCAATAACAAGTAATAAATGAACAGTATGGAAAAGGAGAGTGTACAATCAATATAGGACACTAATTTATCTATATGCACGTAATAATATGCATATAGCTACGAAAAATACTTGCTTGCAGTATATAAAAACTTATCTTCATAAATTTCGGGTAAAGATATGACTAATTTGTTGACTTAATTATGTATTCAATGTGAAACATGGTGGAAAATGAATGAAATTTATTAAATTGAGCTTAACAGGTACAAATTCAATACGAAAAAATAAAGTGTCATAAAAATAATTCATAAATTTTAACCTAAGTCAGTTTCACTGTCACTATCGTCATCCAAGTTCACAACATTTTTTTCTCTGGCACCTTGATCTATACTTAAGGTTTGGACTATAGCCGTTATTAATAGCCATTTGTTTAATTATATTTCATTCATTATTGAAATTTTCTTCTAAAAGCGGAATATTAATTAAAAAAAAGTTAAACGTAAAAGTTGTGTGGTTATGATTGAATTTTCATAAAATGATATCAAAACTACTGCAACGTGCAGATTTCAGGAAATCATTTTTTTTAAACGGGATACCCTGTATATTATTGAATTTTTGAGATGAACATTTTTTTCTGATTTCAAAAATATACCATATGTAACCCATATCTTATACCGTTTTTGAGTTAGTGAACGTTTTTAATGAAAATACCTATCCATTGAAAGTAAATTTTTTTAAAGTAAGCTATGAAAATGCCAACTATATTATGTTCGTTTAGTGACATTTCTTCAATAAAATAATCAAAATGGTTTACAGTGAGGAACAAAAATGCAAATATATACTTGTTATATACAAAACAACAAAAATAAACGTGCAGCAATAAGTGCATATAGGGTGGTGTATCCAAATCGTCCAACACCGGCAGAAAATACATTAAAAAATATTTACCAAAAACGTGTAGTTCAAGAAAACTACTTCATTTCGAAGGTAAGCATATCCATATTAATTCGCGAATAGACTTTTGTGAAACATTGTATTATTTTTGAGAAAATTCTGATTTCAAATTCCTTTTATAAAAAATCTCATCTAATCTCATTTCATAGAAAGTAACTGAATGATCATGTTTTCAATAAAATGTATTGTTACAGAAATAAGAACAAGAACAACTGACTGGCAATTCGATGGTCCTGATGTTTCGAGAGCCGCTCGAATGGTCGAGAAGGCAAGAACGAGGATTTCGTGCAGTGCGATCAAATATTGAATTATCAAAGTGTATTATTGTGTAATGTGGAATAAACGGATATAAAATTATTCGAGCATATTTCAATAAAAACGAATCCCAGTTTCGTAACAGTATTTTGGTGATCAATTAAAGGTTGCTAGAAAGAACTTTGGACCCGCGGAATATTGCCGATGGCCACAGCGGACATCCTACCACGATGAATTTCGCAAGAAATTGTCCGCTTACCCAGGTGGGATAAACAAATATTGAAAAACGAAGGATTAGGTTCATGGTTGCTCAAAGTGGTGTGGCTAATTTCATAGAAAAACTCGAGGTCGCCTCCACGTATATGTTTTATTCTGAAAAAGAAACATGTTTCGGACCTATATAGGTCCATCTTCAGTCTTACTGTGAAATATATCTAATGTAAAATATGTATAATACGGGGATGTGTTATATAACTTAGATGTGGGGAGGAAAAAACTACATATTGGCGAAAGTTCAACCTTGGATTGTATGAACTGAAAGGAGAGTGGTTGCCCCTTACATTGTCATCCAGTAGTATACCAAGACTCCTGGCTTCATGCACCAATTCAAGTGGTTCATCATTTATGCGAACATCAATTGAGATACTTACTTCATCACGATTATTCTTGGATCCGAATAACATGACAATAGATTTGCTGGCCTTAATATGGAGACAATGGTCCGTGCATAGGTTAACAAATGATTGGAGATCACTATTTTTCTGTATACAAGCAATTTCCGTTGATTGAGTAGGAAAAATGTAGTAAAGCTAAGTGTCGTCTGCATATAGATGAACACTACATTCATTAATGCTTCTCAATATATTCGAAGAGTACATGCAGAACATTAAAGGACGCAAGCTTATCCATGAGAACTTTTCGTTGTCTTTTCTTGATATACTTACTTACTAGCAGTAAGATGGCAGTTTCAGATAGACCCATATAAACGGTGCAAAAAGATTATGTAAATGCATAATTTGGCTTTCACAATCATATAAATAGACTATAGAATCAAATTATTCATGAAAGAAAAACTTCCTCTTCAACGTGGATCGGGGGCTGAGACATTTGACAGTGTCAATTAGCCCTCTATTGTATAATGTTATTACTAGTATTACTTGAAATATGAAAACCTCAGGGTTCGCTGGTTTCATTTTTCGCAGACGTTGCTGTGAAAGCCAAATAATGCATTTACATAATCTTTTTGCACCGTTTATCACGGTTTACAACTTTAAAAAGAGGCTACCATTCCCCTTTCAGTTCATACCATCCAAGGATGAACTTTCGCCCAATATGTAGTGTCTTCCTCCCCACATGTAAGTTATCCCCTTATTATACATATTTTACATTAGATATATCTTACAGTTAGACTGAAGATGGACCTATAGTGGCCTGAAATATGTTTCTTTTTCAAAATAAAACATAAACGTGGAGACGACTTCGATTTTTTCATGAAAGAAATATAAAAAAATTGGACGGACACTGGTGCCCGCCGTGGCCTCGTCGTGTCGGACACTGTGTGTTCTCCATGGCGCTGAACCTCATAATTTTTTTCTACCATGATAGACTTTTCATTCAATTTTAGCAATTGAAGATAGGCAAATTAGTAAAATGTAGTTACATGTATAAAAAGGGAAACAAGCGCACAGATTGAAATCGAAGGTGGGGAAGTGGTCTCTTACAGAAAACTAAATGTAACTCTCATGCAACAAAATCAAGACTATAAATGTTAGCTATCATTTTCAAAAGATCACTAGAAAACATTGAGTCTGCTATTGTGGAATTCATACGAGAAAAAATAATGAAAATTAATAATCTGTACTGAATGGAAAAGTAGATTCTATATCCTTCCATATAAGGAAATTTATGAGAAAAAAATCAATTCTTCATTCAGTTCATTCTTTTAATTTATGTTGTAAATCTCTGGACGGCATCACTGCTTACCACAGCTGAAATATACTCGCATCGCGCCAGCGGTGAATCTTTCTGGCAAGGGAGGAAATGACACTCTGGAGTTATATATCTAATTCTTTATTTTTTTATCCATGAAGGGAGCAATGGAAATACATTTATAATACTCTTCAGTGTTTGTTGAGTGGTTAGGTTAGTACAGAATGAAAACTCGAGATGAAACTGTAAGTAAAAACAAAATAGATAATCGGATTTGACTCATAAATATCGATTGTTTGATTCATTAGAACTGGTTGGTTTCCGAAGATAAGAAATGAATCCCAAGTCAGTTGATATTACAGTGTTGACAGGTTGTGACGTAAATCTTATATACTTCGGATGAAAATTAAAACTAAATTGTGAACTCTGACAATCAGATTAGAACTTGGAAACGAGAGTTGAGAGTTTCCGACGGATAGACGAGAATAATAAAGTTTTCCGCGGAAGTTTCAATTGAAAACTATATACAGGGTGAGTCATAATAAGACCGACAAACTCCGACTACAGATTCCTCACCTAATTTCGGGGTGAAAAGTTGCTATCAAGGTATGTCCTGAAATGCATCACCTATGAGATACAGGGTGTCGAAAGTACACAAACAATTAAGATTTAATTTGTTTCCTCCAAAATTCCTGAAGGAAAAATTGAAACTTGGTACACTAATCAAAGTTTATCAACGTGCTAATTTGAAGTTATAATTGTTTATTTTCGTAAACCAGTGGCGTACTTACGATGGTATGTGGTCATATGTTCCTTCATATTTTCTTGGGACAAGTGAATGGACAAATGAGCGTTTGACATCAGTTCGGCTCATCGATAGTCAACCTAACAGTCATAACATCCCATGTGCCTAAAAGTGGAGGTTTCTGAGATAATTGAGAAAAACTAAAGATACGTCCTTAGTAGAGACATAATTTCCTATGTGCAATAATCGCATAATGCTAATTTCTCACAACATATCGGAATATGTGTCAACCTCCTGAAGATTTTTCAATGTTGGGAGAATCGGAAACATAGTATGGATGAGTCAGAATGAGACCGATAACCCCATTTTTTCATTTATGATATTATTTGATCGAATCGATGTCGCAGACTCACTGATATGTTACCATACTTTCTTGCATATGATTGTTTTGACAGATCAACTGACAAACAAACCCAACCTCAAATTCATAATACTCCACTTAGATGAGAGTTAAAGTCTGAAATGTTCTTTGCGAAAAACTGAAGATAAGTACTGTCAGTTTGTTGAAGTTTATGTTGGAGTATCATTATCAAAACCATTTCTGATCGAATTATCAAGGAAATTATTATCCAATCAACATGTTTTTGATAAAGAAAAACAATTAGTGTGTATTAATATCTACTTAAATGATTTATTTCGATTCGTAATAACTAGTTGCAACGTCGAGCCTTTCATGCTAGTTTGTGGTAGGCTGTTCAGTACACCACTGATCAACGCATAAGACATCTGGTGACTATGGCCCTCGTAGATTTTTTCGTGAATGGTTTTTGAGGAGGTATGAAGGAGCAAACGACTTTCCTAGATATGTTCAATTCACGGATGAGGCATATTTCACAAGAGATGGATATTTCAATAGTAGGAACAGCCATTTATGGGATGAACGAAGTCCGCATGGAATGTTTCGAAAAGGCTACCAACAAGAGCTTTCAGTGAATATTTGGGTAGAAGTTATCGAAAATTGTATCGTTGGACCATGTCTTCTTTCTTCCTGTTTGTATGGGCAAAACTACCGAGTGTTTCTTGAACATGTTTTACCTCTATTAGTTCGTCAAAGAATGCGGTATCAATATGACGGAGCACTAGCCCATTTCCAACGAATCGTTCGTCAATTTCTTGATCAAACATTCCATGATCGGTGGATAGGTAGACGTGGTCCCATACATTGGCCTGCACGTTCTCCGGATTTAACTTCACTAGACTTTTTTTTTGTGGGGATACCTCAAATCCCTAGTGTATGAAACACCTGTAGAATCTGTGGAAGATTTAACGGCAAACATTTTAGCAGCATGTACGTTAATACAAGATACACCAGGAATATTCCAAAAATTGGCCAATTATTGAACATTCGCTTTAATGCCTTGTTTGTTTCTATGTAATGTACCCTCTGAACCGTTTCTATCATTTGAGTAGATATTAATACACAATAATTGTTTTTCTTCATCAAAAATAATATTTTCCTAGATAATTCAATCAGAAATGGCTTTGATAATGATGCTCCAACATAAACTTCAACAAATTGAGAGTACTTATCTTCAGTTTTTCGCAAACAATATTTCAGACCTCTTATCTAAGTGGAGTATTATGAATTTGAGGTTGGGTTTGTTTGTCAGTTGATCTGTCAAAACAATCATATGAAAGAAAGTATGGTAACATATCAGTGAATCCGTGACATCGATTCGATCAAATAATATGATGATTGAAAAAATGGAGTTATCGGTCTCATTCTGACTTACCCGTACTTTGTTTCCGATTCTCCCAACATTAAAAAATGTGCAAGAGGTTGACACATATTCCGAAAATTAGCATTATGCGATTATTGCACATAGGAAATTATGTCTCTACTAAGGACATAACTTCAGTTTTTCTCAATTATCTCAGAAACCTCCACTTTTAGGCACATGGAATGTCATCACTTTTAGGTTGAGTATCGATGAGCCGAACTTATGTCAAACGCTCATTTGTCCATTCACTTGTCCCAAGAAAATATGAAGGAACATATGACCACATACTTACTAAGCGACTGGTTTACTTCAAATTATCACGTTGATAAACCAAGTTTCAAATTTTTCCTTCGCGAATTTTGGAGAAAACAAATTTAATCTTAATTTTTTTCGTACTTTCGACACCCTGTATCTCAGAGGGCATGAATTTTAGGACATACCTTGATAGCAACTTTTCACATCGAAATGGGGTGAGGAATCTGTAGTAGGAGTTTGTCGGTCTTATTCTGACTCAACCTGTATTTATATATAAAATATATATATATATATATATATATATATATATATATATACTGAAATGGGAAGTACTTTCAATGCGATTTCTACTTCAATTCCTAGAATTTCTAATTTTTCGATCAATCTTTCTTCATGTGTCGTAATTCTATTTTGGATAAGTTAAGGAATCTACTAGAAAACCTATGTTCGGAAACTTTTCCAGAATTATAAAAATTATTTTGGGATTTGCCGTTATTTTTGTATAATGAATCAGATATTTTTTGTTCTGTTTCAAGAAATCATTATAAATAAAAATAATGTAATTTTTATACCTTCTACCACCAGCTCTGCTTATTTAACGTGATTGTTGAGTTAGTATTATTTGCACCTGAACAATCTTTGGTATATATAGTAAAACACGTGATGAGGTTTTGTAAACACAATTTAGTGAAAACCACTTAGTGAAATGAGTGCTTGCTCTATTTAAATCTCGTTGAATGTAAATTTAAACATACCGACTTGTTCGATTTCAGAACTGAAAAAGAAGTGCTGTTGAAAAAGAAGAAGAAAAACAATTTTGGATGAACATCTAATACATATATGTAAGATTTTGACAATTCAGACTTCAAATCAATTTTTTATAAAAAAAAACTGTTATTTCAAAATAATTTGCTTGAAGCTTGAAGAAGAACGTAACTGTATATTTCCATTTTATTAGAATTTCTGTTGTTAATTCCTTGGGCATAACATTTTTTACGATATGAGTAGAATATTTCTCAATTCTCCAATATTTGAACTTCATATACCCAAGTACCGGGCAAATTCACTAATATGCATTTACAAAACAGTTTAACATTAATATTGTTTATTTCCAATGGAAAGAAAACTGAAAAATTACACAGAAATGTGGTTATAGTAACTTGTTTTTTCAAGATAAAATATAACGAGGATACGACACTATTTGTTTTTACCCGGCTACGGCTAGTCTTGAACTAAAAAAAATATATTTTTTTAATGATGCCGTGTTGGGTATCAAATGAAAGGGCTTAATAAGCACATTTCAAAAATATATGCTCGCGGCTTTGTTCGCATGCACCCGATAATTGGAAATACTTTCTAAAAGCACGCCTCAGATGTGAGCCAAACATATTTTCTCTCTAAACCTACCCAAAATACATATATAATAAATACGTATTCCATTATGAACTATGATACACATGTTAAAATTATATAAAAAAAACAACAAAACGTGTGTAATAATAATGACATAAGCTGGGAGTACTTCCACGCGGTACTTACCTTGATACATGTAAAATAATAAAACCTTAACAAAAAAAAAAGTAAATCGGCTCTGCAAATACTTTATTACGAAATTATAACCCCAAAATAATGTGAATAAAAAGTTAGTTCAAACCCGACTAGTGAAAAATTACGCTCTAAAAATTATGAAACAAGAAAATATTATCATCTGGAATTGTTATGTACAAACTATTCAATATTTATCGTCTATTAAATAAACAACTTACACGTAATATATCTAATACATATTCATAGTGATGTTCAGATGATAGCCGTGGTCATATGCCACTTTGCTCGAAAGCTTATGATCGCTTACTACTGTTAGAATGTACTGTTTTGTTAGAGTATGTGACCACGGCTATCCTTTGAACATCGCTATGAATATGTATTAAATAGATTAAAATATATTACGTGAAAGTTGTTCATTTAATAGACGATAAATATTGAATAGTTTGTACAAACGAATTTCAGATGAGAATATTTTTTTGTTTCATAATTTTTAAAGCGTGATTTTTCAGTAGTCGGCTTTTAGTTTTTGAATTTATTTTTATTGTTATTAACATGGATCTAGAGTGATGGTCATGGCTCTATGAATTGTTTTGTGGGGGTGCCGCCTTATAAGGACCTACTGTTGCAAGTCAAAATCTGCCTCCATTAAATGGTGCTACAGAAACTGTAACAATTAATAACGAAAGCCATGTGCTAGCAGCCAATGCCAATGAAATTATTCAAATAAAAAAAAACAATATACCACGTTTTCAAATCGAACTAAAAAGTAAACACTCAGACAAGAAAGGGAATTATTATTGCATTGTCATCCAGTTCTGAACTATGTTCAAGTCTATAACTCATCGGGAAGTTAGTTTGAAATCGATTGCAATTTTTCTACCGAACAGATAAACAAACACACAAAGAAGAAAGCGAGTTGATAAAAATGTGGTGAAAAATATGAAGAATCGTGTTCCTGTCATGTCAATAAATGCAAATAAGTTAACTGAACTCATAGTTTGAATAGAAGTCATGAAAAAATTGATGTAGGGCACCAGTGTCAAGAAATGTTTTATCCTGGTTCATTGTTGTCTCTAAAATAGCTATTTGTATTCGTCATATAAAAAACGATTGCAATATTTCTTTGCCATAGGGGTTGAAACGTTTTACATGTCTTCAACTTATCTCAGAGACTCATAAACGCACATCAATATGTAAAAAAGTACTTTAAATAACTTACCATTTTTCAGTTTGCAGTTGGAGACCAGGTCGTTCATCAGTTCCTTGTTTTTCTGAAAACACCACATTTAGGTAGTAGAAATATAACTCAAGTTCGAACTACAAGAACATCAAAATTGAGCACACGTTTTCGCAACCGTTTTATCAATATCTTTATCGGGGGTAAACACAACCATAATTCAAAACAATTTTAAAACTGACCGATGGCAGGCAATAATCAGATTCGAAATTATAGTAGCAATATATCTGTTCCTAAGGTATACGAATTATTTCGTTTGTTGTTATTCTTATCGAAGGACAGAGTTTATTTTTAAATGAAGTAAGCCGTTATCAAATACTTTGTACAAATAGACCCGGATTAGTGATGTTCCTTAAAACGTTTACTCTCCTGATAGCCCAATCACCAGGGAAATAAACAACTTTTTTTTTTGCCGCAAGCGTGAACTAGGTATTCACAAGCAATCGTCTTTTTACATATTACCGAATGTGAACTGGCTTGACAATTTTAATTTTTTTGTGTGTGAAGCTAGCAATGAATTCTTCAGCAACGTTTCTGAAAAAATCGTTGCCAGGGGCAGATTTTGTGCATTTCAAAATTATATCTCATTACTTTTTCATAAAAAAAACTTGTTTGTCCTATTAATGACAGAGAACTCGAAATTGAGGAAAAAATCCTGTGTGAAATTCGTGGAGTATGTAGAAAAGTATTTATTCTTTCAAACGAAATATGAGATAGTTTTCAAATTGACGGATAGTCAAGAAAAAATTTTTTATTTACCGAAACAATGCAATCCAAAACTCTTTCAAATCCCGACAGAACGTTTGAAAATGGCAAAAAAAAAAAAAACATTCAGTTTTACTTTATTACTGACAGAACTCAAGAAAAAACCACCGTAGAATTCAAGGAGAATCCGAAGAAATATGGAATGATTTTTCGAATTGGGACACAAAGCTAAAAAATGGAATAATTGTTTTTTATGGAAATATTGACATAACTCGAGATCATGAAGGAAGCCACCTTGAACTGGAGAATAATGAGCCTTTTCTGTTGAATTCAAGAGTTTATTGAATCCCGACTGAAAATTTCAAAATGGGGAAAATTAAGGTAATTCATTTATTTTCCCTCCATTAAGGTAGTTGTCGTGCTACAAACAGTGTCAAAAATTAAGCTCGATTGTAGCGCGACGCGATACATGTTCAAACGATGAATGAGAGGGATCTTTTTTAAAGGAACTGTACACTCAGAAACGCAACTAGCATGCGTGATACAGCAAATAAGCCATGGCTGGACTATTGGCAACGTCGCAATCCAACGATCGCTCGCATTTACTTGTTCAAGATACAGTGCAGTTTGCTCTGAAAACATTGAATATAAAAAAAAAAAATTGGAACCAGGTAGTCATATAGCTTACACATGCTCAAAGATACGATTCTGATGAGAAAAAAAGAAGACTGATGTTAACATCAAGAGAAAAAAAATTGCGTAGAGTTGAATTGACCAAAAAAAGGGAAATGTTAAGAAAATCGAAGGAAAAGTCAGAAGATGTAACATGACTGATGCCATTTTGCAAATCGCCGCCAAATGTGAAAATAGAGAATTTAATATATATGTTAGACCTACGAAGCAGATCAATCCTGTGGCGACAAAAATTACGGGATTTAGTACAATTTCTGGTCAATTATATTTCAATGATGTAGATTGTTTGGGCAGCATTTAAATATTTTTTTAATTTAATTATTAAACTCCAAATTCACTTGTTGCGCATAATGCGAGATTCGATGTGTCTAGATAACTAAGAGAAATAATCATTCAATAGAAGATTTTACCATGATAGCATGATTTGTGGATAGCTTAATTATTTTAAGAAAAACGTTCCCAGATCGAAAAGGGCCAGGACGAAACACCAGATAATTCCCACGAAGCGATGTATGATGTACAAATTTTGCAAAAATTAGTTCGATGCATTAGTAAATAGTCAGAATTATTAATATACATAAAATCATATATAGAATTTATTTCAGAGCGACTTGAGAACAAAAGAATATCTTTTAATATACCTTATTTAAGTGCCTTGAAAAATGTTATATCACGGGATTTATTGAGAAAATTGTGCAACAAAATATAACCTTGGATTTTCTGAAACAAATATATCACGATGAAGTAGGAGAAGCTGTGATTAATCACCTAACTGAAAAATTGGAGAATGGAAAACCTAGAGTTACCAAAAATAGGAAAGCATTAACTAAAATCATCAATAATATAAAAATAAATGTTTAGTCAATTAAATGATTATTTAGTATAATAGTTAAAAATAAATAATATTACATTCATTGTTGTTTATATTGTTAGAAATCTGAATCATTTTTGTTTACGCTTAAAAATATTCGAATTATGTTATACGTACAAATGTATGAATAAAATAAAGTTTATGCATTGTTGTTTGCAATTACTAGCTAAAACTACATTTTATTTTTTATCTATTTTTATTGTAATTTGTTTAAAATGCATCAGTATATGTTAACGCAATTATTCGCAATTATTATTCAAAAATATATGCATTCCAAAAGAGCTCTCGCTTATTTGAATCACGAGCGCTCGCGTGAGGCGTTGCCACGATTCTCAGCCTTCCCTCTCTTCCACTTCTTATACGCAATAATTTAGAAATTTCTTATGGCAATAACTAAATAACTGTATAACTACGCGTGTTTAATTTTTTTTATAAAATTTGTTGCTTATCTTTTAATATTATACATACTAGTTTCTCAAAGAAATCTGAAGGGAGGGTTTTTAGTTATGCCTAAAAATGTGCTCTCCACAGTCGCTCACTATAGGGATTACGTGCTAAACGTTGCAACTTTGAAGCCTTATATTTCGCTTTCGGTGTGGTAAATCATTCCAAAAATTCAATATGATACAGGTAATGATATAAACTAAAAGTGGTATGAATATAAACGCAATCTGATTGGAAGAGGATTTCACGACAACGTCCTTAATGACAGATCGCGAGATCGAGGAGAAAAGTTACCGTGAAATTCTGGGTGAATGTGGAAAATTATGTGTTTTTTTTAATAAAATATGAATATGTCAAAGAATCTCAAAACTAATACATGTTTTCACCGAAATAACATCAAAACGACAAATAACTTGAGATCGAGAAAAAAAGGACCATAAAAATCACCAGGATATGGAAAAATGAGCTCTTTTAAAATGGCGAAAATCAAGAAAATCAATTTTATTCTTACCCTCTATTTGTGATATTGAACTCGAGAGCGAAAAAAAAGCCCTCATTAGAAAAAACACGTATTTATAGTATATCCATTCTCAGTTGAGTAACTCATCTTCGACTCAAAATATAGAGTTCGTTCAAAATCGTACGATCAATACATACTTCCTCGCTTATTGCATATTTTTTTATTTTAACGTATTTTTAAAAATATTTAAATATCTAAATAAAATTAGTTTTTTCCGCCTATGCTGCGCTGCTCAAAGGCTACCGCCTCAAGACTGCGAAACTTGTTTTTCAAGCTCCTGCAATTTTAAATATAATAATATAATAATAATATAATAATAATAATAATAATATTTTTTTTCCAGTAAGACACAAGTACATATGTATAGGAATAGTCACACAGAGAGAAACATTAGGTAAAACGGAACAGAACAACATAGTCACTTGTTGAAACATCACATGTTAAAATATTCGTCCAAGGAATAAAAACAATTTTTAATTAGGAATTTTTTCAGCGCTGCGATAAAATTTCTACTTTCATTAGTATTTTTTATTTCATGCGGCAATCTGTTATAAATGGTCAAACCCAAATAGGAAAGTGAGTTTTGCGAAACTCTATATTTATAAAATGGAATATGGAAATTATTCTTTTGTCGTGTATTTATCTTATGCAAGTTTTCATTCAGAGTAAACTCAGTTTTGTTCGTGAAAATAAAAGTGCATATTTCATAGATGTACATAGAATAAAGTGTCATTATATTAAGTTCGACAAACAATCCCCTACAAGAGTGGGTTGAAGGAACGCCTGCCACTATTCCTAATATTCTTTTTTGCAAAGTAAACACGTCATTAACGGAAGTGGAGTTGCCCCACAAACATATACCATACCTAATTCGGGACGCTACCAGAGAGTGGTACAAGGATAGTAGCTGGGTCTCCTCGAGATTCCTGAACAAATAACATTAAGAATTCAACCTCTTGTTCAGGCATATACAATGATTTTTCCAGTTGATATTTTCATCAATGACCAGACCCAGGAATTTGGTTTCATTTGTATTGTCAATTGATACGTCATTGACGCAGATAGTTATTGGTAGACAGTCTTTCTGCCTGTTATGGAATTTCACTATTTGTGTTTTAGAGGCATTGAGATATAGAAAATTTAAGCTGCACCATTCATATACAGAGTTCAAGACTTGTTCACTTATCTGTTGTGTTTTAATTTCGTCCTTATCCGATACTATCAAAGAGGTATCATCAGCAAACATCGTTATATGGGTCTCTGTTAAGTGCTTATCAAGATCGTTGGTGTACAACAGAAATAGAATTGGCCCCAGTATTGACCCTTGCGGGACTCCTATGTTGACCAATTTAGATTCAGATTTGGTTTTGTGGCTGCTCCAGAATTGAGTTCTGGTATGCTCACGTATTGGAGTCGGTTAACTAAGAAGGAAGAAATCCAACCAAGAGCTGGACCTCTAACTCCATAGTTATACAATTTGGCTAATAGAATTTGATGGTTAACACAGTCGAATGCCTTGCTGAGATCGCAAAAGATCCCTGCAGGGCATTCTCCTGTTTCAAAATATTCTACAGCTTTTTCGAAGAATGAAATTGCAGCTGTATTTATCGAATGATTAATTCTGAATCCATTCTAATTTTTGCTCAAAATATCGAACCTTTTTAAGAAGTTCAAGAGGCGATCTAAAAATGAATATTCGAAGATATCTGAGGAACTTGGCGTTATTGTTATTGGCCGATAATTATCCATAAGTTTACAAGACCCTTTTTATGAATAGGAATGATTTTCCCTGTTTTAAGGGCATCAGGAAATTTGCCAGTTAAAAAAGATAAATTCACTAAGAAGGTCATGGGTTCGATAATGCTATTCAGACATTTTTTCAATAGGAATAATGGTATGTCATCATTTCCCGCCGAGTGTTTATTTTTGGGTTTAGTTTTCAGTAATGTTTCCAGTTCTATAGCAACAAAAGGGTTGAGAAAAATGGAAAAGTTATTCAATTCAATTTTTGGATTTTTTATATTTTTTATTTTACTCTGATCAATTTTGTTGTTGATTTCTTTTGGAGCATTTATAAAATGACTGTTGAACAAATTAGATACTTCATGAGGATTATCATATATTATTCCATCTTTACTGATATCAATTTTATGGTGTGGTTCAACTTTTTTGTTACTCAATTCTGAAATAACTTGCCAAGCTGTTTTGTTAGCATTTGTTGAATTAGCTATAGTATTTTGAAAGTACATTTTTTGGAATATTTTAACAACTGTTCGTTTTTTTTAGCAGCTTTATATGTGCTGCGTAGTTCAGGGTATTCTGATTGTAGGTAATGTAAATCTTTCGAATTGACACTAGATGATTTGACGTCATCTGTGACCCATTTTTAATTTTATTCTTTATGGGATAACATTTTCTCAACGGAAAGTACATTTCAAAATAAAAGAAGGAAGACTTCCAGAAACAAATTAAAAGCATTGTTCATGTCGGACATTTTATAAAGTTCAGACCAATTTTCCTGAAGAAGTGCGGTATTGAAACAATTAATCGCGTGCTCATTGTAGTTTCTTCTCATATGAGACGAGCCACTTTTCACATTAGTTTGTTCAGGAATCTCAAACAGTACAGTTCGGTGATCCGATAAGATATTATCAACGACGCAGACAACAGGGTCGTTACAGTTGGTAAATATATGATCGAATCTGGTGGCTGAATGATATGTTACTCTTGTGGGCCACTCAACAACTGAAGTCATATTAAAACTATCAAAAATGTTACAGAGTTTGTTAAAATTATACATGTCTGCTGAATTGGCAGACGAGTCAATGTTCAAATCTCCTACCAAAGTTATGTAATAATTTGGTTCATATTCTTGTTCTAGCACTTTCAGGATATTCTCTAAAAAAATGTTTATATTCCCACAGGGAAAGCGATAACAAGCTAAGATAATGCTATTATTTCCGCCAGTTTTATAAGACAATCCGCAAATTTCAAAATCTTTATCTATACAGTGTTTTTTCAGATCAATTTCTTTGAATTTCAAACCAAGTTTAGAATATATAGCAACCCCACCTTTTTCGAAATTATTTCTACAATAATGGGCAGATAGATTGAATCCATTGATGTTCCTGTACATTATAGAATCACTATTACAATGAGTTTCAGTAAAACATAGGAATTGAAAATCAGTGTCAACAATATCGACTTCCAAAATATTTATTGTATTGGCGTTGAGACTTTGTGCATTCAATATTAGTAACTGAGGATTGAACATCAGTCCTTTGCAGGGGTTGACTGAACCCTCTTCTGAAAAAACTTGCTGAT
Organism: Gonioctena quinquepunctata; assembly: GCA_018342105.1. Classification (NCBI taxonomy): domain Eukaryota; kingdom Metazoa; phylum Arthropoda; class Insecta; order Coleoptera; family Chrysomelidae; genus Gonioctena; species Gonioctena quinquepunctata. The sequence continues at coordinate 147,214 of JAFIRS010000382.1, read as the reverse complement.
ACAAGTGCCATTTGGCCACAATTTTGGGTTCATAGCCTCGCGAAAGTTTTTGTCGTCGATTGTTACCTCAAAAGATGAGTAAACACTTGGGAATTTTGATGTCATCAATTCACATTTCACTTCAGGAAAAGCGGGAGTCAATAAATGGGTTAAATCATCGGCAGTAGTAGAATGCTCCACTCTTGACACATGCAAAGTCACATTTTTAGGGACTCCTTTCACGGAAGACTCCACATTACAGCCAACAATAATTTTTCTTCTGGGCGACTTCTGCTTATATTTTACTGTTTGCCAATCAATGTTGTCTTCATTTGAGAATGTGGCATTGGTTAAATTGATTATTTCAGTGCATTTCTGAAGGGTATTTATTTCATGTAGTTCCGCTGCTACGTGATTTTTATTTATTTTGGAAAACCCTGCTCTCTGTGAATCAACCACATCACTAGTATCTTTTTCAATTGTTTTGGAATTCCCTGCTTTTTTCCTGACAACAGCTGGGTGTTCTCGTCTTATTTGTTTATCAGCAGAACTATTAGAAAAATTCTCGTCATTTCTTGTCCGTACTTCTTTAAATGATTCCTTAGCTTTATTTATATTCGGAGTGTTGAATTTACTCAGAAGTTCGATTTGTATATTCAATAATTTGAGTTTATCTCTCAATTCGGTGATGATAATGTCCTTTTGTTTCATTAAATAACTCACCAGAGGTGCATCTAACTTTTTATCAGGATCTTCTAGCGCATCATAAAATTCCTTGTCACAGTCAGGTTCACTTGGCACCATCACATTGGATTCATTTTTGTTATCACAGCATATTACACATTTTTTGTCTTCGGTTTGTTTAAGACCTTTGTACTTAACTGCACAGCTAGGATGAAACACAGAGTTGCATTTTTTGCATTTCAACCCATTAATAACCTTTGCTTTACACTTTTTACATAGAGGGTTCACACACACGTCTGTTCCGTTCGACATAATGAACTGCTTCAATGGTTCAACTATATCCTTAATCATTAATTCTAAATATGAACGTCTGGACCTCTCTGTATGATGAAACACAAATCCTGGTCCGGAAGCGCCGAGATAAATCAGTTAGCTTCTTTGTGTAAGTTTTACGCAGAATGAATATGTAAGTAGCTTGTTTCGTGCTCTTAATGAAACCTCTCTCCTGGAAGATGGCGATAAATAATGAATGAAATAGTACAGTTGATATCGTTGAATTAATGACCATCAAATTATTTCAGATATGTTGTTTAAAGAATCTCTACGTATTTAATATTTCCAACAAAATCATAAAACTGGATGATTCTGTTACCAATATATGGGTTTTACGAATCACGTTATTTAGAGAAGAATAATGATCCAAAAGTCTGCACAATATGGAAAACTATTCCATTACTCTGTTTTGTCGGGACTCAATATCAACTCACTGAATCAAGAAATATCACATTGTTCTAGGAAAACTTATACATTTAAAATTGCTTAGGAATAAAGTAACAATATATTTATGAATATGAAAAATGTTATTTGGAAAATTTTGTCATATCATAGTGTTTGGACCCCAAAACTTCCCAGCCTCAAATTCCCTTCTTCCCCTAACCTCACCAAGAAGAAGAAAACATTATATTTATCTAGATTAAGTTGTAGTAGGATAAGATTAGAACTATGTCTGAATAGGCGAATAAACATATTCGAAATTGAATTGAATTGAAATTGGACACTAGATTGTGCATTTCAATGAGGACAACTAGGAAAACTCAGTGTGCTGCGTCACATCATGCCACAGCCGTCGGCACTGCGGCGATAAAGGGGTGGAAAAAATACAGTTAACTACCTTTTCGTCCCGGCAAAAAACCCTTAATAACTTTTTAACAAAAAATTAAACCGACGAAATACGGAACTGAAAAGTAAAAAATCAAATAAACCTTCTTAGTCTCAATAACAAAGCTCCTTAACCTAATGTAAGTAACTAATTTTGAGTCGGCGCCAAACAAACAAGCAAATTAATCAGATAAGGCGTAAAATGATGGCATCGAGTTGCGCGGTGACATTCTGATAATTTTTTTGAAGTAATTTATTGATCTTCGTTGATTGTTCGTTTGGCGCCGACTCAAAATTAATTATTTACATTAGTTTAGGCGCTTGAGACTAAGAAGGTTTATTTTATTTTTTACTTTTCAGTTCCGCATTTCGTCGGTTTAAGTTTTTGTTAAAAAGTTATTATTTTTCAATTTTTTGTGGCTGAAATCTACTAATTACTACCTACTTGTTTTTCGATCACTCCCAAAATACTTACTTACCCACCTTACTTCAACTATTAAACAAATCAATCATTTCAAAACACCGGCCTATCTCCTAGACAAACTTATGAAACTTGGGGACTATCACAACTGTCTGACAAGAGCTAGAGATCTCTATTGTATCCCTAGGCACACTTCCACACGATTTGAGCGGAGCTTTTCATACAATGCAGTGAAAATTTTCAATATTATTCCTGCGCACATTAAGTCGCTTCAAAACTGGCATAACTTTAGGAAACATATCAAGTTCTGGATTCTTTCAAATAGACAATTAGTAGCTCAATTATAATAAATATGTGAAAATCATTTTATGTGTACAAGGAGGCATTCAGTGTATTTATTCTGTCGCGGCATTGCGCTGTATTTGCAAGTAGTGGAGAGATTGAGAATTGTTCTTATCTCTTCCTTTTTCACCTCAATTGAATGAACATCATACTATATTATTAAAACTATATCGCAATTTTTAACGGAATATTATAATTGTCACCAGTATATGTATAAATCTATTTTTTGTTGTTGCTATGTTCATTACTATGTTTTTTTTTGTTGGTTGCATGGAAGAACGGCTGTAGCCGAATGTCGCCAACACTTCAAAAAGTTGTTATCCACTTCCATTTTTAAATAAATAAAGACGATATTATTATTATTATTATTACCAGTTAAATAATATGATTATCTACTTTTACTATTTGTTGTAATATACATTATTTTTGTTGTTCTGGTTAGTTTATTTCATCACTTTGTATATCATTCTATCCTCTCATAGAAAATTATGATTGTGACTGATGTAGGAGAACAAAAATAATGATAGTAGCGATCTGTCATTGTCAACTACATATGAATGTTCACAAGTGAAAAATCAATTATTCCCTATTGTTCTACCCGTAGGGTGGATAGTTCCATTGAAATCCAAATATGATCAATATGAGGTATACCCCATCTAATAAAAAAAGAATCATCCAAATCGAAGAACCCAGTACAAAGTTATGCCTGATAGAATCGATTAACGGACCAGAAGTCAGAGGGTGAGTGATCAATATCCTTCATTTTGCTACCCTTAGGGGTGGATTTCATCTTTTAAATTCAATTGGGACCAACTTCGAAGTACACCCTATCCACTAAAGAAAGAATTATCGGAATCGGACGTCTAAGTAAAAAGTTATGCGTGATCATACATGAAAAAAAAAATATATACGCGTCGCCTAGAGAACCTCCTCCTTTTTGGTTTCGTCGGTTAACAAAAATTGTGGATGACGACTAAATATATCCAAAACAACGACTGTGCGACTCCCATATTGTGGAAACCCAAGTGGGGCAAATCAGAAAGTGCTCGGGGCATTTTTTTGTTTGTCGGTTTCTCCATGACAAATGGCAATTCTGGTTCTAATGACGCAACTGCCCTGAACATAATAAGAAAAACACTTTTCTTCAAGTGCCAAAAAAATATTTTTGTTCCCCAAAATCCCAGCTACCAAGTCATTGGCCCAAAATTCTGAGAGAAACAAAACGACAGCTTCTTTGAATTTTTCGTTTCTCACTTTCAATTCAATTTCAAATACGTTTATTTGCCTATTCAGTCATAGTTCCAATCCTATCATAAATTTCCCATTTGCCGGGCAGTGCATATGAACATTCCTCGTAGTGCTCTTATTTTATGGCCGTTCCAATTGGGATTAGAATAACTATACAACTTATTTTTCTTGTTGACGGTAGAAATTAATACAAAAAAAGAGACTCTTTATTTGGTTTAATTGGGATTTGAACCTAGGAACTTATGTTTGTCAAGCCGCTATCAGATAACCAAGAGGTTTTATGTATAGATAGAAGGTAGATAACGGGTCTGATTATCAATTAATAAAAAATACTTCCGGCAGGATCAACCCCGGAACAGTTTCATAGATATGTTTTACAGGAACCCAGTTGAAAACTTAAGAATCGTCCGGGGTTCCAGTTATATGCATCGACCGGGCTCTTGGACTATAAAGTTTATATTTTGTTAAAAACCTTAGCAACAAATATCTCAGAAATAGTGATTCAGCTCGATAACATTATAGGCCAGTAGAGACAGACATTATTTTCCAAAAATTTGATAATAATTAAAAAAATTCAAAACTTCAGTAGAGCGAAGAGTACGTTTAAATGATATTGAGTACGATTTTGCAATCCTTTTTTCTGGACGGAAGATGTTGAAAATCAGGATTTAATTAATTTTCACATTATTAGCTCGGAAAAATTTGCAAAATTCTGCAAACTTTTTAAAAAAATTGTAGGTAATCCTATTTTTCTTAATGGACATTGAAAAAGATCTGCAAACTCGAAAAAATAACTAAAATTATGTTCTTGAGAAGATTTTCAATTTGCAACCACTTGCGTCAAACAATAAATATATTTTTCCATTTTCGTCCTAAAATGTGAAATATTTCAACTCAAAAATAGTGAGAGAAGTTGTACTTTTAATCACAAGTGATTAAAAATATTTTAATCACAAGTGATTAAAAGTGTTACCTAGGTTAGGTACCAATAATAACCATCATACACATTGCTCATATCGCAGCAATGTTGTCGAATTATTCGTGTCGAGTAGGCTGGTTTCCAAATTGAATGCAACACAAGCAGCCTATTTTTTCATAGCAGGCTGGTTGCAATTTTGTTTCGACGAGTCAATGAATTCATGTTAATTGATTGTCTATATCTACTGGCCTATAATGTGAAACTCAATATCGTTTGGTTATTAGAATCTGAGAATGATATTCTAACAAGATATCTTCATTGAAATCGACGTTACTATTTCTGGATCTACCAAAAATCTGGTGCAATTTTCGATTCCAATTTGAAATTTTCTCTCCATGTTAACGATCGCCTAAATAATCTAATAATACTCTGAAATGAAGATATTTTCATAGGTACCCATATCAACCTAAAATTTTTTTCACGAGTATAGCAGATCAGTAGGAAAAAATCGTAAATTATTTTCGAAACAAAAGCTGATTACGAGCCCTAAATTTGCGGAAACACGTAAATCCAGCCTCATATCAATTCCTGTGCACCCATATCGTAACAATTTAACTTCTCTAAGATGAATATCTCAAGGGGGAAGTAAAAAACAAAATCTTTTCGAAAATGTTACCAATTATTGGTATCAAATATGAAATAACAGCCTCCTACTACGAATATAGGTTTTCCTACGAGTATGTGGAAAAGTGCACTTTTTTTTTAATTATTTTTTTAATGATTAAACTTCATTTCTTGTATTGAATAATACTTGCAGTTTACATAAAAATCGAAATAATCAGCAAGCATTGCAAGGAACGTGAAATGAGGATCTGTGATTTCAAAACGATTATTATTTTTCATGAATAAATATCAATATTTCAAACTCATCAAGCTTGGGGAACATGATGAGGTACTTTCATAGTCCTAATCGATTTTTGCTTTCATTTTGCATACATTCAATGATTCGTTCTTGCATTTTGTTATGCACGTTTCTGAAGCCAGTTTTTTTCTGTATCTCCTATTCAACGACGTCATCTACAGATTTTCTCTCTGAGGTAACCCCGCAGGAGAAAAGGGTGAGGTCGAAAAATGTAGCAGTATACGCATTGTTGAAGTATGGGGCTATCCAACGAATTGGGATGTACATCGACTTCATTTCTGTGGTGGCTCTTGTACCAGACGGGGGTACAGTACTCCGCGACAAAGTAAGTCAGTGCTCGAGCAGCATTTCTACGAGTGTCCTCATCTTCTCGCCATGTAGTATCCGCAAGCTTATGGAGAATATTGTTTCTTGCTTTAATCTTCAGTGCTGTCTTTGTCAGATGTTGGCAATATGTTGAAAATCTGTCGAGCGTGACTCCTAGATATGTAGGGTAATGGTTATGTTTAATTTCTCTGCCAAATGTAATATTCAGTTCGTTATGATCTAGCTTATTCGAGAGATGAAATGCACCGACCTCTGATTTTAGTGGGTTTGGTTTCAGCCACCATTTAGTGTAGTACTTGTGCATAGCTTCAAGGTACCGATGGCTGGTCAATGGGTACCGATGACTGGTCAGGTTGACGAGAGTCTTATCGATATCTGAAGCCAAGCATCGTCGGGTGTGGTTAGTACTTGAATGGGTGACAACCGGACAAGGAAGTTCCGCGGTGAATGCCCTAACAACTGTAGCGTAGTAGCATATTCGCAGCTGCAGGCGTCTTATCAATGAGCACGAGATAAGACGATAGATATGCCGTCCTTCGGAGGGGACGTTAAGATGGCGGTCCCGGGTTCATAGATGTTGAGCTCGTTAAAGGACCCTACCTCTGAAACAACAGAGGATTCGGCAAGAACGTCCGGTTGGGAGGAGTGTGCTCACTGGCGTCGGTGTTTAGACTTGGTAGCAGAAATAGGCCGACGTTAAATGAAGCAGGAAAGGTCCTCGGTTTATTGGTCACTTCCCGTCTCCAGTGATTGGCATTGTGTTGCGAGGGCCATGTCGTCAGCATATATGTTTTTATGGACAGTGGTAGGAGGGACGTCATTTGTGTAGATGTTGAAAAGGAGTGGGACCAGTACCGAGGAAGGCCGTTCTTTATTGTTCGGCTGCGGCTCTTTCTATCGTTGACATATACAGTTATTCTGCGGTTGCTTAGCATGTTTTGGACAAGGAAACAGATCTTTTTGCATGGGATAACTTGTTGGGTCTTGTATATGATCCCCTTTTTCCAAACCGTATCGTAGGCCGATGTTAGACCTATGAACACACGGGCAGTTTTGACTCCTTTCTGGAAACCTGCTTCGATGAAGGAAGTGAGAGCAAGTACCTGATCTGGTTGTTCTGGTTCAGTTAACGTTTGAGCAGTTGGGGAAATTCTATTATATATCAAGCATTCCAGTAGTTTGTAGCACATGATCAGCATAACAATCGGACGGTAGCTTGCTGGGCTATCTGCTGGTTTACCTGGTTCGAGTATCGCAAGGAACTTGCACTGCTGGAATTCTTTGGGGATTTTACCTGTGTGGATTATCAAGTCGATGAAGTTCAGTAGCCATTGCTTGACTGTATTTCCCAGGTTCTCTAGAAATTCCGGGAATACTTGATCAGGATCTGGAGCTTTCCGTAGCTTCATTCTTGCCAGGGGTATGTTCAGTTCATTCATGGTCGACCAGTGCGACAGCCTTATTGATCTCTCTGGAAAATGCCCTGTCGGGGGTACTGATTTTAGATATATTCTGCAAGCGATCCGCTATATCATTTGGGTTGATGCTCAGTTTCTTGTCTGGAGGGGGTACAGCAGAGCCCAGTCTTCGAAGTAGATTCCAGAAAAGTTTTCGCTTGTCTTTGTCCTGGAACCTTATTCCAGTGGTTTCTGATCCCGGCGCCGAAACTCTACTGTAATATGGGCTTTGGGGAGACCACAGAAAGGTTCTGGGCCAGAAAATTGAGTGTTTGCACCTTTTTTGGCATGGCTGTCTGCTTCCTCGTTGCCATTGATTTTCTTGTGACCTGGTACTCACATCAGTGTGACCTGATTTTTCGTATCCAGTTGTCCTAGGGAGAGTTTGAAGTCCCAAGTCAGTCTAGACCCACAAGAGGTGACTTCAGAACTTTTAGTGCTGCGCTGATATCTGAAGGATATAGATTTCCAGGTTTCAAGTTTGATGTCTGGTACAGTCTGAAGGCACCCATTGCCGCTTCCTTCATTACGCACAAATGCACTGGCGGAAGAACACTACAGAATAAATTTAATTCATTATAGAGGAGGAAATCACGAAAATTGATGTAGAGAAAAACAAGTAATAATCCTCTGGGATCAAATATATGAACCAATTTGAAAGGCCATATGTCCCAAAGTTAAATTTTTGATTTATTGAGTGAATTTATTATGTTTTGAAGCATATGTGAAAGTTTTATCGAAATCCGACTGGATCTCATATCCCTTCACTCGGGAAAACCGTACATATGAGTGGAGTTGATCAAAAGCTGGTAAAAGATCTTTTTTTTAGTTCCCAATGTTAAGAAAAAATGCATGAGTTCCGTTGACGAATTGCATTATTTAGTTCAACCGTATACCTTTCTCGACTGGACTATAATAACACGCTTTCCTAGGTTTATTCCCGCCGGTGTCTTACCTCCCAAATCAGCTTGAAGTCATGCTGCTCGACTCGCAGTAGCTCACAAGTGGTTTGGGTCACGACCGTGCTGTCTCTCGGTAAATCCTGCAGGATAGACTCTCCGAATGTGGCTCCTATGCCTAGTGTACACAGCGCTACTGGATTCTGAAAAAAAGAGACGCAAATTAGGTTTTTATATCTGTTTCCACAGATAGGAATCAGCTGGGAAAATGCGAGTAGTTTGACATTTCAGGTAAACAAAGATTTCATTCCTATATCGAGGAATGTTCTGCGACCCGGAAAACATGATGTAAAAAAATAAAATAAACAAGACTGTGGTTTTTAAAGTTACAATATTCCCTTCCTATATATTTGATAATTTTTTTATCTAGGTAACTATTTTATCAAAAAACGGCCAAATGTATAAATTTTATTTTTTCTACGTTAATGCAAAAAACAAAACATTATTTAGTGAAAAAAACGGTTGTTTATTGCATTAGTGCAATAAAATTATTTCACTTATCTGTCATTCTGCTACAGCGTTTTTTTATCATGAAAAACAAACGTTCAAATCGACGCCAAATTTAGACCATTTACTGTAAGATTGTATTACGTTTTCAAAAGAGTGGCATATTTTATATTTTTTTCAATCATATTTATTACATACTGGATTACGAAATTACTAGAAAATGCAATTTAACAATACAAGTATTGTATAGGAGTAGTCGTTCATCTAAAGTAAAAGTAAACAGTACATGATAACATTCAGTTAATTGTAACATTGTAACATGTATATAACAGACAAAACACAGTAGATTCACAAGTACTTATTATAATGCCTGAGTAGTCATTCATCTAAAGTAAAAATAAACAGTAAATAATATATGATAACATTCAGTTAATTGTGTAACATGTATATAACAGACAAATCACAGTGGATTTACAAATACTTATTATAGTGCCTGATCGACTTTATAATAACATCTTTCAATTAAAAATTGTTTAAGACATTTTTTTAAGCTTGTTAAGGTTTGGCTATTTCTTACATGGTCTGGTAAGTTATTAAATAATGAAGGACCTAGTGAATTAGGACAGTTTTTAGATATTTGAACCCTAGAAAAAGGTACATTCAGCTGATTTTTTATTCTTTTGTCATGTTTATGAATGCTAGATCTGGTTGAAAAGCTGTTATAGTGACTGAATACATGAACACAAACTTCAAAGATAAAAACTGATGGTAGCGTCAAAATTTTACTAGTTTTGAATACATCAACACAACTCTGTCGAGAAGGTAAGCTGAACATCACTCGGAGTATTCTCTTTTGCGCAACAAATACATCATTTGCTCCCGAAGACCTTCCCAAAGGCAGATGCCATTCCGAAGTTTGGAGTCTACTCGAGCGTAGTAGAGCATCAGCAACTGATAATTGGACAGAACTGTTCTCAAATTAAATAATTGGTAGAAAACAGAATTCATTTTATTGAGGGAAGCATCACATTGTCAGGTACATCTATACGCAGATGATATACAGTTATATTTGTCTTCCCATAACACTGATACAGAAAGTTGCGTAGCTAATTTAAACTCAGATTTGCATAGAACATTCCTTTACTCGGAGCATCATTGACTGAAAATTGATCCAAATAAAACCTTGGCTCTATGCATAAGATCTCAGGGACAAAAAGTTGAAACCCAAAGAAACTTTAGGCTCACTCTCGATAATGCAGACATTGACTGGGTAGATAGTGCTAAAAATCTTGGCGTAACCATAGATGGCTCTTTGTCTTTCGATGAACATGTGAAAAACATTTTTGAAGTATCATTCTTCAAACTCAAATCGCTATATAAATTCAAGTATCAGTTATCCGAAGAAATGAAACTCAAGCTAGTTAAAACTCTTATTTACCCCCATATCGAGTATTGTTGTTCGGTGTATTACAATTTTTTGCCGCAATATAACAAATTGAAGTTACAACGCATACAAAATGCTTGCATGCGATTCGTATGCTGCATTCCATATGGTGAACATGTCACGCCATTTTTGTTAAAAACGGAGGAGTTGAATGTGAGGTACAGAGTCCAATATTTGATAACAATTTTTCTGTTTAAGTTGCTCCAAACTAAAACTCCCAGTTATTCATATAGTCTATTAAGCAGGCATTCTGACATACATTCGGTCAATTTGAGAATTAACTCATTCAACATACCTAGGCACCGTACTTTCAAATATGAAGAATGTTTTTCAAATATTGCCCCTAGTTATCTGAATGAAATTTTACATCAATATTCATCAAAAATTCAAGGAAAATAATTATACAGTTGCATAACTCATGCTTATATAAATTGTTGTTTTTTAATGATTTTTCAAATGAGTAAATTGTTTGTTTTTTGTAATGATTTGTCACATTTGACCTTACTTCAGACGTCGAATGATGAAATTTGCAGTAATAATTCGTACAATGCATAGACAATGTGAATCAAAACAAAATGCGCTCCAATATGATGTAAGTTTTGTTATATGTCTCTCATTATTATTATTATATTGTTACATGTTTTTGGTCAGGAAATTATGTTTTTTATTTATCATAACATCGAATACATTTGAGGGGCTGAATACCTGGCGACCTTTTTGTTGATATGTCTGATTCTATTCAAAATAATTGTTATTATATTAATTGGGGTCCAGAATATTTGTTCTATTAAAACAAATGGCGGTCTTATCTGCGACTGAGCAAGCTCTTTTGTTATTATGGATCTTGTTATTTATTCAGATGAAGTGAGTTAGCTGGTCTATAGCGAAGGAAATTTTATTACATTTTTGACGTATACATGATTCATCCCTACATATAAACAATGTCTTTCTGGGATAACTCCATAATTAGACCAGTGCTGAAGCCTTTGAAAATGGTATAAACTGAAAAAAAAAATAGTAGAATGAAACCCATTGGAAAAGGAAGACAATATAAAAAAAAAGGAAAAATAATTTCCGGGCGATCTGAGGTCGGGAAGTGGAATGGGGTGAGTTTTTAAGGGTAAAAAACGGTTTATCTCGATTTTCGGCAAAACTACAAGTCCTATGAAAAAAACTTAGGAGACAAAGTTGTAGGTAATGAAAAAAACTACAACTTTTGCACCTACACTTTTTTCACATAACCTCAAAATGTATGTGAAAAAATCAAATACCCAAGTTTTTGGTTTTTTATTTTTATCTTCTACAACAATTTTTTTTCACGAAATTTGGTGAAAACCTCTTTTCTTATGTTCCAAACACACTGTGATTTTTTTGATTTAAAATATTTATTTTTTCACCTTATTTTGACTTAATATCGAAAAAACACCCTAATTTTCAATCGAAAATTCTCCAGTCAAAATATCAGCTTTTTTAAAAAAGTAGGTGGGCTCTTTGTTCGTTGAAATCTCTACTTTCTGATGGTATGAAAAAAAGTACATTACCATGACAGAAAATGCAAAGAAACGAAAAAAACTCGAATCCGAATTTAATAAGACATCTACAATATTTTGAGAAAGTTGTAGAATCTTCTTTAAATTATATGCGTAGATGCCTATTTATTGCTATTTTGAGATAACTTATATACCTGAATGACCTACGGAAAATTTAAGCCCATCAAAAGGTATTTCATAGAGAAGTGGGGAAGGGGCTAGGAGGGTCTGGGCCTTACTAGCTGTTATTTCTTTGCATTTTCTGAGAACATTCACCATAGTAATGTATTTTTTTTTCACACTAGCAGAAAGTAGAGATTTCAACGAACAAGAAGCTCACCGACTTTTTTGAAAAACCTGATATTTTGACGGGAGAATTTCTGATTGAAAATCAGGGTGCTTTTTCGATATTAAGTCAAAATAAGGTGGAAAAATAAATATTTTAAATGAAAAAAATTACAGTGTGTTTGGGACATAAAAAAGTAAGTTTTTACCAAATTTCGTGAAAAAAATTTCATTTTGTAAAAGGTAAAAATAAAAAACCAAAAACTTGGTTATTTGAATTTTTCACATACATTTCGAAGTTATGTGGAAAAAGTGTGAATACAAAAGTTGCTATTTAAGTTTTTTCCATAGGACTTGTAATTTTGCCGGAAATCGAGATAAACCGTTTTTTACCCTTAAAACTCACCCCTTTCCACTTCCCGACCTCAGATCGCCCGTAAATTATTTTTCCTTTCATTTTTGTTATATTCTCTTCCTTTTCCAATGAGTTTCATTCTACTATAATTTTTTTTTGTTTAAAAATTATCGACCCTGGTCTAAATCAACACTGACCCGCTTCATTCTGAACTGTCTGTACTATGACGACACCTCGCGTTCACGTTACCTGAACCAGCGCGAGTTTCTCGCAAGCGAGAAGCCTACTCGCAATATCGTTTTCCCGCGTGCACTCTGGACGTACTCTTTGCTAAAATTAGAGAATCCTGAGCTATACATGGGGCACTGCTTCAGGAGATCCTCCGCAACACTTCTTGCAGATACTGGAGCAGATATACTAGAGCGGCGGCGGATGGAAATCATCGACAGTAGCGGAGGGATACGTAGAGGAATCACTTCACAAACTCATTGTTGCAAAACAAATATTTCAGCCCGAATAAAATGACAATGTCCGGATACCAAGTACTAGTACATTCGGAGAAGTCACAAATCAAGAGGTAGAATTAAAAAATAATTCACTGAAAAATAATAATATTGAAAATTGCACGAATTGTACATTTACTCATTAATGGTGAAAATAAAGTTTGAGTTAAATTAATTTCTAACTTTCTCAATGTGAACCTATAGTGCTAATTAATTATCAAATATTTTGCAATTAAATTACGCTTATTCTCCTACACTTAGTGCCACCTAAATAAAACCATTTTTGATTTTTGCAGGAACGTAGAAAAAATATTTATATATAATAAATAACTATTAATTTTGTGCTTTGTCTGAATTTTACACTTGCCGGAAAAATATACCTCTATTATGAAACAGGTCATATCTCGAAAAGTATCGATAATGGGAGAATACAATTTTTCATGAGGGTTACATTCTAGGAATAGGTACGTATTGGGGGAGGTTTTTCGAATATCAAATGGTTATAACTACCCCCTCTTAATTTGATAATTTTTTTCATCTATTAAACTGTTAATTTGAAAAAAAAACGTCATTTTACTTTATATTTTTGTTTGGAAATTCATTTTTACACGCTTTATATCAGCTTCACTTGTATATCTGTTTGTAACCGACTCCTTTGGGCGCGATTTGGACCCACTTTAAACGCTCAGATTTCATTCAAATTCTGTAGATTTATCGAGGACCGATGACAATACACTAATTTGATAAGATTATTCTTTTTTTTAATTTGCAAAAAAATAATAAAAATAATAGTTAAAAAAAACTAAAAAACACATTTTTATAAATAAACCAAACTAAAAAGTAGGAAATAAATAATAGTTTAAAAAAACTAAGAAACACGCTTTTATAGAAAACCAAACTAAAAAAATTGAAAATAAGAAAAAACTGTATTTTATTTAAAAAAAGCATGGGGTGCATGGTATCGCCTCGACCAACAATTACCTGTGATCTGAGACAATTCTTACTTTACTGCCCTAGGTGTGTGATGTACTATATAATTATTGATACCATGCACCTCACGCTTTTTTTTTTATTAAATTTTTTTTTCTTATTTTGTAATTTTTTAGTTTGGTTTTCTATAAAAGCGTGTTTTTTATTTTATAGATAGATACATTTATTGAAATAACTTTACATTTACATTTTGCTGCAGTCAAGCGTACTATAAAAAATATAAATGATGATAAAATAGAAAATAAAAAACAAACAAAATATTAAAAATACAATTGAAAAGATTAAAACTATGTAAAATCGTTTACAAACACAACAGAATAAAAAAATGGGAAACATTCTCTGCATAGAATTAGTAACACGTATATTTTCAAGTAACACAATATGTACTATTGTATCAACCCTTTTTTTTCTGGTTCCCACGAAAAGGGATATCCTGTAATCTTCAGAGAACATCGTGGGAACCTAGGGAAAGAAGGTAGGAGTTGGTGTTCTTCTTAAATTTCTGAAGATTGTATGCCTCGGGGAACACCTCCCTAGGCAATGAGTTCCAAAGCCTCGCTGTTCGTTGGATGAACGAGTCTTTGGAAAGTGATGTTCTGCAGGTCTCCAAAGTGACCACGAAGGGGTGTGATGACTGAACTTGACGGGTTAATCTCGAAGAGACTGCCAAAGCAGGAAAGATTGTTGATATTTCAGAAGAGCATCGCCCATGAAAATATCTATAAAATAGAGACAAATCGCCAACTTTTCCTCGGTGTTCCAGACAAGTGAGCGAGTTTGTAAGCGAGGCATCACCGACGAGACGAATTGCCCTTTTTTGGACAGAATCCAATAGCCTCAGGATATGTTTAGGTGCCGCGCTCCAAATATGGGAACAGTATTCCAGGACAGGTCGGATCTGTGCCTTATAGATCATAAGCAGCTGACTGGGGGTGAAATAGCTCTTGGCACGAAACAGAAAACCAAGTTTTTGGGATGCACTTTTGGCAATGGACCTCACGTGATTTTCCCAGGAAAAGGGTTTTTGCTGATAGTAATACCAAGCATCGATATGGATGGCTTCAGTGGTATGGTTACTCCTGACAAAGTTATGTTAGGAACAGTGAGATCGGCTTTTCTAGAGAAAAGACATGCTTGTGTTTTGTTTGCATTGAATTCTACCAAGTTATTAGATCCCCATTCGAGAATTGTTGCTAAGTCCATATTTATATTATTAACATTTCTTCCTCGTTCATTTCTGGTTTCACGGGCTGATATAGGGGCCCTGGAAGATAAAGCGGTATGGAGGGTACTATCATCGGCAAAGCTGGGTACTGGACATGAAGTTGCTTTCAACAGGTCGTTGATGTGAAGTAGAAATAGTGTTGGTGCGAGAATAGATCCTTGCGGAACACCAGCATTTATGAGTAGAGTGTCAGATGAAACTCCATCGACCACTACATGGAGAGACCTGTTTGAGAGAAAACTAGCAAGCAGAGAACACAGCTGAGGGGGCAAGCCATAAGACGGAAGCTTGGCGAGGAGTCCCTGGTGCCAAACTCGATCGAACGCCTTGGAGATATCTAATGCCACAGCTAAAATTTCTCCATACTTTTCAATAGATAGCTGCCATATATGTGAGACGATAAGCGAGCAGGTCACCAGTTGATCTCTGATGGCGGAAGCCATATTGCCTATCGTTGACAATTCCTGAGTCTTCCAGATATTTCATGAGCTCGATGTTGATGGCTTTTTCCATGACCTTTGAAATAATAGATAGCAGTGCGATAGGTATGTAGTTGCTAGGTAGGGCCTTTTCGCCTTTTTTAGGGACTGGCTGTACTCTTGCAATTTTCCAATTGGACGGAAATACCCCCAAATTGTAAGAGTTGTTGAACAACTTGCAAAGAACAGGTGTTAGTTCGGGGGCACATTTCTTGAGAACAATCGGCGGGATTCCGTCAGATCCACAGGCTTTGTTGGTGTTGAGACCCAGCAAAATCTTTCTGATAGTACGTTGGCGAAAGGTGATCTCGGGCATGTGACTGGATTCATCGGGGGTTGTTTTCCCGATGAATTCAGAGTGGAATTTCCAGCAAATAGGTGCGCAAAGATATTGGCTTTTTCCTGGGCAGTCGTTGCAAGTGTTCCATCTTCTTTGGTTAGGGGAGGAAATGAGCTGGAAGTGAAGTTTCTTCCCACAGCTTTGGCGAAAGACCAAAATGAACGGGATCCGTTAGGACATTCAACAAGTTTTGATCTTATTTCATCATTGTGGGCATCTTTTGAGCATTCTATTGTCTCTTTGCATATGCCTCTTGCCTCGACATATGCTGCTCTGGTCTCAGGGCCCGGATTTTTTAGCCATCGATGGTATGCTGCCTGTTTGGAAGCCACAGCTCTAGAGCAGTTTCTGTTAAACCAGGTCTTATCGGATGATCTTCTTCTTTCGGTATTCGGTATGTGAATTTGCATCCCCAACATGATGATTTCAGAAATTGTCTCAGCACATCGTGTTGGATCTACTGAAGAGAAACAAACTCTTTTCCATGGAAACGCTGAGAAAAACATACGAAGACCTTCCCAGTCGGCCGAATTGTAATGCCACATGAGACGGGGTGGTATTGTGCAGCTCGATGGTAAATGGAAAGAGCATGTTGTGGAGATGAGGGTGTGGTCAGAGTTTCCAAGTGGGGCACAAACTTCTATTCTATACGGGTCAGGATTGGTAGTGAGGAAAAGATCTAGTGTATTGGCAGACTGGTTGTTGACATCAGGGATGCGGGTTGATAGCTCGATCAGTTGTTCTAGACCATGAGTGATGGCGAAGGCCTCGGCTTGACGACCTGCCAAGGTGACAAGAATAACATCTGAGTCAAGATATAATGTTATATAAACAGTTTTTCAACAAAAATGATTTTATTTTAAGTTTACACGATTTGTGGTTGAGTGATTTAATAACTTCAGGTATATGATTGTGAAGATTTATATTCAGAGAGTTTTCCTGAGACTTTGACAATATGTAACGAAGTTGAATGTGCAGCTCAGCATTTTTCGTATGATAATGGTGAACATCCAGATGTTTAGAAAAATGTAATATGTTTTTATGGATTTCAAGAACAGTGTGGTAGAAGAAAAGAAAAGGTAAAAGAAGAATTCCCATGTCTTTTAAAAGTGGTTTACAGTGTGCTCTGTTCTCAGCATTCCTCATTATTCTCAGATCCTTTTCATGTTGCCTGAATATTTTGATGGAATGTGCTGAATTATGCCATAACTCATAAGAGAGTGAAACATGGCGAAATATGCACTTTTTAAAGCAGCGAGGTCCATTGCTTTTTGTAGTTGTCTTAGGGCGAAAATGCTCTTAGAGAGTTTCCTATTCAAAACATTAATATGAGTTGACCAGGATGAGTTCGCATCAAGAATTACGCCAAGTTACTTTCCATTATTGTCCTCGATGTAACTGTTGACTGTAAAAAATAAAACTTCTTGTCTTCTTTTCATTTAATTTCAACTTATTTACTGTTAATCAACGAGAAGCCAGTTTGAGTGTTTTATCTTTGTTTCCCCCTAACGTTTTCAAATTTTTGCCAGTTGACACTAAGGAAGCGTCATCTGCGAAAAGGACACATTCATTTGGTGACATAAAATTGGTGAAGTCATTTACTTGAATAAAAAATAACGATTTATAAAAAAATCCCGCTGGAAAAAAATTCTGAGTAAATTAGAGGCTTCACTCTTTCAAAAATTGGATTTCCCATATGAATAACACAGGAACATTTTTTTTTCGGTGTCAACTCGATTTTTCGGTATTCAAAAAACTTTTGTAGAAAAAATGAGTGTACAGCTTTTGTAGGGCGTTAAATTTGCTACAAAAAAGTTTCTCTGAGCAAACGCTGTCCTACCAACAGCTTTTGGAAAGGTAAATGTTAATAATTGACAACAAATTTTCTTTTAATTGGAATTAATTGATCTTACATTAAATATTATGTTACAATAGAATAAAGCTATTATCAACGAAAATCTGACAAAGATTATGATACCTGCTTAACAATTTCGAAAAAATTACACGTCGTGAATGATACTGCTGAACGGGAAGTTCAATTAATAGAATCGTATAATCGGAGTTTGACTTTTAAAGAAGACCAGAAACAATACTTATTAGAAGTTGTGGCAATGCATGAAGGTAGTACCGCCATGAGACAGTTGAATTGGGAAATTATTAAAATTTGGCATACGTATTGTTTAACATGTGAACAACACCTCTATAAAATTTTAACAAGTTTCACCATCCCGAACCCGAGATATATATAATTGAAGTTGACTCTATTAACACGTAACGTATGGACCATGCATAGGCAAACAGCACATTATTAATTCTACCGTTAGTACTGAAATTAAGAAGATTATGGAAAACGGGGAGGAGCTAGAGCAGGATATCACAGATATTGTGAAAAAAAATCAAAGTGATTGACCATCAAGTTTGACAGATACGATCAAAACTACTCTCGTTATTCAAAATAGTCCACGGGGAAGCGCACATTATTAATTCTACCGTTAGTACTAAAATTAAGAAGTTTATGAAAAACGAGGATTAGCTAGAGCAGGATATCACAGATATTGTGAAAAAAAATCAAAGTGATTGACCATCTATTTGACAGATATATTCAAAACTACTCTCGTTATTCCAAATAGTCCATGAGGAAGCGCACAGCCTAAAGGGGGGTCGTAGAGAAATGCGGATTGTGCCAGGGGACTTTTTAAAGGAGGTCGGGGGACCATTTGAGGGTCTGAACGCGAAAAAAAAAAACTCCTTCTCCTAGTTGACCCCATCGATTTTAACGATACCCCCCCGACTTTCTATAACGAATAAATTTTCTAGAGTCGTTTGAAGGGGCAAGTGCCCCCCTTCAAAAACATTTATTTTTCGCATTTCAAATCGAAAAGTTCTTTGAGATTTTTTGATTCCGTCGAAAATAATTTCCTAATTCAACTGTGTCGTGGCGGAACTACCTTAATGTTACCACCAATTCAGAAATGAAAAAAAATTACTTCTAGTAATTCTCATGATTTATATATAAAATTATATTTATTTATAAAACAAAAGATAATATTAATGTAAGATAATAAATTCCAATTTAAAAAAATTTGTTGTCAATTATTATTAACATTCACCTTTCCAGCTCTACAGCTCAAAAACTGTTAGTCGGACAGCGTTTTCTCAGAAAAACTTTTTTGTAGCAAATTTAACGCTCTACAAAAGCTTTATACTAATTTTTTCCTCAATTTTTTTTATAACCGAAAAATCAGTTGAAACCGAAAAAAAAAATCCTTATTATTTAATGGGAAATCTAAGAGTGAACTCTAATCTACTTAGAATTTTTTTTCCAGCGAAATATATTTTTTATAAATTATCAGACTTTCAGAAAAGACCGAAAAAAAAATTCGCCTAGAGATGAAACCCTTACGGTTATGTTCATATTGAAACTATTGCGATCATACCGATAAGTTCGTGACGTTCAGTGGAATTTAAAATTACGTTGAAATCACCGCAAACAATAATCTTGCAATTTAAACTTGTGCATTTTACTAACAGATTCTCGAAATTATGCAAGAAGAACTCAAAGTTTCCTAGTCCGGACCTATAACACGTAATGACAATAGTCTTGAGGGACATTATCTCAATACTACAAAACTCCGAATTTATCCCACTGTTCGAGTTTTTACAGACAATTTCCCTATAATTTGAGCCAGATTTGACAAAAATAGATACATCCCCGTGTTTTCTTTTTATTAACCGACGAAATCGAAGAGGAGGAGGTTCTCTAGTCGACGCGATTTTTTTTACACGCTTTATATTAGCTTCACTTGTATGTTTATTTTTTTGTTTGTTTGTTTGTAACCGACTCCTTTGGGCGCAATTTTAACCCACTTCCAGACGTCCGAATGATTTGAAATTTGGCAGATGTACATAATTCCGGGGACAATGCATTAAGAAATTTTTGTGTGAAGAAAAAACAAAATGGCGGCGTACGATTTTTGTGATTATGGTCCGATTCGCTTTAAAATTGGTATCCGAGGGTTTTCGTGGTCGGAGATTATGATTCTTTTGTCAAAATTGAAAAATCCAAGATGGCGGCCCCAAAATGGTGGACGAGTTTTGTGATTATGGTCTGATTCTATTAAAAATTGGTATGTGGGGGTTTTTGAGGTCGAATATTATGATTCTTCTGTGAAAATTGGAAAATTCAAGATGGCGGCTTCAAAATGGTGGCCGAGTTTTGTGATTATGGTCCGATTTGCTTCAAATTTGGTATCTGAGGGTTTTCGTGGTCGGAAATTATGTTTTTTTGTGAAAATTGAAAAATTCAAGATGGCGGCTTCAGAATGGTGGCCGAGTTTTGTGATTATGGTCTGATTTGCTTCAAAATTTGGTATGTGGGGGTTTTGGGTTTTGGGGTCGGATATTATGATTCTTTTGTAAAATTGAAAAATTCAAGATGGCGGCTTTAAAATGGCGGCCGAGTTTTGTGGTTATGGTCTGATTCTTTCAAAATTGGTATTTGGGGTTTTTGGGGTCGAATATTATGATTCTTTTGTAAAAATTGGAAAATTCAAGATGGCGGCTTTAAAATGGCGGCCGAGTTTTGTGATTATGGTCTGATTCTATTCAAAATTGGTATGTGGGGGTTTTTGGGGTCGAATATATATTCTTTTGTAAAAATTGAATTCAAGATGGCGGCTTTAAAATGGCGGCCGAGTTCTGTGATTATGGTCTGATTCTATTCAAAATTGGTATGTGGGGGTTTTTGGGGTCGAATATTATGATTATTTTGTGAAAATTGGAAAATTCAAGATGGTGGTCGAGTTTTGTGATTATGGTCTGATTCTACTCAAAATTTGTATGTGGGGGTTTTTGGGGTCGAATATTATGATTCTCTTGTAAAAATTGGGAAATTCAAGATATCGGCTTGAAAATGGCGGCCGAGTTTTGTTATTATGGTCTGATTCTATTCAAAATTGGTATGTGGGGGTTTTTGGGGTCGAATATTATGATTCTTTTGTAAAAATTGGAAAATTCAAGATGGCGGCTTTAAAATGGCGGCCGAGTTTTGTTATTATGGTCTGATTCTATTCAAAATTGGTATGTGGGGGTTTTTGGGGTCGAATATTATGATTCTTTGTAAAAATTGGAAAATTCAAGATATCGGCTTCAAAATGGCGGCCGAGTTTTGTGATTATGGTCTGATTCTATTCAAAATTGGTATGTGGGGGTTTTTGAGGTCGGAGATTATGATTACCTAGTTTGTTAAGATTATTCCATTTTTTAATTTGCAAAAAAAAAATATATTTCATAAATAAACCACACTAAAGAGTAGGAAATAAATAATAGTTTGAAAAAACTAAAAAACACGCTTTTATAGAAAACCAGATTCAAAAAATTAAAAATAAGAAAAAAAATGTATTTTATTTAAAAAAAAGCGTGGGGTGCATGGTATCAATAATTACATAGTACATTATACACCGAGGCGATACCATGCACCCCACACTTTTTTTTAAATAAAATACATTTTTTTTATTTTTAATTTTTTTAGTCTGGTTTTCTATGAAAGCGTGTTTTTTAGTTTTTTCAAACTATTATTCATTTATATATGATCATGCATAACTTTTCATAGAGGAGTTCGATTCCGATGATTCTGTTTTCATTGGATAGGGTGTACTTTGAAGTTGGTCCCATTCGAATTTGAACCGAGGAATCCATCCTTAAAGGTAGCAAAATGGAGGATATTAATCGTTCACCCTCTGAATTTTGGTCCGTTGACCGATTCTATCAGGCATAACTTTGTAGTGAGTTTCCCGATTTGGATGTTTTTTTTATAAGATGGGGTATATCTCATAGTTGATCATATTTCAATTTGGAATAAAAAGATCTTCCCCTATGGGTAGAAAAATAGGGGATGATTGATATTTCCCTTGTGAACATTGGCACACATATGTAGTTGACATCGAGAGATCCTCCTACATCCGTCACAATAATTACATTCTATGAAAGGATGGAATTAATACAAATGATGAAATCAACCGACCATAACTTTCAAAAATAATTTATTTTATATTTTAATTAAAAAAGTATATTTTGGAATAATAAAAATAAGTAGTTAGTAATTGGTAGATTTCAGCCACAAAAAATTAAAAAAAAAAACTTTTAACAAAAAATTAAACCGACGAAAAAATCAACTGAAAAGAAAAAAATTAAATGAATCTTCTTAGTCTTAATGATAATTGATCTCCTAAACTAATGTGAGTAACTAATTTTGAGTCGGCGCCAAACAAACTAGCAATTGAATTAGGTAAAGCGTAAAATGATGGCAGCGAGATGCACAGCGGCGTTTTGATCACTTCTTCAAAGTAATATAATTATCTTCGATAATTGTTTGTTTGGGCCGACTCAAAATTAGTTACTCACATTAGTTTAGGAGCTCAATTATCACTAAGACTAAGAAGGTTTATTTTATTCGTTGCTTTTCAGTTGATTTTATCGTCAGTTTAATTTTTTGTTGAAATTTTTTTTCTCTATAAAAATGGGGAGCTAGATTTTAGTTTTGAATATTCATGAGCCTGAGGGCATCATCCTTAAACCAGTGTTGGCTAAACAGTATAACATAATTATTATTTTATAGTACAAATTTATTTGTTCCACCTTATTTGAAAAAGGAGTATTTGTGAGAAGGGGTCACGATGAGAAAAGCACCTGATATATGTCTTATTAGTAGGGAAAGGTGTGATATTATTAGTATTATTGCTTGTACCTAGATCGCTGAAAGTTGTTAAAAAAAAGTTGTAAATGCTGTCAGATTAGAAATAAATAGTTTTTGAATGTCAAATATTATATACTTATTTCTCATATTCTACCCAAGAACATCACAGTTAATTATTTCTTAAATGGCTATTCTGATGTCCAGCGATGGGATAAGGAATGACTTCATCTTCTGGGGAGAGAGTTGCATGTTTTGCTTTATAGTGATCGGATGACACTCAACGAGTCCGAATAGATAACACAGCTTCGTGAATGAGAAAAGAGGAAAATTTTTTATAAGATACAAGATGATCAGAATATCATAAACTCAAATGAAGCTCCTTACTTTTTGTCGCTCATAAAACATACTTGCGTCTTGGTATTTAAATACCTATTTCGTGCCACTACTCCTGTACAACGTGATTTTAAGTAGACTATCGTCTCTATGGATACAAAAAGACTTTTCACTAGCCTAGTTCGCATATAAGCCTTTGAAAATTATCTGAAGAGACATTTCTCTGTCTCCGCTGATTATATCTTGAGTTCTCTTTATCATCACCTACATAATTTTATGTCGTTGTTATTGTAATTTTTTCCACTGAATATTTCATACATTTATAACTACTTGTGGATACGGAACTTTGGATTCGTCCTGTAGTATTCTTTTTCAACATAAATGAATAAATGAATAAAGAACGAGATGCAATTATGAAAAATCTTTACATTCCATACCCAGACGTTCACAAACACATTTCTTTCGAACCAGTTTTCACTATATCATTGAAAAATACTATTCATTGTCTGTTCGGAGTTTCGGGGATGAACAATGAAGAGTGGAATGAAATGAGAGATAAACACACCCCGACAGTATTTGAACGAATATATACCTGTTTCGTGAACTAGTTCATTCGAATACAAAACAGAATTTGAATACAAAACAGAATCAGCCAACTCATCGTCACGGTAGACTTGTTCTCATTGTTAGGAATTCATTACCATTTTTCTAGGCACAAAGCATTTTACCACCGCAGAATATTTCCTCAGAATATTTCTTCCACAACAAGAAGTGAATTTTAAAAATACTACAGACAAATGTTATTTAGCGTTGAAGAGAAGCATGCATCGAAAAAATTTACCCTATGAATATTATATTCAAAACATTATCGACATACCCTTAGAAAAAAAAAACATGAAATGCAGTATTTCTGATTACACATAAGGCCAATCAATAGAGATTTTGCAGATGGGCGTGCCCCAGGAATCTATACTGGGCCCAGTTCCCTTTCTGCTTTATATATTTTTTTTTTTTATGTTCTGGTTCCCACGAAAAGGGATATCCTGTAATGTTCAGAGAACATCGTGGGAACCTAGGGAAAGAAGGTAGGAGTTGGTGTTCTTCTAAAATTTCTGAAGGTTGTATGCCTCGGGGAACACCTTCCTAGGCAATGAGTTCCAAAGCCTCGCTGTTCGTTGGATGAACGAGTCTTTGGAAAGTGATGTTCTTCAGGTCTCTAAAGTGACCACGAAGGGGTGTGATGACTGAACTTGACAGGTTAATCTCGAAGAGACTGTCAAAGCAGGAACGATTGTTGATATTTCAGAAGAGCATCGCCCATGAAAATATCTATAAAATAGAGACAAATCGCCAACTTTTCTACGGTGTTCCAGACGAGTGAGCGAGTTTGTGAGCGAGGCATCACCGACGAGACGAATTGCCCTTTTTTGGACAGAATCCAATAGCCTCAGGATATGTTTAGGTGCCACACTCCAAATATGGGAACAGTATTCCAGGACAGGTCCGATCTGTGCCTTATAGATCATAAGCAGCTGACTGGGGGTGAAATAGCTCTTGGCATGAAACAGAAAACCAAGTTTTTGGGATGCACTTTTGGCAATGGACCTCACGTGATTTTCCCAGGAAAGGTTATTGCACAGTGAGATCGGCTTTTCTGGAGAAGAGACATGCTTGTGTTTTGTTTGCATTGAATTCTACCAAGTTATTAGATCCCCATTCGAAAATTGTTGCTAAGTCCATATTTATATTATTAACATTTCTTCCTCGTTCATTTCTGGTTTCACGGGCTGATATAGGGGCCCTGGAAGAGAAAGCGGTATGGAGGGTACTATCATCGGCAAAGCTGTGTACTGGACATGAAGTTGCTTTCAACAGGTCGTTGATGTGAAGTAGAAATAGTGTTGGTGCGAGAATGGATCCTTGCGGAACACCAGCATTTATGAGTAGAGTGTCAGATGAAACTCCATCGACCACTACATGGAGAGACCTGTTTGAGAGAAAACTAGCAAGCAGAGAACACAGCTGAGGGGGCAAGCCATAAGACGGAAGCTTGGCGAGAAGTCCCTGGTGCCAAACTCGATCGAACGCCTTGGAGATATCTAATGCCACAGCTACAGTTTCTCCATTATATAAATGATATAGATAGAAAAATATCACACTCTTCATTTAAAGCATATGCAGATGATATCAGTTCGTTGTTTTCCAGTAAACAAACAGACAGCTTAATCAGAAATTGTAAAAATATTTCGCATCGTTCTTCCACTTATTTCAATGGGCAAGATTTATTTTTTAATGCAAATAAAACTCAGGTTATTCGGTTCCATAATTACCAGAACAAAATTGAACCATTCCAATTGAAAATCAATAACGCCGATATACATAGTACCCAGAATCCAGTTAAATTCTTGGATATGCAAATGGACGAACATCTCAATTGGAATGCTCATTGTGACCAATTAGTAACAGAACTGAGCTCATTAACATATCTCTTCAGACACTTGAGAGTTGTTCTTAATTGAAGCCAAATTATGAGCATTTATTATGCTCAAGTGGAAGCAAGGATACGTTATGGTGTTTTGTTGTGGAGTAACTCAACAAAGAGCAGGCATGTTCTTATTCAACAAAAAGCTATTGTACGTTGTATGTTCAATACTTCCAGACGAAGTTCTTGCAGAACCCTTTTCTTGAAATATAAAATTTTAACATCAACTGGCTTATTCATATTCGATTCAACAGTCTATGTATTCACCAACAATAGTATATTATGCAATGAGCACAAAATGATGCCCATTTTGTTGCGAGTTGCATACTATACTTTTTCTATGACAACATATCGTTCACGTTTAATACATGCATACATTGCAAAAACTTTGAAAGAAATAAACTGATGATATTTCATTACTCCGAATTCTCCGCTAATGGGCTTCCTATCAGAATTAAAATATAAATTGAAGAAATATGTAAATATTTTCTTTATTGCTTTTTCTAATAGGTACACAGAAATAGAAGCCTATAAATGTATGTATGTATCTAATTGAAGTTGAATGTGCAATTATTGAATATCATATTTGGAGAACTTGATTGCTGAATACTTAAGTCTTTTCGAAATTGATAATTTGTCGACGTTGAAGTAGACGGCTTCTCGCGATTTTCCATTTCTAAATTCGTTGGTATGCCTGATGGTATGTTCTGTATTGCATTTGCAATTTTATTTGCTATGCCAAGCTTACTTTTCTTCGATTCATCAATATATCCCTCAGCGACTGTAGTAGATTTCCAGCCACCGTGGCGTTTTAACGTGGTTATGTCACCTCCAGCATCAACAAGAATTGTTGCGGAGGATCGGCGAAAGCAGTGCCCAGTATATAATTCGTAATTTGGCAATTTTAAATACTTGGCAATGTCTTTTCTCATAGCTCCAAACTTATTCAGACCTATTCTCTGAATGGTACATTTTCCTTTTTGATAATTAATGAAAAACCAGAGACCATTAGCATTTTGGGGGCGAAGATTTGCGTATTTTTTATAAATTTCGTAGAATTTGCCAGTTACAGTAAAATTTCGTACTATTTTGGTTTTACTGTCTGGTATTGTTACTAAAACAGCTGAACCAAGATCATTGAAATGAGTAATTTTCATTTGATGTAATTCATGTCTTCTACATGCACCCATTACTCCCATAACTAATGCAACCTACAATGTAAATTAGTTTACTTGAACATATTTTTCATCAAAGGGAAATATAAAACTTACTTTTGTTGCCAAATATATTCCATCTGGAGCCTGTTCAATGAAATTATCGATGTCATTTGTTGTAAAGATCTTTGACTTTTCGGGTTTGTTCAGTTTCAAATATTTGGTAATATCTATATCATTATAGATACTAAGAGTCGTTCTCAGCATTGAGAAGTGTGACCACTAAGTGGAACTTTTGAATTTTTTGGCTAAGTCACCAAAATAAGCCATTAAAACGTTATCGGAAAACGATTTTGTCTTTTGATCTACCTTCCATTCCAAAAAAAGGTTATAAGCGCGTTGATGCATACTCTTCGACGTTTCCAGTAATAAATTCAGTGTCGTTACCTTCGCTGCTTCTATTATGTTCGGAGGTGTCAAATCTAAGTCAATATCACTATCAGTTTCCATTTTAATTAATAGTTTTTATAGAAAACAACTATGAAATTACTCGTTACCTACTGAAACTTCGACAGAAACGATCTGCTGACATTTCATCAATTTGTCGCTGGACGTCATAATTTGACGAGCCGTAGTCGTCGTGATTTTAGAGTGAACCTAGACCTAACACGAAATATTCCATTTCGCATTTGTTGCTTACCAACTTGCCTAGCAACCGATGCAAAAATGAAATTATGTACAAAATGTGCTTGTTTATGATTGAAGTTACGGTTATAAAATGAACATTTATCGAGGTTGTCGTAGAAAAAAATCATTTCAGTCTCAATGAGGATATCCATAAGAAAAATATGCGACAAAAGCAAGTGATTCACATAGAAACGCCTAGATAATATAATATTACTCAAAATGCTCCAAAGAGCATTGGACCCTAAATTTTTCATTGTCTTCCTGCAAACATCAAGATAAGCGAAAACCTAATGGTATTCGAAAAACGCCTGAAAGCGTTTTTGTTGGATAATTGTTTTTATACTCTCGATGAGTTTTTATCTGCTCGACTGTAATTCATTACATGTATGAAGCGTCTTCTGTTTGTCTTTTCTTTTTTTTGTAGTAGTTAGTAAGTTAGTGAAAGTGACTATTCTTAAAAAAAATTTGTCATTTTGATCAATAAAGAATTTTTTATGCATTTAAAAAAAAGTGTTGCCATGACTTTATGTCCGCAATTTTGCGGACTCTTTTCAGTAGCTAAAGTAGGCATTTTGTGGAGCATG
Source organism: Gonioctena quinquepunctata (assembly GCA_018342105.1). Lineage (NCBI taxonomy): Eukaryota > Metazoa > Arthropoda > Insecta > Coleoptera > Chrysomelidae > Gonioctena > Gonioctena quinquepunctata. The sequence continues at coordinate 119,267 of JAFIRS010000382.1, read as the reverse complement.
AACAAAAATAATAATTATCACCACAAGTAGAAAATTGTAGGTTATGTTTCAGAAAAAAAACCGTTTATGCAATATTGCGTTGAGATTCAATTCTATATCTCATTTTCGATTTTTTTTAGTTTTTCCGGTTTTTTTCGGTTACTAATAATTCGATCGAGTCGTGCCTGGGCTCATTCTTTCTGTATTTTGTCAAAAACGTTAATAAAAAAATGCTTTTGAATGTTTATAAAAATTAAGCAATGACAGTTGAGAGTGGGAAACATAACAGGATATAACTACGTCACTATGATGGCACAGTCGGTTTTCTGGTAGTATTTTTGTCATGAAAAAATCTCTATTAATTGATCCATATAAATAAATGACTTTATCGATCTTCCATTAGTATACCTACCCTATCTCAACGTTCAGTACGGTTTGTTAGAGGAACACATGAAGTTTCTCTTAACGATAACGAACTAGTATTGGTGGTCGAAGCTTCGATGGGCAATTAATTCCATTGAAGTTCTAGGTAGTTCAGCAAGCAGAATCTGTTGTCTACATCTAACATCGATCAGTCATTGGCAGGTGCTTTGAATTGAAGAGATTTGTTATTGTAGGACTGACTATTGATTGCAGTATCATTTTGTGCATAGTGATTATCAAATCCACGGATATTTTTTAAGAGATAAATTGTTTGAAGACTGAAACTACGAAACAAAACTGTTAAAGTGTGGAGATTTACAGAAAAGTAATATCCAAGTTCAGTATATTGATTTATTCGAGATATAAAAACATTTCATTCTCATTTTTATTTTTAAATGGTATAAGTCCACTTTCCTCAAAGTGGAGTGGATAGAAAAATATACTGCCGTCGTAAGCACAAAGGGCCTAAGTGCAAAATTCGTCCATTTTGAGATATTGATCTTAGTATTTCATCCACATGCTCCTCTAACATTGCTAGTGGTTTAAGGAACTATCTACATACTTCAGAAACAGAAAAAAGGTTGATTTGTTGAAAATTAAAGGAGTTCATAAAATAGATGTGGAATCATCTGCGACTGAAAGATAAACTTTAGTCACTATCTTCCATCGTGAAGATAACCTTTTGTGGGGTATTCATGTTGAAAAGGGGAACATTATCGATTGAATATTGATAGAAAGATTTTTCTGTGAATTGAAAAATCCACGATTAAAATGAAGTTATTTTTTGTGAATGTCTAACAGAAAACAACTACTTCCCCGGCTAAAGCCACGCTGGACATTGAACTACATCTGATAGATATTCCGAAAAGGCCCTAACTCAAAAGAAAAAATCTGAAATTGAAAATTTGCATTTTCATTCAGATTATTATTTGATTTTCTATTCCAGTCTTAATTAAGAACTCATAAAGATGAATGAGGCAAAGAAGAATGTTTTCCAAAAGAGAGTACTCACCAGAAATCATTCGTAACATTGACGCAGGAGAGACATCGCATTCACTAGGTCTTCAATACATTTTGGTCGACGAAAATCTATTTCACGTTTCCACGATTATCAGGAAGACCGGAAGAAATGGGAAACACATTTTCAAGAAGCAATCTCACTTTGCAAAGATGGAAAAAGTTAGAATCATTTCTTTTGGAGGGACACTTTGAAATTAGTGTTTTCTGACATTAAAACCTGTCATGGGATATGATTGATTGATTTGTTGAAAATATAAACAGGATGTTCATAACATCAGATGTGGAATCATCTGCGACTGAAAGATAAACTTTAGTCACTATCTTTATGTGTCATTTACTAGGGAAAAACGGCTCATCTTTCAAAACTAAGACATATTAGGCTCATTTGATTGAAAAGTATGTAGATGTAAATGATGTATCCACTTCGAGGTATATCAGTAAAATATTTTCTTGATTTCAAGATTTCCCTAGAATGATTTGAGATGTAGAATATATATTCTTTCATGCGTGAAAATATGCTCTCACATGCGAAAAAAATGGCCATCGCTCTGAATTTCGAATCATTCACGTGACATTTTTTTATTTGGTGGGAAGGACATATTATTTATGTAATTGTACAGAGAAAATCACTTCCTGTTTGACTGGAATTAACCCTAGCTGATTATATTCAAATAGAACACCCTGTATAATTTTTCAATTTTTGGATCCATAAGATCTTTTTACATACACTAGCAGCTTTTTCAAAATCGAGCTAAGCTATATAGAACCTTGAATACAAAAATAATTATTAGTGTATGCTCTTCTGATAGTTTAATCAAGAATCAGAGATATGAAAAAATTACAGCGTGTCCTATTTAATCGACGGTTGGGGTTGCTTTCGATTAAATCGAAAAATGTGAAATGAATGCTTTTTTCATGAAAATAAGCATTTTCGTATATCTAGGAAATTAATTTTTTTTTTCGAAAGTTCCAACATCACTGGCCATTTTTTGTTCTCTATAAGTATGATAATGGGCTCAATGAATGTCGAACATAAATTTCACGAATGGGTCAACTTTTCTATCATATCTTTATTTTTCATATTATAGTTGGATAAAAATGGATTCATCAAGAGGAAAAATTATTGCCGCAATGGCATGGGGCGATTAAAAAAATCCTGCTGCAAAATTTGGCAACTTGAATTCCTCAAGGGGTAAAATCATCGTTGAAATGGCACGCAACGAACTTAAGAACTGAATGATTATAATAATGGTAGAAGCTCATCGGAGCCACAAATTATTACAAATCTTGAAACAGTTCTGATATCCAGCATAACTCATTTCGCTGATTTATCTGACCAGAGAACCAATACTGATCTCCCAGAGCAACTCGTTACTGGTGAACATCCACTGATTCAATTGGAAAAAGATGCTGTTACGAGTTTTTTGGAAAAAATAGATGGTGATCCTTATTACATCATAGAAGATGATATCACTGATTCAACAGCTCTGATACCTGATTGGATTATGCTTGAGTTCACTGATTTATCGGAACAGCGAAAAGAAGCTGATGTTTCAAACCTTCCTGCTATTCCTATCAAACATACTCTTTTCAAGTTGCCCCAGTCACTGATTCAATCAGAACAAGATGCTGGAATAAAGAGATCTCCAAGGGAAATTGATGAGAAACAATCAGAAATGGAACAAGAACACTCTGATCCCGATTATATCGAAAAAAAATTACATTGATAACACCGATTCCAGTAATGTAGAGGATGAAGATTTGGCTTCAATTGGAGGAGCAGAAGCTAAGGAAAATGGGGACCCTAGTTATGGTGGCGAGCTTTCTAAAGGTTTCACTGAGAAAGGAGTACCAAGAAAGCGGAGAAAATTCGAGAATTCGCCAGATCTAAGGACACAATTGAAAGCACAGAAAGATAAGCAGGACCACAAAGTGAAACCTGAATGCGGTATGAACTGCAAGAAGTGCTCCCAGAATATCCCTGAAGAAAGAAGACGTGATTTAAACACACACACATATAAATATGGACTTAGCAACAATTCTCGAATGGGGATCTAATAACTTGGTAGAATTCAATGCAAACAAAACACAAGCATGTCTTTTCTCTAGAAAAGCCGATCTCACTGTGCCTAACATAACTTTGTCAGGAGTAACAATACCACTGAAGCCATCCATATCGATGCTTGGTATTACTATCAGCAATAACCTTTCCTGGGAAAATCACGTGAGGTCCATTGCCAAAAGTGCCTCCCAAAAACTTGGTTTTCTGTTTCGTGCCAAGAGCTATTTCACCCCCAGTCAGCTGCTTATGATCTATAAGGCACAGATCCGACCTGTCCTGGAATACTGTTCCCATATTTGGAGTGCGGCACCTAAACATATCCTGAGGCTATTGGATTCTGTCCAAAAAAGGGCAATTCGTCTCGTCGGTGATGCCTCGCTTACAAACTCGCTCACTTGTCTGGAACACCGTAGAAAAGTTGGCGATTTGTCTCTATTTTAAAGATATTTTCATGGGCGATGCTCTTCTAAAATATCAACCATCGTTGCTGCTTTGGCAGTCTCTTCGAGATTAACCCGTCCAGTTCAGTCATCACACCCTTCGTGGTCACTTTGGAACCTGCAGAACATCACTTTCAAAGACTCGTTCATCCAACGAACAGCGAGGCTTTGGAACTCATACCTAGGAGGTGTTCCCCGAGGCATACAACCTTCAGAAATTTAAGAAGAACACCAACTCCTACCTTCTTTCCCTAGGTTCCCACGATGTTCTTTGAACATTACAGGATATCCCTTTTCGTGGGAACCAGAACATAAAAAAAAAAAACACAGTTCTCGGACTTGAAGCGGAGTGATAGAAAAAATTTCATACTACAGAATATATCAAAAGCTAATGTTGAACGGAGAACAATTATCGCTTCTGAGAACCAATTAAGAGAAATACAACTGTACGATATCATCTAAAGAAAGAAAATGGCGAACAAGTGCCTGTTTGCAAGATATTTTTTTAACGACGCTGGGGTATCGCCCAAATCAAGACAAAATGTTGAGGGTTATTCTCCATGAGAGTTCGAATCGTATTACACCTGAACAAGATGGGAGGAAAGGTTAAGTTCCAGCAAATGAAATTGACCATTTACCAATCATTGAACATATCTTTTGGTCCACAAATTTCCCATTGTCGTCGTGAACATGCCCCAAATCGTAAATATCTGCCTAGCGATTTATCAGTAGGAAAAATGTTCGACAGTTTCAAACAGCAATTTCCATCTATCATTGGGTCTTACGATCTCTATCGGAAAATATTGAAACAGGAAAATATTTCTTTCGTCAAGTTGGGACACGAGGAATGAGAACACTGCAAATATTTCCTTCTGCATAATGAGGACCATTAAAAGGACAATTTGGCACCAGACTGTGCGATCTGTCAACAAGGGGATGAACATATAAAGAAAGCTGATAAATCTAGAACAAGATACAAAGAATATGCTGGAAGGGATCCAGTTGAGGGAGAAATAGTATTTTCAGTTGATCTAGAAAAAGTAATTATGCTGCCCAGATGTGACATGTTCAAAAATGTGATATTTTCACAGAGGATTATCGCATACAATGGAAGTTTCGTTCCAGTAGGTACGAAGCAGAAGGGTGGAATCAAGCGCGTTGCTGCTATTTGGCACGATGTCATTGCCAGACGAAAGAAAGAAAATGTGATAAGCACATTCTATTCTTTCTTTCTCCACCATAGCGACGAGTTTTTTTTTCTGTGGTTGGTAATTGTACAGCACAAAATAAAAATTGGGCATTTTTTCATTTTTAGTTTTCATTGTTAATTGTGAAACAGTTGCGACAGAACGTATCGAAATAAATTATTTCGAACCTGGGCACACATACATGTCTGCAGACTCATTTCATTACCAAGTAGAAATGAGTCTAAAAAGACACGGGAAAAATCACGATTTCGCAGATTTCAAGAATGCTGTCCAGAATGCTAACTCTTCGAGTGTTGTTGTGCTGGACATGACTCTGGAAAATGTTTTTGTATGGCAAGACTTATCTTCTATATATAAAATTAACGAAACTGTTCCACGGCCATATGTGAAAGATATTGTTCAGATGACGATATCCAGAGAAGATAGGAATTTGGAATATAAGATTGATTTCAATTTACCAGCAATTTCTCTCAATTTCTTGAAGTCTTCTGTAATAAAAAATGGGTTCTCTATGCCAAAATCCCAAAACAAAGTGAATGGTATCAACACTGGAGAAAAAAACTAGCCTCATAGCAAACATATAAAAAATAATACCAAAAAAACCGAATGTCATTTTGGGAAAACCTTCCTGTTCAAGATGATTGAAATAAGTTTATCGATCTTATTCTGTTTTTTTTCCAAATGTTTTTCGATTTTTGATGATGTTTTTTAAAAAATAAATGTTTCATACTAACAAAGTCTATCATTGATTCTTATCATTGTGCACATATGTATTTATTTGTTGAGCTGTTAGATTGACATATAACTAAGGCGAAAGGGCTTATCTGCGATTTGAAATAACTAAATCCAAAATATCATTATTTTGAATATATTTTCGAAAAATATACGAAAAATTAGGTTATATATGCTTTTTTGCACCTTAATTCGAATAATTACTAGTTGCGGCAATGAAATATACGAAATGTTGTTTTGTGGTCCTTGATCTTTCCTTCGGATGCTGGTTCTATCGCCAGCTGCAACTCAGCCTCTTGGGGTTTTGTGCCTATGTGTGTGAGTTTACCTCATTCCCAATGTGTCTGCATTTCGGATGTTTATACTTCCATCATCAGCACGAATACAAAGAGTCTTCAAGAATCAATTAAAAAGTTATTGACAAAATTAATTTATAACAAATACAGGCAGAATTGTGAATGCGGATGATTGAAAGTTTAATAATAATAATAATAATAATAATAATTTATTGAATCCTTTAAGATCAAATACATGATATAGGATACGTCAAGAACACAAAAAGGTAGACAAATAATCAAAATACCAAAATACAAAATATAAATGTCACATATACACAGATAGAACTAACATTTTATCTGGAATTTAAAATAAATCAAATGTAAAATATAAATGTCATATATACACAGACAGAACTAACATTTTATTTCGAGTTAAAAATCAAAATGCTGTAGAAACAGTTTTCTAACAGATATTTCTTCAATTTCGATTTGAACATATTTTTGTTTTGAATTTTCCTTAGATCAGTTGGAAGATTGTTGAAAAATGTAATTCCTGTATATGACGGACTGTTTTTAAAGAATGATGTGTTATGAGTTGGGATCCTGATGAGATCTCCGTTTCTAGTGGAATAGTTATGATATTGGGAAACAGTGTCGTACATATGTTTCTGTTTCAGAAATAACATTATACATTTAATAATATATATACATGGATATGTTAAGATATTGAATCTTTAAAATATTCTCTACACGAATCTCTAATCTTTAGTATTTAACATTATAATATTCTGTTGGAGTTGCTGGAGCTGCCCAGATGTTGATATTACAGGAGATGTGGGAGTAGATTATGTCATAATAAATATTGATCAATTGAGTTATATCAAAATATTTTTCAGTTGTAGAATGGCATAATAACCACTATTTAACTTTTTACAAACAGCATTTATATTTGCTTCCCATCTCATATCACTATCTACGAAAGTTCCGAGAAATTTAGTATTTTCAGAGAGATTAATCACATCATCCATCACTCTTACTTGAAAATTTGTTACAATTTTTGATCTGCGATAGAACTGCATACACACTGTTTTGTCTGAGTTCACAATTAAAGAATTTTTTTCACACCAGGTTGTGAATTCCTTTGACAATATATTCAATTTACCTTGGAGTTCCTCGGACTGTCAGCATCACAGCCAAAGTTGAATCATCAGCATAGAGAACTATACATTGTGTGCTTATATGAAGTGGTAGATCGTTTATGAATAATAAAAAAATCAGTGGACCTAAGATGGAACCCTGAGGAACTCCCAGGTCCATAGAATAGAAATCAGACCTATGCTCTTCAATTTTGACAGATATTTTTCTAAGACGCATGTATGAGACTAACCACGACAGAAAATTACCACGAAATCCTAAAGAGTAGAGTTTGCTTTCGATAATGTTTAGGTCAATGGTATCGAATGCTTTCGATAGATCGAAAAAGAATGCTCCAACATATTTTCCTTTATCTATAGAATTGTAAATATAAAAAAATTGGAAGCATTTAATATTTTTGGAAAAAACCATGTTGGTACTTTGAAAATTTCAAATCTGGTTAAGAAGATACATTTTGTTATAGACAAATCTTTCAATAACTTTACCTATCACAGTCGGTACTGTTATTGGTCGGAAATTACTCATGATAGATGTATCACCCTTTTTGAAAATAGGAGTCACTTAACCTGTTTTTAGGTAATTTGGAAATTCTCCTGACTCTATTGATCGATTTATAATATAAGCTAAAGGTTCAGCGATGTACACAGCGATACTCTTAATGATTTTGGTGGATATACAGTCTATTCCAACTGAGTTAGAATTTTTCAGTGAACCTATTGCATCTAGGACATCACAGCCCAAAACAGGGAAAAAATAGAATGTATTAGTTTTATACATTGAAGTAAAATCGTTGAATACTTTCGAGCCGAAGTGTTGCTCTATGGAATTTTTTGCATTGTTTGAGAAAAAGGCACCGAAAGCGTTTGCAATGACTTTCTTGTTCTCAACTATTTCATTTTCTACTTTTATTTGAATATTTGATGTAGATCTTGAATTTCCTACTTTTTCTCTGACTCTATTCCATATTTGTTTTTGTTTCTGGTGATGACCTGTTTCTTCAATTTTTTTTGTAAAATGCGCTTTTTGTATTTTGAATTGTTCGTAGATAGACTTTTTTAGATTCCTTGTAGATTTCAGTTACATGGCTATCATTTGAGTTCCTCATCACCCAGAATAATTCTTTCAATTCTTCACTCATAGAAATAATATCTTTGTTCACCCACTGGTGTATTTGAGTTTCTGTTACATTTTTTTACAACTGTTGGACATGATAAGTCAATAAAATACTGAAGAGTATTTAGGAAAGTCTCATATATTATATGAATATTTTCAGAGCATTCGACAACTAACCAAAAGGTTTCTTTTTCTAGAAAGGATTGTAAAATGCCAAGATTCTCGTCACTTGTATTTCGGAAGGATACGGTTTCATGGTTAAACCTGTGTTCATTTATGGGGTTCATCTCCACAATCAATTCGAATATGATACCAAAATGATCAGCAATATTCATGTTTTTAACTGTTTCAATATATTTCGAATTGCATATATTCGTGAAAAAATAGTCAATTTTACTCTCACTCGATTTGCCATTTACATTTGTAAAGACCCTCGTAGGTTCAAAATTTTGTATGTTTAGTTCATAGCTACTGAGGAGATCGGTGAGGAATGATTTATTATTTGATTCACATAAAAAGTTTATGTTTATGTCACCACAAACAATTATATTTTTGAATTTTTCATTACAATAGTCCAATGCGACAGAGAATCCATTTATAAATGTTTCAATGATTCCAGCTGGTGGTCTATAAACTGATAATAAACAATATTTGTTACCATGGCACTGGAAAGATACTGCACAAACCTCGAACTGAAGTTCTTGTGAAAGTTTGTTTATAAAGGTTTCGTTTTTGAAACTGAAATTTTTTCGAATGAAAATCAAAGTACCACCATAAATATGGTTTTGTCTAGTAAAGTGAGTAGCAAGGACATATTCACTGAATTGAATAGTATTTATATTTGAATTGTTGCACCAGGACTCAGAGATACATAATACATCAGGTTTCTCTTGGAATATGAGTACTTCAAACTGACTTATTTTGTTATTGATGCACTGAGCGTTTACGTATACAATTTTCAGTTTGTCAAATGATCTATCAACTAATAGTCTAGAATGGAACTTCCGAACGTGGAACTTCCTGAATATTGTCTACGAAATGTAAATTTTTTCACTAGTACACCTTCTGGCCAAATAGTGGGTGAGTACAGCGAGTCCTGTAGCTCAATGTCAGCTTCTACCCTATATGAATGCAGACTTCCCTGTGAGTTTAACTTCTCAACATTGAATGGGTGTCCTGGAAATGTTTTTTCTAGGTAGGATTTTATTCCGTGAGAGGTAGAACGAGGTAAACACTTTCCTACGTATATCCACAGTCTCCTACGAGCTCCGGTGAACTCCGCTGCTACATTAGTACTGCTTGTTCCTATTATCGCCGTATTCCGACTATTGCGCCTATGCGCAGTGTGTTCTCTCTTAAAAGAATGCTGGTCCATACTTTTAGCTGAATTTAGTGGAATGTTTACATGGCTTTTTTGGGGTTTATTTCTTTTTTTAAGGTCTTATGTGAATAATTTTTTTCACTCTCAAAGGGTCGATTGTCTTTTGATAGTAATTTTATCATTTCTATGTTGGTTTCTTTGAGAATTTTTATTTCATCTTTCAAATCACTGATTTGACGCTCTAGATGTGTGGTGTGTTTTTTTAATAGTTTTTCAATGAATGATCTAAGATCCTCACCTGAGGTTTTGATGTCATCGATATCATTTTGCTTCATCGTGCTTCTCGTTGGGACCATATTGGTTAATATATGTTCACGATTTTTATAACAGATTCAGGACACACACAATAGCACAACCACTCTCGCCAAACGCCAATATATATATTTAAAATGGATCAGAGTCAATTCAATAAGCTATTGAATGATATTCGGAACTTTTCCTACAGTTGAACCATTTCACCAAGGACCGATGATCAGGACTGGAGATAAAAAGGAAAAATTATAATAATCAAGTTATTTAATTTATATATTTAGCATATGGTCATAGTCCACCCAGTAATTAAAACTGAGGCGACCATGAGGAAGCGAATAATTAAATTGTGGCGACATTTTTTTAAGAGTATAGTTCAATAAAAAAATCGATGTATTCGATGACTTCAAAAAACATCGAAAAAAATTCAGACATGAGAGAAATGTATTTTCGAATAAAAATAAGAATAAAAAATTGCATGTTTTGTCATTTTTTCAATTAACGGTTTTATAGATAAAAAATATTCAAATATCGAAGGAGCAGTTTCAATCACTCGGATTCGAAATTGGAAAAAAGTATCTCTCATTGTATAACTGGAATGCGATACTCTCATTACATACTGGAATATGATACTCATGCAACATTACATTCTCCTATTGCCATTACCTCTCGAAGTATAACCTGTTTCATATTAGTGCTGGAGTGTAAATTTCAGATATGAGAACCAAATTATTTTCAAGGAAAAAATAACTCAAAAATGACGTACTTGAACTGAATATTCTTTCACCAAGCCACATTGATTATTCTAATCTTTGTTGGAACTTTTACAATTTATTTTTCAATTTTCATTATCCGACTGAAAGCCATTTGAGTGTTTCGGATATAAATATCCGACTCTCATAATTGAGTTTTTCAGTGGCAGTCACAACGAAATTTAACTTTCGTTTGAGCAGTAGAATGAAAAGAAAGCTGTCATGAAGTTCAGAACAGACGGATAATCCTGCAGTGAAGACAAAGTTGCTGAATTCCTCTTACAAAGTATTTATCCGGATTGGGATATTCGATAGTTTATATTGCCGTGCTTATATTTATACGACAGGATTCATGGATTTTGTTAGTTATTTCGCTGAGGAACAGCAGAGTATGTGAACTCAAAATTTATTTCCTATATTAAAATGCTAAACCCGCTATGGAATGCCAAATTGTCAATGGGTTACTAGTGATGTAATGAATTTTTAAGCGACGAATAAAAAAGAGGAAGTTTTTTTTTGTATGTCCACGCATAACTTTTTATAGAGTAGTCTGATTTTGATGATTATTTTCTTAGTGGATGAGATATACCTCGAAGTTGGTCCCATTTGGATAAAAAAAATCACTCCCAAGGGTAGGAAAATGGGGGGAATTTTTGGGTTCTACCACGCATAACTTTGAGCTGGGTTATCCGATTTAGATGATTTTTTATTGTATAGGTAGTTCGAAGTTGGTCCCATTGAATTTGAAAAAAAAACACCCCAAGGGAGAAAATAGGGGATGATTTATTGATTCTGTTGAAACTTGGCACACATATGTAGGTCTGATGACCCTACAACATAATAAAGGCTCGGAGACAGTCGATAAATCTCATCAACGGTTCACAGCAGCTACCTCGTGTTTGGGGTAATATGTACATATATGTACATCACATGTTCTGACTAACTGACTCACTGATTAACTGATATACGATCAACGCCTAGACCAAACCGCTGGACCTAAGAGCTAAAATTTTATATTCCATTCCTAAAGGGGTGAAAAGGTGGGTGAGGAGGAGGGTGAAAGTGAAAGTACAGTTGGTTTTGAAATTAGAGTCATGGAAATTAGTACTTCGGCTCTGCTTCACAAATAGAGATGAATGAATAACCCAAAGGGGTTAAATGGGGGTTGAAAGTCTGTATACTTATTTTTAAAGTTAGGATCATAAAATTTTTATTTGGGGGTGTTTGTCACAAATAAAAAATACATTTGGTGTTTTGAAAATTCAACTCCCAAAGGGTAAAATGAGGTTAAATTGGGATTGGAAGTTTGTAGAGAATTCTGTAATTTTTAAGTTGGGGTCATAAATTTGGCATTTGAAGTCTTTTTCACAAATAGAAGGAATATGTATTTCGTTTTTAATCAACCCCTGAAGGGGCGAAATGGGGTATTTTTTTTTAGACCATGGGAAGGTTTTGTAGTTAGTTTGAATTAGGGTAATAAAAATTGGTATTTGAGGTCTTTGTTACAAATAAAGAAATACGTGTTTCAGTATTTTTATAAATTCCGTCCCTAAAGTTTTAAAATTTGTTAATGAAAATTTTGTAAAAAAAATTTTTAACAAAAATTAAACCGACGAAAAAATCAACTGAAAAGCAAAAAATAAAATAAACCTTCTTAGTCTAAATGATAATTGAGCTCCTAAACTAATGTAAGTAACTGATTTTGAGTCTGCGCCAAACAAACAATTATCGAAGAACATTATCTATGAAAGAAGTCATCAAAACTCAGCCGTGCATCTCGCTGCCATCATTTTACGCTTCACCTAATTCAATTGCTAGTTTGTTTGGCGCCGACTCAAAATCAGGTACTTACATTAGTTTAGGAGCTCAATTATCATTTAGACTAAGAAGGTTTATTTTATTTTTTGCCTTTCAGTTGATTTTTTCGTTGGTTTAATTTTTTGTTGAGAAGTTTTTATTTTTTACTTTTCAGTTCCGTATTTCGTCGGTTTAATTTTTTGTTAAAAAGTTTTTATTTTTCAATTTTTTGTGCTAAAATCTACCAATTATTACCTACTTGTTTTTTTATTACTTCCAAAATACTTACTTACCCACCTTACTTCAACTATTACCAGTTAAATAATATGATTATCTACTTTTACTGTTTGTTGTAATATAAATTATTTTCGTTGTTCTGGTTAGTTTATTTCATTACTTTGTATATCATTCCATCCTCTCATAAAATATACTGATTTTGACGGAACAAGAATAATGTCAGTAGCGATCTGTCATTGTCAACTACGTATGTGTGTGCCAATGTTCACTAGTGAAAAATCAATTCTCCCCTATTTTTCTACCCGTAAGGGTGGCTAATTTTTTGAAATCCAAATATAAGGTATACCCTATCTATTAAAAAAAAGAATCATCCAAATCGAAGAACCCAGTACAAAGTTATGCCTGATAGAATCGGATAACGGACCAGTATTCAGAGGGTGAGTGATCAATATCCTTCATTTTGCTACCCTTAGGGGTGGATTTCTTCTTTTAAATCCAAATGGGACCAAAATCAAAGTTGACCCTATTCACTGAAAAAAGAATTATCGAAATCGGACGCCTCAGTAAAAAGTTATGCGTGATCATACATAAAAAAATATAATGGAAAAACATAAAATATACGGGTCGAATAGAGAACCTCCTCCTTTTTGGTTTCGTCGGTTAAAAATCAACGCCAATGAAGTCGCTGGTACCAACTAGTTCTAGTATATAACAGTCAATAGTTGAAGTAAGGTGGGTAAGTAAGTATTTTGAAAGTAAACCGAATAGAGTATGTAGGAATTACTAGATTTTAGCTATGAAAAAATTTAAAAATAATTTTTTTTTAACAAAAATTAAACCGTCGAAAAAATAAACTGAAAATCAAAAAATTAAATGAACCTTTTTTGTCTCAATAACTAAGCTCCAAAACTCATGTAAGTAACTAATTTTGAGTCGGCGCCAAACAAACAATCAACGAAGATCATCAAATTACTCCAAAGAAATAATCAAAACCAAATAACATAAGAATGCAACGTGTAATCTCCAGCGATAAACGATAACATTGAAAAAATGTGCTCCCCGCTCGACCACTCGCAACGACGTGTGCACTCACGTGTATGCCCGTTTGGGTGGATGTCTCGCTGATATAGACTTCGAGAACGCTTGGCAATTTTCTGCGAAGGGACGCACGCCGCGGTACACCCCGCTGCCATCATTTTACGATTTATGTAATTAATTTGCTTGTTGGTTTGTTTGTTTGGCGCCGACTAAAAATTAGTTACTCAGATTAGTTTTGGAGCTAGGTTAATGAGACTAAAAAGGTTCATGTTATTTTTTTCATGTTTAGCTTGCGGAAGTAAATATTTTTCATCTATCACAAATTCACTGCCACTACTCATAACTGGATCGGAACTCTCTACGGTGCAAGAGCTCATATGGGAAAAAATTGTCAATCGATCATGTTTCCCACGTGGAATTGACTCCGATACTGATGAAATTTCAGAATACTACAAGCTCTTGACATTTTTGAAATTTATACCGACCACGTTCGTCGAGCAAAAGTAACAATGATCCGTGTGATTTTGTGGTTCTAAGCATCGGCGATGAAAATGGAATATAGATTCTTCGCTCATCGACCATTTGTATAGCTTGGTTCGACACCCATTGCAAAACTATTTCGGTGCCCATGGCTTTACTGTGCCACTTATACTGAATCCAAAGTTGTGTTATGACTTCACCCTTTTTGGTAACGATATATCCGCCAAAAACATAGTAAAAATACTCTGCACTGATTTTACACGACTTTCTTGGCATTTTCACTACAACAATGAAAATACGGCATGAAACGAACATGCGATCAGCTGTTAGTTGTTGTGAGACCGCAATACTACCAATATGAGAAATCAAAGAAATCTGACCTGATGGAGGAAAACGAGCTACGGATTGAAAAAACACTTTTGTCTTCTCGGATCCAAAAATTTACCGTAATTTGTAAACCTGTGATATTATACGTATCCTTAGAACCTCAATCCCTATTGAATTATAAACTAAAGTCCGACCCTTCATAATTTGCTTGTTTATTGCCAAACTAACTCAAAAACTTGAAATGTTATATATATATATATATATATATATATATATATATATATATATATATATATATATATATATATATATATATATATATATATATATATATATATATGGAACCACCCCTGTAAAATACGCATTTTTCAGTCATTCTCAGGAATCTTTTTTCTGAAAATTGAGCATCAAAAACTGCATCTTGACACAAATTTTCATAACTTTAGTTTCATTTCCAAGGCACTCTATGGTTTTTTTTCTTCGTTAAAAACGGCAAAAAATTATTAGACAATTTTTGTTTTGAAATTTGACCACACCACTGGATTCGTAGTCGTTATAAATGAAAATCATGAAAATTTCATGCGAAAATATTGGTTAACAACGAAGTTACAACAAATTACATTTTGGAAACAAAGTATTTGATATTAATTTTCATTTAGATTATAGACATATTTAAAATCTGTCAACAATGCCTACAGAGTAGAACACCAGTAAATTTGTACAGCGGAAATCCGAAGTCAATAGCTCATTCCGTTCTACAGTTATAACTCCTGAAAGTATGGTAATGTGAGCGATTTCTGGTGGAAGCGATTTTGTAATAAAAATCTAACTACGCCACTGGATTTGTGAACTATATTCCCTTAAAATCATTTATTTAACTTCAGGTTATAAGTGTATTCGAAAATAACAGAAAATTAAAAATTCATTTTCAAGTTATGCAGTTTTCAATAGCCGATAAAAACGAAATAAACCGAATCAAGTTTCAAGGTATCAAAATTATTTATTCAATAATGAAACAGAAAGCAGGACAAAAAAATATTTCTTTTTTTTTATCTGCAAAACTCAACTGAAACAATCTTCAAGAGAAGGAATCAATAATTTGAGGAAAGCTGAACTAATACAATGGGCATAGGTATTGTACTAAATCAATAGTGGGCTGTGATTTAGTACACTACAAATCGCTCACATTACCATACTTTCAGAAGTTATAACTGTTGAACGGCATGAGCTATTGACTTCGGATTTTCGCTGTACAAATTCACTTGTGCTCTACTTTGTGTCGGCAGTGTTGCCAGATTTCAAATATGTCTGCAATCTAAATAAAAATCATAATCAAATACTTTGTTTCCAAAATTAAAGTTGGTGTAACTTCGTTGTCAACCAATATTTTTCCATGAAATTCTGATGGTTTTCATTTATATCGACTACAAATTCAGTGGTGTAGTCAAATTTGGAAAAAAAAGCTTTATAAACTTTTGCTGTTCTTGACAAAGATAAAAAACCATAGAGTGCCTTGGAAATGAAACTAAAGTTATGAAAATTTGTGGCAAGATAACAGTTTTTTTTTTATGCTTAATATTAGAAAAAATATTTTTGAGATTGACTGAAAAATGCGTATTCTACAGGTTCCATTTTGAATGTGAATATATATGTATATATATATTTATATATATATATATATATATATTGTTATGATTGGTTGGTTATTGATTTTAAATTTATATATATTTTCACGAATTTATTTCACAGATTTTAATTTCTGAATCCCTATCATAACAAATGAAAACTCCGGCTATGTTATCTTACCATTCTCTTTTTAAACCTCTCTTTCTTATCCTATCCCAGCTCAGGTACGCCTATGAACATGAGTCAGCTCCATCTCAGCAGTCGGTTCTGTGATCTGTATTGCCGACTTGGCACTAACGATTCGATAAGAAATGCTGTTCAGTGGGAAAAAAGTGTGGTTAGATAAAACACAGATTGCAGATAATGAATAAATGGTTGTTTTCATTCAGCTGAGAACCTCAAAACTGCCCTACTCTGCGATAAATACCTTATACTAAAAAGAAACAATAATACGAAATGGTGAAATTTGAATATAAGTGATGATTATTAATATGAAGAATATTTGAAATTATGGTCAGTCCTTTAGCATGGAATTTTGATGAATGTTCAGCCAAAACAATGTAAACAGTGGATCAGACACTTAGAGTTATTGGATAGATATACGAAAAGTTGCACTTTGGTGAGTTCGGTGATTAGAATACCTTGTTGCTCCTTTTCCTGTGATGTTTCCAGCCCCGTGGACGTACTTTTGGAATTGCAATGACAGCTTACGTTCGTTCTCTCATGGATTTCTCTTCTATACCAGGTGAGTGGAAATTTTTGATAACTTATTTCTCCCAGTTGTGCTATTTAGGAATTTCTCTCGTTCAGGAATCTTTTAACCAGTTCTTTCTTGAATTGTCTATTAATATCTCTTTCAAATTTTTGAACGTGGCTTCCTTTTTGTAACTTTTTTCAATCTTCTCCAAACTTGTTATCCTCTCTCATGGCAACACACATCCTTTTTATTTTCTCACAGATTTTTGAATTTTGTGTCACTTTCTACCTACTTATTTGTTATTCTAATTACTACTATTTACAAATTGGTATAAAATTATATTTTTACAATTTCTGGTATCATCACATCTTTCATATATCATCACTTTTCCCACAATGTATAGTAAACTATACTAAGTAATATAGTAACTTATTATAGTTGAATTATATTTGTAGTTATTTAATTGATTGATTAAAAATATTTTCACCTGATGGAATCCTAATTTTTTATGGGAATGAAGGTGGTCGTAGAAAAAGTATAGTACACAACTCGAGTCGTAAGACAAAACTTTTTCTAGTCGTGCGTAATATGCTCCTTACACCTCTTGTTATGTAATATACTATTACGTATATTCAGAATTGCTGAATATTGAGGGAACGAAATTGAAAAATGTGTCTGTCTGCAGGAAAATGAGAGACATTTCAGATACCTACAACTACCTGGATTCAATGTGATAGTGTTTACTCCTATTTTGAACATTAATTATCTCTCGTTTCAATGTTTCGAAAAAATTCGTTCAACCAAAAAGTTCAAGTACTCCTGTTTTCTGAGCCGAAACCGATATATTTACATTGTTATCAGTTTATTTGAATGATTTCATGTGCCCAACGCACTTTTGACGAACCTACATTTCAGTCACGCTCTACAAACTAATTAATTAACCAAATTCTCGAAAATACAAAACAGACGTTTTCACCGCCTTATCATTGGTCGTTATTGTTATAGATATGGATATTTCGTAATAAGTGGGAATTTTAATTTTCACTCGAAATTGCCAGCGATAATTATAATGACTAACAAAAACTGATAAATTGAAAACATTACGACTTGTTCTAGCATACTCATCGTTTGGACTGTGAATATTACTGTAGTCTGAGAGAAAAAATGAATTACAAAATTTTTGCCATTTTTGCGTCCATATCTGTATTCCAGGTGAGTTAATTACCCATAAGAATATTTTTGGATAAACAAATTAGAGAGTACACTTCATTATTTTCAAATTCAATAACTACTTCTTCCCTTTGGATAATAACTTCTCCTATGTGTGACTCCTCTATATCATCTTTCACAAAAAATTATTCTTTTCCCAAGTTCTACTGAACCTATTCAACCAAAAAGCAAAAGAAACCCTCCTTAGTCTCAATAACAACTAAGCTCCTAAACTAATGTGGGGAACTAATTTTGAGTCGGCGCCAAACAAACTAGCAATTGAATTAGGTAAAGCGAAAGCGGCGTCTTTTTTATTTTAAAGAAATTTATTGATCTTCTTTAGCTCAGATATTATTAAGACTAAGGTTTCTTTTTTCGTCCGTTTAATTTTTAAATTTTTTGTGGCTGAAATCCACTAATAACCACCTACTCAATTGAATCCAGGTATCCATTATATTGTAGTGTCATCAGAAATACATATGTGTGCCAAGTTTCATCAGAATCGGTTCACAGATGAAAAATCAATCATTTCCTATTTTTCTACCATTAGGGGTGGATTATTCCTTTTCAAATTCAAATATGACCAACTCTAAAGTATACCGTATCCAATAAAAAAAGAATCATCTAAATCGGATATAAAGTTATGAGTGGTAGAATCGGTTAACGGTTGAAAATTCAGTGGGTGAACGATAAATATCTCCCAATTTTCTACCAATGAGGGTGATTTTTTTTTCAAATTCAAATGGGACCAATTAAAAAAAATCATGGAAATCGAATTACTCTGTGAAAAGTAATGCGTGGTCATACATAAAAAAATATACTCGTCGACTAGAGAACATCCTCTTTTTTTTTCGTCGTTTAAAAAACTAAACCAGTATGAGAACTATGTAACAGTGTATACCGACGCCTCAAAAAACAGATCAGGGAGTTAGCTCAGCTATAATAACAACAGACGAAATATTGGAATTCAAGCTACCACAAGCTACATGCATATACACAGCAGAACTCTTTGCAATACTGCAAACATTAATTTTCCTTGAGAACCATCCTGCTTATAATAGACTCACTGAGCGCTCTTAAGAGTAAACAGCAATTATGCAGGCAATCCCAGCATATTACTGATAAAAAACAAAATATATAGGATCGAAGAGAAAAAAAGTAATATTGATATGGGTTCCATTTCATATTGGAATTGCTGGCAATGAATAAAATAATCGATAAAAAACCGCTTCAAGGACAAGCGTTTATTCAAATGCAGTAAAAGGTAAAAAATAATCGCTTTGGATGTGTGACGTAGGTTATTTCGTGTGTCGCGCAAAGTTTTCAGTTCGAATACAAAAACGACTTTTTAGTGCATTTGAATAGAAGCTTGTCTTCAAAAAGGTTTTTTATTAATTATTTTATTTTGTGCTTCTAAGTACTTGAGTTAAAGCATCGTTATTATTCCTGTAAGTTCTGAGTCCTTCAATGAGGAGACCATCCAAATATTAACTCATCCGCCATCTTGGAGTTGCCATCTTCAATTTATGAATTTTAACTAATAATTGATAATCTTCGACAAAATTCATAATATCCCACTCCAAAAACCCCGACATCGGGCCATAATTACGAAACTCGTCCGCCATCTTAAATTTGTAAATGTTGATATAAAATTCATAATTTCCGACCCCCAAAACTCCTACTCACCAATTTAGAATAGAATCGGACTATAAACACCGAGATCGTCGGCTATCTTGGAGCCGCCATTTCGATTATGAATTTTCCTTCAAAATTCATAATCTTCGATACCAATTTTGAATCGAATCGGGCCATGAACCTGAATTTTGTTCCATCTTGGAGCGCCATTTTGTTTTTCTCTATAACAAAAATTCCATTAGCCGCCAGTTCGATTTCATAAATTTTGAAAACCCCCACATACAAATTTTGAATAGAATTTTAATTTTAAAGAAATTCATAACTCCGCCCCGAAAACCCCCCACATACCAATTTTGAATCGAATCGGACCATAATGATAAAACAGGTCCGCCATATTGGAGCCGCCATTTTGTTTTTTCTCTAACAAAAATGTCATAATGCATTGTTACCGGAATTATCAACACTTGCCAAATTTCAGGTCAATCGGATGACGGCAAATGCTCCAAAAATGGATTACAAATTTTGAACCGGAAACTGATAGAATGCTACAGTGACAGAATGACATGCGAATGAAGCAAAATAAATAAAAGCTTGTCAAAAGCAGACATCGCAGCCAAAGGAGGTCAAGGATAATCACGAAAACAACTGCGTCTGATATTAAAACATTCATCAAGAGTACGGCCAAAGATGAGAAATAGAGAGAATGGACGCAATCAAGCTAGAAACTAGCCGAAATAAAAACATCCGCAAAACCCTAGACGTACCTTCCCAAAAACCAGGAAACATCAGGTTATCCTCTGTCGACTGCGTAAAGCTTTCGCAAAACTTCCTCCACGGCCTTTTTGAGCAGAAGGCTAATATAAACATACCTCTTATCCAATAATCTCACGTTATGTTCCTCGGAACTAACGGGGATCGTCACAGGGAGGAGTCGTGTCCCCTCTGCTATGGGGCCTCGTGGTGGATGGCCTCCTAGTAAAAATAAAAGACTTCGGCTACTACATTCAGGCTAACACGGATGACATTGTCATCCTGGTCGGTGACCAGGGGTGGATTAATGGTGCCCTTCAGTAGGGCTGAGCGTGAACGCTGAAAAGACGGAGGTGGTTCTTTTTAACATAAAAAGCAAACCAGGGGACCTCCCAAACGTCCAACACACTGGGAGGTCGCTGCAATACAAAAGCTCAGTTAAGTACCTTGAAGTCATCCTTGACTCCAAGCTAAACTGGAACCAGCATATCGAACACAGAGTTCGGAATACCACAGCTACGTTCTGGGTATGCAGAAGGGTATTTGGCAGTACGTGGGGGCTCAGCCTCAAGATTCTATACTGGATCTACACGACTCTCATACTCCCATTGATTACGTATGGAGCCATCGTATGGTAGCAAGGTACAGCATCCGACAAATCAAAAACCAAATTAGTTGGGGTACAAAGACTAGCCTGTCTTGCGACTTGTCGGGTTTCCGCGAGAGTGAGGCAGCATACAGGTTTTTAAGCACGTCTCCATTCGAGGTGCTGTCTCTTAGGTGGCGCTATCGTGAACGAGAATTTTCATGGCCTAGCTGAATGGAAAGAGTGTAGTCAAAGGCCAGCCATTTCCCGTCCGGCCTTTTTGAGGGTCTTTTTGTTGCCTTCCTGGCTCTGGACCGCAGAAACGAGATGTCGCCACCATCTCTACCGAATTCCTCGGTGAGGTCGCCTGTAAGGTAGTGGGCTAGGTCCATTGTTGAGGGGTGGCGTACTATTCGTCTCTAGACCACTTCTCGCAGTTGACTGGTAGCGGTGTCATGAAATATAGACTCGGGGCATGTCAACATCTTGTATGCCTGGACAATGGATGCCACTTCCACCAGGTCCGCCATTGGTAGTGTACCTGCACCCCCTTTCTTCATTGGCACGTAGAGCAGTTCAGGGCTGTCCCTCTGGGGACGGTTCATCCAGGTTCTCAGGGCTTTCTTCACCTTCTTGTCTGGCACTTTCAGGGGATTTTTTTGGACTTGACAGTCCCTCAGGACAAACGATATTTTCGGCAGAATAGAAGTACTGAGGTCGTCAATTTTCTGTCACGGTGCCAGTAGAGATGTGACCAGTCGCTCGCGATCAGATGTCATCTTTTCGATGGTGTCTTCCGGCGATTGATCGACGTGATAGCCCGTTGGGATACCGAGGTGTTCATATGCCTGTCCTTCCGCTAGCGCTGGAAACTGGTTACCTTGGATGTGGTACTACACCATGTGACAAATGTTCCGCTGAAATGAGGACGGCACCCACTAGGGCGCTGGAGAAACTCCAACCAATGGCGGAGCGAGGGGATTTTTGGACATTCTCGATTATGGAATCAATCGTTAAGGACTGTCCACTCCTTGAGATACCGGTGGACAGTTCTTTACCTGTAATACGATTCAGCAAAAGGCCGCACTCAGTCATCCTCAAAAAGAAGGACTGGGCTACGGCACCGCCTGATCCCCACCAATTGGATCATCTGGTACACAGATAGCTCCAAGAAGGGTGAAACAGCTGGCGCAGGGGTATCCGGGCAATCTACAAAAGCGGAACTCTACTACGCCCTGGGAAAATTTGTTAGAGTATTTCAGGCAGAAGTTTTTGCCATACTTGCCTGTATAAGAGAAAATATCAATAGAGGCTACCACGGCCAACAAATCACGATATGCACAGACTGCCAAACGGCGATCAAGGCCCTCACATCGTACAAGCTACTGATGTCTGAATGCATTGACGATCTACAAAGGCTATCCATCGCTAACAAGGTAAAGCTACTGTGGATCCGCGTCCGTGCCCGGAAACGAATGGGCCCGACCATTTGGCCAGAACAGGTGCAAAATCTCAACGATTGGACCAGAACCAATACTAGGAGATCATGGAGCCTCTCAAGCATGGAGAGAGGCTCCTGACATGAGACAATCGAAACTCCTCATCGAAGGCCTTTCTACTAAGAGGGCCAAGACTCGACCCACAGTTAACAGAAAGGAAAGTGGTAGGGCTCCTCACGGGGAACTGCCATCTAAACAGCACCGTAGGTACTACGGATGACATTGAATGCAGGTGGTGCTTTTTTTGTCAAAGGAGAGGAAATCTTGCATAGACTCCGGTCTTCCCGGGGTGCCTGATTCTTACGGACTCCTCTTTTCGTCCTGCCCCTCACATCGGGATCCGCTTTCGCATTACTTCAGTATGAGGGCTGTCCTTTTATTCAGGGAATTCTGCTTTCTCTTTCCTTGGTTTCTATTATTGATCTTACAGTACTATATGTTTGTTTCCACGTTTCTTCAGATTCCATCAATCCCTCCATCATGTTTTGGGCGTCGAATATCTTATTGTTTGAGCTCCTTGTGTCACCATCTGGGGCACAGAAACGAGGTATGTGCCGCATCGTCAGCTGCTCGGCAGTATAGACATTCAGAGACTGCTCTCCTTCGTTCAAAAAGGTATTTCTCAAAGCAGCCGTGACCTGTCAATGCGTGTGTGAGGGACTAGTCGGCTTCGTATGTCCTTGATGAGGCTCCAGGTGCAGCGCCCATACTTTCCCTGATTCCACTTTTCCTGCCAGCGTGTCATTAAATAGCTCTAGCCGTGTCTCCGGGTACTCAGTTGTAGTTTTCGTTTCTCTCTTGGATTTGCAGTTCTATAGTAGGGAGTCAGCTACTCACATCCTCACGGAATGTGGGAACGGGCACCTCAAGAGTATAGTTCTGAACTCGAAGAGTGTGAGAAAGGTATCGCTTAGAAGGCTGGCCTCTTTTGTTCGCAAAATAGGCTACCTCCAAAACTGAACCAATTCATAGCAGTGGTGGGTGCATAATGGGCCCTATGGAGAGGCCTACATACTTAAGGTTCTGTCCGCCCACAAACTTTCAACTTACTTACTAATTCATCAATTATTTTGGTGCACGCAGTACCTCATCAGGATGGGTTTTTACAATTGGATATATTTTATCGATTCTTACTTTAATTTTTCCCCGATTTTGAAAAGTTATATACCCATGAAAACCAGTCCTCAAGTTTTTGAATTTTCAATGTGACGTCATTCTCTCAAATTATCTTGTCTTCTGTTGTCAAGAAAAGCCATCTTGTCTTGTATTATCTCGTCTCAAGTGACCCTTCCTCTTGTCTCGTCTTGATTTTTTAGAGAGAAAAAACCCCTCAAGACGTGGCAAGAGGCAAGAATCATTTGTTTTGATGACATTACTAAAAAATTCGTTAGGGCAAAAGTTTTTTCTGATTTCAACCTCTCCAAGGCACTTTAGTTCTCATAATGAATTTTACAAAAAATCGTATGAGCCTACAATGTGAAAAAAAAATAATCATCGGAGCCAGAATTTCCTGAAGAATATAAAAATATCAAAACATACAGGTTGTACCGTTTTTAGTTCAAAACATAGGTCTATTTCCGGTGAATCCGGAAGTGCAAAAAATGTGACTGCTATGTCAGAATGTGCTTTGTATCCCGCATATCAAACCCATTTGTTTAAATAGCTCTAAAAAAAATATTGAAATTGGTGTGATAGTGAATCCAAACTCCAAACGAAGCAATAATATTGTACAATAACTCAAGTGATTTTTGTTTCAGTATGTTCGCTGCGCAGACGAACGGTTGGAAAATTGCAGGAACAAAATCTTGGATCATTTCAATAACTTGAAGTCTGGAAAATCACCGGAATGCTTCGATACTTCGAAGTTACAAGGAGTTACGGATGAATTTGAAAAATTTCAGAAAGCCATCCCAAGCGACTGCAAAGATATGTCACGAGAATGTTTTGGGAAATTGGCGGAATTCATAAAACAACAAAGCTCCGAAATGACGACAATGCTTCCCGATTTGTTGCAGAAAATGGGACAGGCCATCGCTCCTTGTATAAGCGAGGTGAAGGAAATAACCACAAATCTGGATGAGTACATAAGGAATGGTTGTGAAAATCCAAAATGATTTCTGCGGATAATTTTGAGAATAGTTCCATAATATAGCTCATTATGATCGTGTGTTTTATTTATATTGAATATGTTGTTAGATAGTGATTGATTTTCAAAATTAAATCAATGTTTCTGCTATGAGTTGGAATGAAAAAAACACGGTTTCTATTCTTTTCTCTTCTCGTTCCTTCACTATTTTTTCATAACCTTCAATTTCTTGGTCAGCCATATGCTTGTAACAGTACAGGAATTGACAGTATTTTTGTTTTTCAATAATATCTTAATATCCAGGCTATCTGAAATGTCACCAATTTGTACCATTAACGAATTTATCTGATGGCATGTCATAATGTCAACGTTATGTCACTCAATTTTGATGACATAAGGAAGCTCATTATGGTACTTAGTCCCATAATGAATTCATTATGGTACTGAGTACCATAATGAAATTCTATATGAAAAACATGTGATGGTGGGATCAAAAAAGTTCATTCAAAATGCATAACTATGTACAAAACTATTTATTATAAATGGTAAAAGAGCAATTACTACAATTTGCAATAATAATTCCAATGGATTCTAGAGTTTTTACATCAGTAGTTGATGCTTTTTGGTAAACTTGTAATCATGTTTGGTTGTTGGCACCAATAATTGCTTCTGATATTTCTTTCTTCTGCAACAGTATTGGTTGGTTGGTTGGTTGGTTGGAAGCTGACGAGCCAGAGACAGGGTTGGCACTTAGCTTCCCTTGACACTGCGACCAGCTGGGGTCTATTGTATCACTCTGTCGTCAGTGGTTCCTCATTCAAACAGGTTTGTGCCTTTAATTAGGTTTAGAAGCCTGTTGATAAGGTTCTTCGGATTTATGCCTGTTTCCGGGCTGATCTCTCCAAAGGTTCTGTGTCGCCTTCTACTTAGGGCGTCACAGTCGAAGATAATGTTTTCCTCCTCTTCATCACATAGCCTACTCTCCACGGTTTCCCTGCGTACTCCCATGGTGTTAAGGTGTTTTCTTAGGCCGCAGTGTCCAGTCAACAGACCTATTATTATACGAGCCTTCGTTCTGTTCTGTTTGGATGCCCTACCATGACTATGCTGTGTATTTGCCCGACAGTTTGATCCCAATATTGTTGGTGTCTTCTTTTTATCCGCTCGTCGATCAGGGTCCTGCATCGGTTTTTGCTAATCCCATGTGCAGGTTCTGGCCCTGTGAATAGCGTTTCAGATGCTTGTCTAGCTGGTCCGCTTTGACGTTGCCTTCAATGCCTCTATGACCTTGCACCCACATCAAGGTGACCTTGTTGTGTTTGGCCAGCTCGATGAGGTTCTGGAGGCATTCCCAGACCAGTTTGGACTTTATCTGCAACAGTATTGCTTTTCCATCCGCTATTTCATATACACTCCGTGATTTTTCCGGCAAAAGGGAGTTCACGATATTTCGCGTCATTTCTTCCAAATCAGAAGGTAAACTACCAGTTTCAGAATCACTCATTATTATTCAAATTATATTTAATTCTACGTGACAATTGTGTTTGACAGAAGATAAATAAATATTGCCGTTACAACCTGACGTTGTCAAGGAAATGGCAAAACACAGCTCACTAACCTACTAATATTTGAAACTACACATATACTTACTCCTTTAAAAATAGTTGTCATTGTGACATGTCAAAAATGCAGTTTTGAATTTTTCGAAAATGTATTAATATAAAGGCCATCAGATAAAATTTTGTATGTAATACGAATCATAAACAATCATTATGGCACACGTCGTGCTATCGGACTCGGCTACGCCTCGCCCAATAACATTCACGACCTGTACCATAATGATCGTCTTTATGATCCTTATTACATGAATAACTATTATATGATACAATTTTCCATACTATCAAAGGACCCATTCGACATTTAGCGCAATCAATTACAGATTGTTGCTATGATAGAACAATACAGTGCTTCTCAAAAGTCCCCCCCCCCTCTTATTTTTGGATCGATTATACATAAACAAGTGAAATTTGGAAACTGAATATTGAAGGTTGTAAACTTCCCTACTAGTGATGATAGATGACGAAATCGTCAAAGATGACGTAACAAGGCCATTGTGACCAATAATTTTAAATGGAACCCTACGGCAAGCGTCACCTCTTTTGAAAGGTATCGAAAAAACCTATTCAATGATACTAATTTTGTTTGTATTTATGGCAGTTTAATGACTCATTAGTAAACTTAAAATTTAAATTCCATTCAGTATGATATTAATTACAGATTTAAGAATCAGTATCTACTTAAAGAAATTGCTCGAAATGACCTCCATTTACTTCCTGACAGTGAAATATCCCATTTTTGAACTCTTCTCGTACTTTTGCAAATGTGTCTGCGGAAACAGCCTTACATTCTGCAACAATACGTTGTTTCAAAACGTCAATATTGTCAGGTTCAGTGGCGTAAACCTTCGATTCAAGGTACCCCCAGAGAAAGAAATCCAAAGGTGTGAGGTTAGGTGATCGAGCTGGCCATTCCGTTGAACTTCGTCGTCCAATCCATCTACCACGATACTCCTCATCCAAATACCGTCTTACTGCACCGTAATAGTGTGGAGGAGCACCATCCAGTTGGAATGTTATTTCCAAATTGCCGAATTCATCTGGATTATCTTCCAAAATTTCAAGGATTGACGGTTCTATTGCGTTTTGCAACAGCTCCAGATAAGCCTCATCAGTTAAATTAGTATTTGAAAAAGGATGCCCAACGATGTGGTTTCCCAGGATACCTGCCCAAACATTCACCTTCTGGGAAAAGTGGGTATGTGTTTCACGAAACAGGTGAGGATTTGCGTCACTCCAGTACCTCACATTCTGTGTATTTACATTTCCATTTAGATAGAAAGTACTTTCGTCACTAAAACAAATTGTTTTGACATAGTCTGGCTGTTGTTTAATTTTAGTTTCCATATTTTCACAAAATTCCAGTCTTCGGTCTGGGTCGTCGTCTGAGAGTTGATGAACCATTTTTAATTTGTATGGATGAAATTTGTTTTTTTTTCAACACCCTGTGTACTGTACTTCGACTGACTTCACAGGTAGATGCAACGTGAGTTGTTGAAGAAGTAGGATTGACTATTACTTCTGCCTGTATATCAATTTTTTTCTCGTCAGAAATTTTTGGTCTGCCAGATCGTTTCGCATCATTGATACTACCCGTTGTTTCAAATTTACGAAGGAGCCCCCTTAAATAAGTCCTCGAAACGGGACGATCGAGAAACCTCTCATTAAAAATGCGTTCTCCTGCATGAATATTATGTCCAGTTTCACCAATAATTAGGATCGCTGCTACTTTATCACCTGAAGCACGTACCATTTCGCTTCTTGAATCACTTAAACGTTCGGCTCACAACAGTTCAACAAATTATTGAAATGTACAAAAATATTAAAAGTACCAAAAGCTGCTAAAACAGTTAAACGTTCGATCAACAATACACAAATTATTAAATGTACAAAAGCTTGGACAATTACAAAAACGTCAAATTAGGGAGACTAACAAAAACGTCAGCTCATTTGACAACTATCCAGAGGCGGAGCTTGAATTTGGAATTTTAGTATTAACTAATTTAATTCATCACAGCTTTGCGTGTTTTAAAAGCGAGTTGCCAAAACTGCCATAAACACGAACAAAAATAGTAGCATTAAATAGGTTTTTTCGATACGTTTTAAAAGAGGTGTCGTTTGCCGTAGGGTTCCATTTAAAATTATTGGTCACAATGGCCTTATCACGTCATCTCTGAGGATTTCGTCATCTATCATCACTAGTAGGGAAGATAACAACCTTTAATATTCAGTTTCCAAATTTCACTTGTTTATGTATAATCGTTCCAAAAATAAGAGGGGGGAGGGGACTTTTGAGAAGCACCGTATAATAGACCAAGATCCCACTGCGTGATTACTACCCCTATCTGTTAATGAAACCAAAACTCATTTTTAGAGATGATTATTGATATAATTATACGTTTATGTCGGGTTGCCTAGCAAAGAGTGACCGCAAGTACTTTCAATTAAAATTTAATTAATTGATTCTTTTCGAACATCTACAACCATCAGGTAATGAGAAGAATTATAGTTCATTTGAAAGAGAGATATATAGAGAACTTGAAAAGTTTGGGTTGCCGCTTTTCACTTGGATGTAACCTCTTGGCAACCAGGTGTGAACAGGTATCAATTTGTCGAACTTCTACCCTCATGTTTTCCTCTACACGATGATATAGGGTTGCCTGTGT
Organism: Gonioctena quinquepunctata; assembly: GCA_018342105.1. Taxonomy (NCBI): domain Eukaryota; kingdom Metazoa; phylum Arthropoda; class Insecta; order Coleoptera; family Chrysomelidae; genus Gonioctena; species Gonioctena quinquepunctata. The sequence continues at coordinate 90,226 of JAFIRS010000382.1, read as the reverse complement.
GAAACCGGCCGCAAATAGGGGTTGCCAGCTTATAAAGCTACATAAGAGTGAGATAAAGCGCATGACACCGCGTCGCTTTAATTCTAAAGTGTTAATAATGTTATTGTTCCATCGTAAAACAATAAATACAGAGTGGGCCATTGAAAACGAAACAGCGGCTCTGTAGGTCGGCAGACCCGAATTATATAAAAACGCTCGGACACATCAACAACATTTTCGAGGGGACTGAATTTTTAAATGCCAACATATGGCAAGTGACACCTCGTTGAAAAGGTATTCTCCTTCTCAATATCAAACAACAAAAATAAATTAATTCGATCGATTTGTTTCCGAGATGAAGGAACTTGAAGTTTATTACTCTTTATTCACTCAATCAATAAAAATAACATCTTACAATGCAACAGTTTAAAGATAATTATCATTGTCGAAGAATTAAACGATCGTACTGTTTACCAACAAATAACATGCAATTCCGTTTCAAATTTTTATTTATCCTCATTTACTTGATCGAAAAGTTTAAGGTTCTCAAGAATCGATAAAAAGACGTTTTCTCGAATTGACTCAAATGTGAGTACAACAAAAACATGTATCAGACAATTTTTTTCGCCAAATCGCAATTGTGGACGTCTATCAGTGTCGAACTGATCTTTATTTGAACGACATTAGCGTGAATTACTTGACTAAAGCTGCTGAATATCTTTTCACAATAATGTGTATACGATCGCGGAAAGGGTTGAAATAATAATCATTTTTTTCAAGAAAGATGAGTGCGGTAACCGTACAGCTAATTTGTTCAATGAAACGCATCCAGATAAACTTGTTGCTAGAAAACACGTTCTACAATTAGTGCAATAATTTCGTCAAACTGGATCAGTAGCCAACAAAAAACGAGACCCAGAACGTGAATTTCCGTTGAGAAATGGAGCTGTTGAAGTTGCACTTTGAGGACAAGTTTATACAGAGCCAACATTGAACACAAGGAAATTGGCTAGTGTTACCAATATCAGTAGAACCAGTATCCGCCAAATCCTGAAACATCATAAATTCCACCCCTACAAAATACATTTGGTACAATAATTGAATGAAGATGATTCTGACAGGGGACAGGGATTTTGTGAAATGATGACTACGAGAATAGATGCTGATGAGAATTTCCTTTTCAACATCTGCTTTTCTGATAAGTCTACATTCTTTTTGAATTCGACTGTGAATCGTCATAATTTTCGTTATTGGTCAGATGCCAATCCACATGTTTTCCACGAAGTCCATACTCAAACTGCCCAAAAACTCAATGTCTGGGCCGGTATTTTTGGGGACCGTTTGATTGGACGAGTTTTTTTTCGACGGTAACCTAACAGGAGAAACTTATTTGGAATTATTGAATGAATTTGTTTATCCACAATCAGTAGACATCATTGAAAATGACGATCGTTACCATGAAGACCACTTGATATTTCAACAAGACGGGGCACCTTCACATTATGCACAGCCTGTTAGGGCGTTTTTGGATAGAATGCTTCCTGGAAGTTGGATTGGAAGAATAGGCTCCATATAGTGACCAGCCAGATCTCCAGATTTAACCCCACTCGACTTTTTCCTGTGGGGTCCCTTGAAAAACCAAATCTTTGCAACCGAACCAGAATCTCTGGAAGATTTACGAAGGAGAATTATTGAAGAATGCCGTCGAATAACGCCGGCAATGCTACGAAATGTGAGGTCTCGTTTTGAACAAAACTTGTACTATTGTATGGAAATGGGTGGTAGACAGTGTGAACATTTAGTTCATTGACATTGATAATTATTGCGACAGTTGCTTTATCAGATATTGTTTTCATTGATTGAGTGAATAAAAAGTTATTTCCCAACTTCAAGTTCCTATATCTCGAAAACGAATCGATAGAATTAATTTATTTTTGTTGTTTGATGTTGAGAAGGAAAATACCTTTCAAATGAGGTATCACATGCCATATGTTGCCATTTAAAAATTTAGGGGTGGCGGTCACAGCTCCGAGGGATGGGATGTATTTCGGGTGAATTTCATCGCGAACGATGTCTCCCTCGAAAATGTAGTTGACGTGTCCGAGCGATTTCATATAATTCGGTTCTGCCGACCTACAGAGCCGCTGTTTCGTTTTCAATGGCCCACTTTGTATAGCATTGAACTAACTGTGGAATCTACATGAACGACTACGGGTATCACACGTTTTTAAAAACGTAAATTAAAAAGATAAGCAAGAATTTGAAGATTTCTGCAAAACTCAAACAGTAAATTAATATGTCCATAGCCACTACGTAAATAATATATTGCATAAGCAACAGAGTGTGTCCAATTAAGTCGGCACCATATGGAAAACTTTTTTATTATTTGTTTTATGAAAAACAGTTATTCCTTATAAACATTTCTGCATGGCCTAAAACACAAAATGAAATGATCAGATATAAATTTTTTGCATTTGTATACGAGGTTTGTCGAAAAATGTAAATTTTGCTCCTTATTTTCAAAATATCGACGTTTTTATCAGAAAAATTGATCTCAATTGAAAGCTACGGTCAGATATTCAATTTTTTCCATCTACCATGAAAAAACATTTTAATATTTTTTGGTATGAATAAATTATAATTTAATTTTCCAAATTACAAATTATGTGTAGTATCAATTTGAACACATGTCGACTTTTTTTGATTGATGATTGATGAACATTTGATTTTTCAATGCATCCTAGATTAAAATTCGACGTGTGTACAAATTGATACTACACAGAATTTGTCAGTGCATCTTAGAATGTCGATCTGTAGACATAAATTATCAATGCTAATAAAAAGAAGAGTTAGTAAAAGTAACAAAATCTGTTTTTCATGGTAGATGGATAATATTGGATATCTGTCCTTAGTTTTCAATAAAGATTGTGGATATTGTAAAAAGTAAAGGTACTTTACTCTTGAGCTTGATTTAAATTTTTCGACAAAGCTCGTATACAAATGCAAAAAATGTATATCTGATTATTTCATATTTGGTTTCACGCCATGTAAAACTTTTTATCAGAAATAACTTTTTTTCATAAAACAAATAATAAAAAAGTTTTTCAAATGGTGCCAACGTAATTGGACACACTGTAACTTATATAGTAAAGCTCCGCTAATCCGGATCAATTAAAATGGAGACAATTCGAATTAGTGAAACATCCGGATCATTGAAACCTTTTCAAAAGTCACAAAAATACGCTATATACATATTATATACCGTAGGGATTTATTAACACAAAATACAAACCAGTAACATAATATTAGGGTGACGTTCATGGCGAACCACCGCTCAACATATGATGAACCAGATTTAGGAATCACAAGTAATCCTTGGAAATAATTATCTTTTCCATCCAATAGCTGTCGAAACTTTTGGTGTCTTTGGCCCTGAATCTCTGTCTTTTATTCATGAAATTGGAAGGAGAGTGGGCCGCGCTACAAAAGATAAACGTTCAGCGTCATTTTTGATACAAAGAATTAGTATATCAATTCAAAGGGGCAATGCTTCTTCTGTTATGGATACAATTCCTCCATCGCATTCCACTGGATGAATTATTTTATCGTCCCAATTTTCCTACGAGATACATATCAGTTATCAAAGATAATCACTCAGTACTTTCCAAAAAATCAATGTCAGTTTCTCTATCACCTTCTTTGAATTACAGTAACAATGAACCTATGGATTCTTCGTTAAACATGAGTGAGCATGCCATACCAACAAGAGACTCCATTTCTACATTTGGCCTAAGAGGATTGAAGAATGTAGGAAATTCCTGTTTTATGAATAGCATGATCCAGGGTCTCTAGAACACAAGGTTTTGTTGGAATTTTCCAAGAATGGTTTTTGTATGGAGGATTTAAATACTACCACAATTTAGTGAAATCTTTTATATCTTTGATGGAAAATATCTGGAGTCCTGATTCTTCTCGAAAAATGGTGGATACTTCACATTCCGTCCGTCTATACAGAAATTTTGCTCTTTCCTTCGATCATAACGTCCCAGCAGATTCGGAAGAATTTCTAAGATACCTTCTGATAGGTTTACATGAAGATTTGAACAAGGCGAGTGCAGAGATTCATCCATCACCAAACGATTTTGTTATCACGAATGATAATCAGAAAGCTTCCATTTCTTGGACAAGATATCTTCTACTCATAATTCCAAAATTGTGGATACATTTGCCGGTCAGCTGGAGTCTATATTGAGATGTACTTTTTGTAATTACTGCTCCGTTACTTTTGAACCTTTCTGGGTACTTTCAATGCCTATTCCAGACCTGCCAAACGAAGTCGTGAATTTAACACAATGTATTGAACTGTTCATAGAAGAGGAGACTTTGACTAACGATGCGAGCCCATACTGTTCAACTTGTGGAATGAAAAGGCAATTTAAAAAGATGATTCGTATACAAACATTTCCAAAAATTTTAGTTATACATTTAAAACGTGTTTCTTCGACTGATGGCAGTAAATTGGACAATGTGAATAATTTTCCCATACAAAATTTGAATTTGGACCAATATTCTGCTCAGGATGGAATGAATACTTTTTATAATATCTACGCCATATCTAATCATAGCCGCAGCATTTCCAATGGACACTATACTGCATATTGCAAACACCCTTATTCTAATTGTTGGCACCTCTTCGATGACTGCCGTGTATTTTCCAAGATTGATTCTCTCAGCTCCCAGGGAGCAAGTGTCCTTTTCTATGAGAAAGTTGATTATCTGATTTCTGATGGTGTTGTGGGTTTTTCCGGGTTTTCCTCCAACTGGAACAGCAAATGCGCCATCACTTCGAGTCCCGGGCTTCAATCAAGATTTTCATCTTGATATTATTTTATATTTAAAACTTTGCTTTTGTATTTTTTAATTCCGAATAAAGTTTTAAGTTACAAATTGGAATACTTAATGTAAACAACTAATATTTCAATTACGTCCAGATTACACTATATATATATATATATATACCGGGTGTCCCAGTATACCTGTTCCAAGGGATTATCTCAGCCATTTCGAAAGATAAAAATTTGAAAATCTCATGATCTCCAATTCGTTTAAGGATCCTTCAACTGAGGAGAACAAAAATTGAAAGTCACTTTCGGTTTGACCGGAAGTGACTCTGACTTTTTTATTTCAAATAGCACCCTGTATATTTTTGGTAATTATTTATTTCTACTCAAAATTATCTTTCCAACGATGTATCACACTTTGTATTTTACATTTGATTTGATGGAGAAAACGTCAATTGAAATTTCAAATTGAAAGAATTGCAGTAGGCTATGATATTTTGTGTAATCTTCGTCTGTAGCATTTTTTCTTTTAAAGACAGTACGCTTTCTATGAAATGATCCACTTGTTGCCAAATTCGAAGCCAAGCGTGTGAAATACATAGCGCTTGGCATTCGTCTATCAGGGTATTTCTCTCTGTATGCACGTAGGGCAGCCCGACGATTATTTTCGCATTTTCCATGAATCAGTATCATATCCAATTTCTATTGATTAGTGAAGTTATCATCATTTCACGGTTATTCATTCTTGAATGTTGTTTTCTCTGACACGCACACAACTATTAAGAATTATTAACTGTCAAAGTTATAAACAAATGTATTCAAATGTTTCCATGGCACCCTAAGGTTTTCATTTGAGAATTATTAATTCTTCCAGTTCTACTACAATTCTAATAATTTGAAATTTGGCATTCTCTTCATCATCTCGAATGCAGATTGTTCATGAATTATCAATGATTATTGAAGTCAAAATCTAGATTACACAAAATATCATAGCCTACTGCAATTCTTTCAATTCGAAATTTCAATTGACATTTTCTCCATCAAATCAAATGTAAAATACAAAGTTTGATACATCGTTGAAAAGATAATTTTGGGAAGAAATACAAAATTGAAAAAAATATACAGGGTGCTATTTGAAATAAAAAAGTCAGAGTCACTTCCGGTCAAACCGGAAGTGACTTTCAATTTTTGTTTTCCTCAGTTGAAGGTTCTCCGAACGAATTGGGGATCATGAAATTTTCAAATTTTTATCTTTCGAAATGGCTGAGATAATGCATTGGAATAGGTATACTGGGACACCCGGTATATATATATATATATATATATATATATATATGAAACATTTTGATCGAAAACAGTGAAGTTGTATTTTTTTAAAAACATTTTACTGGACTGAAATTAGTTATATGAACGTATCCAAAGCCTTCTAGAATAAAAATTTATTTCGAAAAAATAAAATAAAAAACGGTTACAAACAGTAACAAATGATACATGGTTGTATTCTGAATGTCATATGGAGACAAAAAACTGAAAATATACCAGGTGTCCCATTTAAAAATCGAAAGTTCATGTCACTTCCGGTGAATCCGGAATTTGCATGAAGTTGAGTTACTTGTCAAAAAATGCAGTTTTATGCATCAAACAGATCCTCCAAATTTAATTCCATTATCTCCGAAAACAAAAAAGTTATAGGGGCGATCCACCTTCCGTGCACACCCGGTATAGGGAAATATGAAATGCAAAATTGATGGAATAAGGGATTTTGAACTCACTACATACAGTGATTTGAGATTCGAATTCAAATATACCTTTTTCAGCATGTTAGAAAGCCTCAGTTTTTCAAGTGAGATAATGAATAATTTGATTGTGACATTTTGTTGTTGGTAGAGCTTCAATGTGCTCCGCGACTTTCGTGAAATACAGTAGTTCAAAGTGCCGTATGAACCCCAAAATGTTGAAAAAGTTAATTATAAACTCCTTCGTTAACTTAAAAACAATAAAACACTGTGCTGAAAGTGATCTGAATGCCTAAAACAAGTAATCTAATACGATATCTGGCCATTGGAAAACTGCAGGAAATTGTGACCCTTAATAACCACCGAGTACGGGAATTTCGACCGTATTGGTTCGCCAGAGTTAATATCCACTCGTTTTCCTTTGTGCTAATGAATGAACAATCATTGAACGTTTGATGGAAATGTAATTTGTTTTTATTTTGGTTGGTTTGATGCTAAGACTGAGGAATGTTTTCAATTTTAGTGTTTCGTCTGTAGTTGTACCTTGTCCTAGATACAAATGGGTTTTTTATAGTGTTCAACTTATCATTCTTGTTTTATAAGAACTTTAATTTTGTTCTTTATATCATGAAACAAAGGTTCATTTTCAAACTTTATTTCAACCACGAATGAACTAAGAGATTCTACGAATCGATTACTGTATATATTCCATTAGGGATCGATTTGCCATTCCTGTATTTCATATGATACAACCATTCCTATGAAATACAGGAATGGCAAATCGATCACTTATAGAATATATACCATATCATCCATATGAAAGTAACACATTTAAAAAACCCGCCTTATCTCAATCGGTAACTGAAGATAAATCTGTTTTACCGACTGTCTAACTTAGTTCGGCCAGTTGCGAGATATGTCGAAACTGTCTGAACGTGGTGCCAACTTTTACTACAGGTTTGACAACTCTCTTTATTTTTAGTTTCTCCATGGTGTAACCCATCAACAAGTTGGGAATGGAAAGGGGGGTGAGGAGAAGACGTTTAAGAACCTCTTTTCAGAAAAAAAAAATATTCGCCACACTTTTCGAACAACTTGAAGTGAAGAAAAATCCAAACATTTTCAAAGTGAGAAAATAATGCAAAAAAATGGTATAGTATTGCTTGGTATTACGTGACGATTTCTACCGCAAGCCGCGTAACGGAACTTCGTTCCTGATGGGGGACCCCCGACCGCACACATTTTTTTGTATAAAATTGTTTTTGATTTTATTTCATATTTTGAGAAAAAAACATATTTCTTTGAATATCCCTCCAAATAAACTTTGAAATCAATCCCATCAGTGTTCAACCTACAGAACTGTAACTAATTATTCAACATAGACAAATATCACGTATCATATTGTTAGGAACAACTAGAGCATATCTTGCACATGATGTCTTCCTACCGCACTATACCTGCGAAAGTATTATTTCTTTATTTTTTGTATTTGCAGACATGGGTGAGGTAACATATTCTGTCTTCTATTGTTACATTTATTTCATTATAATGAAGAGCTGTTATAACTGTACATGATTCATTTTTAGTCGAGTTACTTAATGTTTTTATTTCTAAACCCACCAAAACAGTAGCAATTTTGATGATTTTTTTTACTGTTTCTTTTCGGTATTTGGAGTGCAGGTGACTGCCTCTGGTAGAAAAATTCAAGGTTAAACACCGGATGTTTCACTGTATGAAGAAATGAGTGAAAAGGTAATATCACATCTGATATCTTATTATGAAACATTTATAAACTAATTTGTTTGGAAATATGAGGAGGAGTTCATAAAATCAGATGTAGAATCTGCAACTCAAAGATTAACTTCAGTCACTATCTTCCATCATTGAAGATACACTCTTGAGGGTATTCAAAAGGTGAACATTCTCAATTGGATATTGAATAGCTAGATTTTTTGTGAATTGAAAAATCCACGACAAAATAGAAGTTATTTTTTGTGAATATCTAACCAACGCTGGACATTGAACTGGATCTGATAGATATTTTGAAAGGACCCCTACTCAAAAGATAAAATATAAAAGCAGAAATTGGCCATTTTATTCAAATGATCCAATATCAAATGAGAGTTGTTGTTATTTAGAGAAAGAGTAGGAATGAAATAACTCTTAATTAGAATAAAAGTTAATATGTTATATATATATATATATATATAATGATAATGATACTGCCCCAGCACAAGTCATGTATACATCTTCACCTTTCTTTGAAGAAATGACACATAAATCAGCTTGAATTTTTCATGATCTATCAAACATTGAAATTGCAAATAAAACCGTCCTAACTATTGTCAGTTCACACAAAAATCAAAGATAAAGTACCCATAACTTCACAAACGAATGTAATATACAGAATCGTTTCCCACAAAAGTGATTGCAGATCACACCCAGAAAGATGCGCATTAGCAGTGCATGAACAAGTTTGACCACCATATGAATTATGAATCCACAAAGGTCTTAGCTAGTGAATCACACTCAACAAAAAGATCCTTTCTAGAAATGGCCTATTTTTTGAAGACAACAACTGCATAAATGAAAAAACAGATATAAATCATCTCAGTGAAATTTACTCCTATCTATTGAGTTGGATAAAAAGTTATCAAACAACAAACTCACTTTAAATTTTCCAATCTTTAATCATACAAAAATAATTATGTTGGCAACATACAATTGGCACCACTGTTATGAGTCTCAATTTGGTTTTGGCCCATCAGAGGGCATGTCAATTGTCTGTCAGAAGTACCTAACCTGTACTGATTTGGGGAAAAAAAAATTAAAATTCTCATTTTAATACTTAACTAGTTATTTTAAACTCTATTATATCATCATTCATCCTTCATAATGTGTCAACCATTAAATTTCAACACCTGTATAATCATTCTCAACAAAGATGTAAGTCACATTCAACCTATATTTTTAAACAAAACTAACTTTAAATTTACACCTTTGTAGTTTCCCTGATGATGGAAATAATTAATAGAATTTCCGAAAGATTGGACAACCTTTAAAGAGTTCTCTTTTATTTGCTGCAAAACCCCACTATTTTCTGGATCCATCCCTAACTAGTCTGCAACGACTACCCGTTCTCTTTTCTCTCTCTCTCTCTCTCTCTCTATATATATATATATATATATATATATATATATATAATCAATATTCTATTTCCGACATTTTCGACTTAAAACACATCAAAAACTTGTATTATAAAAGAAAGAATGTGGCTCTAGGCTCGCCTAATTTTTTGGCAAACATGTTAGACCATCGATTTTTGGGACCAAAGACCCACAAATGAAGAAGAAGAAAAGGCATATATTAAATATCTAATAATGCAGATTTCACTCCTTTAGTGATGGCATTAACTTCTGAGTGTAAGCCATTTCCTAAATTCCTTTTTTCACGAAAACCCATCCACTAATCTAGTGGACATCAATAACAATCCCCAAATCAGATTGGCCTGATGAGAAAAATTTTTCTTGACATCTGTAATAAATTATTCACAGCAAAAGCCTCTATGGATGGAATTGCTTTGGACTTGGGCATTCTAAATTAATGAATAATCTAGAAACAGAAAAAACTGGTGTTTTTGTTAAAATATTTAAACAACGATTTAACCTCAAAACAAGAACATGATTGATTTGTTTGACAATATGAACAGGATGTTCATGAAATAAGATGTGGAATCATCTGCGACTGAAACAAAACACTCAAACATACCACCTCAAACCACCCCACAAACTTGTATCATGTAACATTTCCACTAGCTGGTTTTTTTTCTTCGGTGTCGCGCAGAGCGTCAGAGCACTGTGTCACCGCTTTTTTCAGCGTTAACACTAACAGCATTGTAGGAATGATAAAAACAATCTTGAACTTTCGAAAATCATATCAAAAGCGATTGCTCTCATAAGCGTGAGCAGGAGGGGAGCTGATAGGAGGAATTATCAGAATGACAACTACCCTACTATGTATCTTGTCACCGCGTAAGCGGGGACACGGCCTTCGTCTTCTCAGAGTTCAAGCCCGTGTTCGTGCATAGTTATTTTTTTATCATATACAGTAAGTAACATTAATTGTGTATACAGTGCTTCTCAAAAGTCCCCTCCCCCCCTCTTATTTTTGGAACGATTATACATAAACAAGTGAAATTTGGAAACTGAATATTAAAGGTTGTAAACTTCCCTACTAGAGATGATAGATGACGAAATCGTCAAAGATGACGTCACAAGGCCATTGTGACCAATAATTTTAAATGGAACCCTACGGCAAGCGACACCTCTCTTAAAAGGTATCGAAAAAACCTATTGAATGATACTAATTTTGTTTGTGTTCATGGCAGTTTTAATGGCTCATTAGTAGACATTAAAATTTAAATTCCATTCAGTATGATATTAATTACAGATTTAAGAATCAGTATCTACTTAAGAAAACTGCTCGGAGTGACCTCCATTTACATCCTGACAGTGAAATATCCTATTTTTAAACTCTTCTCGTACTTTTGCAAATGTGTCTGCGGAAACTCACATTCTGCAACAATACGTTGTTTTAAAACGTCAATATTGTCAGGTTCAGTGGCGTAAACCTTCGATTCAAGGTACTCCCACAGAAAAAAATTCAAAGGTGTGAGTTCCGGTGATCGAGCTGGTCATTCCGTTGAACCTCGTCGTCCAATTCATTTACCACGATACTCCTCATCCAAATACCGTCTTACTTCACCGTTATAGTGTGGAGGAGCACCATCCTGTTGGAATGTTATTTCCAAATTGCCGAATTCATCTGGATTATCTTCCAAAATTTCAAGGATTAACGGTTCTATTGCGTTTTGCAGCAGCTCCAGATAAACCTCACCAGTTGAATTAGTATCTGAAAAAAGAGGCCCAACGATGTGGTTTCCCAAGATACCTGCCCAAACATTCACCTTCTGGGGAAATGGGGTATGTGTTTCACGAAACAGGTGAGGATTTGCGTCACTCCAATACCTCACATTCTGTGTATTTACATTTCCATTAAGATAGAAAGTACTTTCGTCACTGAAACAAATTGTTTTGAAATAGTCTGGCTGTTGGTTAATTTTAGTTTCCATATTTTCACACAATTCTAGTCTTCGGTCTGGGTCGTCGTCGGAGAGTTGATGAACCATTTTCAATTTGTATGGATGAAATTTGTTTTTTTTTCAACACCCTGTGTACTGTACTTTGACTGACTTCACAGGTAGATGCAACGTGAGTTGTTGAAGAAGTAGGATTAACTATTACTTCTGCCAGTATATCAATTTTTCTCTCATCAGGAATTTGTGGTCTGCTAGATCGTTTCGCATCATTAATACTACCCGTTGTTTCAAACTTACAAAGAAGCTTCCTGAAATAAGTCCTCGAAACGGGGCGATCCTGAAACCTCTCATTAAAAATGCGTTCTGCTGCATGAATATTTTGTCCAGTTTCACCAAGAATTAGGATCGCTGCTACTTTATCACCTAAAGCACGTACCATTTCGCTTCTTGAAGCACTCAAACGTGCGGTTCACAACAGTTTAACAAATTATTAAAATGTACAAAAATATTAAAAGTACCAAAAGCTGCTAAAACAGTTGAACGTTCGATCAACAATACACAAATTATTAAATGTACAGAAACTCGGACAATTACAAAAACGTCGAATTAGGGAGACTAACAAAAACGTCAGCCTATTCCACGACTATCCAGAGGCGGAGCTTGAATTTGAAATTTCAGTATTCACTGATTTAATTCATCACAGCTTTGCGTTTTTTAAAAGCGAAATGCCAAAACTGCCATGAACACAAACAAAATTAGTATCATTGAATAGGTTTTTTTGATACCTTTCAAAAGAGGTGTCGCTTGCCGTAGGGTTCCATTCAAAATTATTGGTCCCAATGGCCTTGTGACGTCATCTTTGACGATTTCGTCATCTATCATCACTAGTAGGGAAGATTACAACCTTTAATATTCAGTTTCCAAATTTCACTTGTTTATGTATAATCGTTCCAAAAATAAGAGGGGGGGAGGGGACCTTTGAAAAGCACTGTATATTGAGTCAAATGTATTTTATTGATGTACAATACAGTTTTGATTGATTATATGGTATTAGTAGTTCTTGGGGTTGCATCTGGCCGCATTTCCATGTTTCGACAATATTTATAGATTCATAAGTAAGTGCTTTGAAGCACTGAAGGGCTCGTGAGCACTTTTCAGGATTACTAAGCACTAAGCCTCTTCGTGAAATGCCCGAGGCACTGAGCACTGGTTCGAAAAAGTGCTCGGGAGCACAGTGGGACAGCTCTGATTATGTGTAATCGGTATTATACATGAATTTGAATCAGAATTATTGGAAAAATCCAAATTTTTCATAAAATACAGGGTGTTCTATCGCAAATGATATTTTTGATGTATCCTTTACCGTCTCTACGAATTTTCAGAATCATGCTACTTTGAGTAATGTCAGGTTAGATAAGTGATAATTCGGGGCAAGTGAGAACCACATTGATTAAAAATATTCCTAATATACATTTTAGTGAGAACAATTCATATAGTAGTCGATAAAAAGGTGTTATATCACTCCAAAATATTCACATCATTGTATGTGCAAAAATGACATTTTATTTCGAAGTTGAAGGTTCCATGATGTAGTTTAAGAGTGCCCAATAATTTAAGCTCACACCCAATTAAATATTTCTTTGGGATCTCTTGGATATAAAAACCTGTATTTTTCATAGAATTTATGCACTGCAAATAGTTTTGCGAAGAAACAATAGGTCCCTGCTTGAGGCAAGTGAGACTCAATGTGCGATGGTTCTACCCGAACCCAATCTTGGCAGAACAGGACAGCTGGACTTTAATGTTTCATTTGATAATTATAATATTTTCCAAATAAATCTTAGTAATGATGTTGCTTTTTTCTTTATTTTATTATAATTCATTGAAAATTATAACAAGATAATAGACTATATATTTTGAGGGCTTTTGTTTTTCGTTCCGGCAAGTATAGAAAACATGTTATTGAGGATAACCCATGATATATATCTCAAATCTGAAAATTATATATAATGGAACAGTCGTTACGGCTGAGTAGAATAAGAAACGCGAGAGATCTCACAGAACGGAGATATTACAAGGAATGGATATGCCTTTCTCGGCCCTCATCGAGCGAGCTATAATAGTGATAAATTGTAAACTTGTGTTCTGAAACTTGTCAGCCATTATTCAATGGAGTAGAATCTGTTCATGTTAAATTAACAAATGAATTAGAGCATTTTCCTTTCTTCTACAAAAGTAATTTCAAATCAGTGAATTATAGTGACATCAGGCAAGGTATGTGAAGGTATTTTTGATCAAATAAAATATAAGCCATCTTGGAATATATTTTTTAACGAGAACGTCACATGGTTTTTCACAAAGAAAATGATATCCCAAGTCATCTATGTATGTTGTCCAGTAAACAGCGATTAGATTTATCTAGGTCAATCTGATAATCGATTACAGTGCCGTTCACTATTTATTTTTAAGGAGTTCAGTTAGAATCATGGATGGCACATGTGATATATCAGATTGAATTAAGATATCAATGTTCAATCTCATCTGATTAGATTGCTTTCTCTGACAAGGCTTTATTGGGATTTAGTGAGGGTTTCACAAATATATGATATCACTTACAGTGTATTTGGTATGATATAGTTGAATAATATATATTTTTCATGATTTTTATATTTGAATATATCTTTGGTATAATGGTGATAATTATCACCGAGCTGTGATTTTGATGTAGGTGAAGCGATCACCTATATATATTTATGTATATATTTAATCCTTGGAATTTGGAATATTTTTTGATTTTATAGAAAACTTTCTGAAGAGGCATTTGACGATTGGTCAAACATAGTTCTCATATGCTTTCTCTTGAATATCATTGAAATTGAAGTCATTTTCATATAATTTTTTTTTTTTATTCTTTGTAAAATATAGTCTTGGCTGCTCAAGATCAGCATAAATTATCTCTTCTTTATATAGTACAAAGATCAATTTTGAATAAATCATAAAATAATTCTTCAATTTCAGTATTGGATATTACTGACAAATCTCAGCACAAGCTGATTTGTTTGCTCAATTGCTTTCAAGCAATAATCTCTTGATGAGATTACACTCATTTGTAACAACTATGCGTCGAGTAGTGTATTGAAAAATTCCAAATTTCAAGAAGTTGAATTCTTGTTTATTTGATTCTGATACAGGCAATATTGTTTTTCATGTTATATTGCTGAGAACACATTCAATGGACCAGAAGCTGATGCTTGTGTCCACCTTATCGGTCGTCCAGCAGCTATAAGTCCCCCCTGATTGCGAGCCAAACAACTACGTGAAGTCTAGCTACGAGCTACACAAACTACAATCAGAAGTACATCGTCATCGATAAAACCGACAGGTTCAACAAATAAAAACAATATTTCTTTTCTTATTCTGGAAATGCATCTTTCATACAACAGATATATGATAAATATATTTTATACCTATTTGTTAATAACTGGAAAATGATGTATATTTGTGAATAGATTAATATAAGTTTGATATTTGTTTTATTGTTGTAGTTATTCACAAAAGGAAACGTTATTTGATTTGCAATTATCATTGAATAGGGAATTTGAATTTTTATCCCAATTTAACAAAGAATTCTGGCGTCCATTCGAATTCACAATTTCTTAAAACTTTGCTTGAAACATAAATAAATTTGAAACTAGCAAGGCGGTCCAAAGAACTCCACACCGCTCTTCACTGAATAGTTTGGGCATTCTATTACAACAATTAACTTATTTTTCATTACAAACGTACATGATCGTTTTTATGACAACATGCCAAATTTCAAGTTTCTAATCCATCTGTTGGAAAACCTCTAATACACGGCCTACGTAAATCACCCTGTATACATAACGGACATATACATTGAAAAAAAATCTTGAATTTGTGCTTGAAAAATTATCTGCCCATTACTAATGTTTGAAACATTAAATATATTGGAAAAATCATCAAAATCAGAGCTGTTTTGGTGGGTTTGGAACTTTTAATTATTTTTCCGCTACACTGATTCGATTAAAAATAGAGGTGTGAAATTCTCCAAATAATGGGCTGTCGCTCCATTTCCTTCCATATAAAACCCAGTCGTTCTGTGGAATACCCTCTGTTCCCAATATGAGATTCAAGTAAGCTGTGAATATATGTACTCAATTCCCCCTGAAATATTCAGTCTAGTCTTTCGGAAGAATTAATCACGTGAAAGCATGTCTTTGATCACACACGTGAAGGAAACGCTTGGAAACATTCTATCAATATCGAATTCACAACAGAAACGGGATATATTGAATATAACGCGCAATAATGATTCCATTCAGCCTATAAAGTAATATTCAAGATTTACTCACGTAAGCACGAATTATCGCTATAAGAAAGTTTATCAACCAATTTTTTGTACGCTCGTGATTTCATCGTGTTCTGTTTTGAGATAAAATGAGCTGGAGGTTTATCGGGAAGAAGTCATCTGCAAAATTAACACAAATTTTTTTACCGGATCGATGATGAGTGAGTGAAATTTATTGTTTTCATGAAACCGGGAAATAATAAATTTTTGTCTGTAGTTATTTCTAATTCTTCAATATTAATGGACACCAACATTTCCAGCGAATGTTCTGTTCGCAACAGCTCAATATTTGCTTTACTTGAGTGTTTTATATGCTAATACGACATGAAATGCAATACAAAGTTTTATCCACAGCTGGTTTGTTATAAACACGGAGACTTATTCTGAACTGAAGGCTCATTTGATGTTTATAATCAATGGATTTCGAAGTAGCGGGAATAGGACACAATTAGTAGTCTGAATATCAAATTGCCGAAGTTTCGACGTTTATTTGGCGTCTTTATCAAGGCTTTTCAATGGGTCAGACGAAATAGTTTTCCAACAGATCGATTATTTCACTGAAAATCCACATGGTTTATCAAATGACGGATTTGTGTCCTATTCCCTCTACTTAGAAACCCATTTCTAAGTGAAGGACGATAATACTACAGAATGTTTATAATCAATTTTGGATGAAAGGTACGAAAAATTATTTTTTTCGGAATAATTCCTCATCGATTGATCCTACGACAAAAATGACCCACAATATATGATCACATTTGCTCCTCACGCTGTATGAAAAGAGTTTATTGAAATAAAATAACTTCATAATATTTAGAAAAAAATGTTGATTAATTTTGGAACCCATAATCAAATTACTATTTCAAAATGTGAAAACATATCCTCCACCATGAAATATATACTTCAATATTCTCAATATGTTCCGACACACACCAAACCGAGAATATTTCACTTCTCCCTTATCACTGGAAATGAAGGAAAACCCAAGAACGAACAGAAATATTCCGACACATCCAAAACGAAAATTCGCCAGTTAACTAACGAGAAAACGCTGTTATTGTGGCCACTATGGCCAAATGTTATCTCTGCGAAGGTCGTCGAATTCATGAATACCTCACAAACTTGGAACGTCCATCCACATTGTAACGAATCTGGAGTCCGTGGGTATCAATATGCTGAACCAATTATTTTCGGTTAATTTACACTTCATAAAACAGGAATAAATTATCAGGTTAATAATAACTTCCCTGGACCTCACCAGTCAACTTGCTTCATTCTGACTGACTCTGACTTCATGAGGTCATTTAGCAACTAAAACAATCGATCAACTCCAGATCCTTTGATCATCCAGAGCCTTCTCTCGGTACTTTTTGGAACCTTGTCGTTACGTCAGCCGGTCGCGTGTCAGACGAGGCAGTGGCACAGTGTACTCGTAACAGAATTTTGGTTCTTTAAAACGAAACACCTATTATTCCACCACTAAAATTTTGTATTGTTTTTGAATTCGTAAGAAACATTAGAGGAAGTGGGCCGTTGCATAAATACTTGACAAGTTGACAGTTAACCTGATTGTGTACAACTCGAAAAAAAGGTATCGAATATGCGAAATAAATCACGTTTATTTACAAATTAGGTAAAGTGTTCAACATTCATTTCATTCATGTAATAAACGATTAGTAACCTATTTAGGACCATAATGATTGCGCTAGGTTGTTTTACTCGTTTGTAGTACATTTCGAATGATACATACTAGGTAATTCATATTGATTTATATGATATTGGGTAGAATAATCACTAATACTATATACAGGGTGTCCCTGGACTTCCTCTATTCCTTTCGGGAATGTATAAATGGGGTCAAAATATCACCAGTACTTCATATAACTTTTGTTCCTAAAAGCCTTCGTTACCAAGTTACGGGCCCTCAAAGTTACAAAATGAAAAATGTTCTTCTTTGATAACTTTCAAAGTGAATATTCAAAATCATCTAAATTTTGGTGATTGACTGAACAAATGAATTCCTTCGTTGAGCTTTCATGCAGGAGTCAGTTATTTTGCTACAAAGTCAGGAACGGACTACCCCCGATGGTCCACACCCCAAAACTTTGAAATGACATATAATTCTTCAATAGTTTGCAACAAAATAAGGTTACGTAGAGGAGTTGAGGAGGTTATTCTTGGGTCGATTTTGAGAAAAAAACTTCACATGAACATACAGTGCTCGTCTAGAGTCCGTTCCCTCCCTACTAATTTTTGAACCACCCGGTATATCGCAACGAAATTTGGAGGGCTCAGATAGGTGATAAAAACCTACTCTTTCATGAAAAAATCACAGCCAAAAGTTTTAAAATGGCGGCTGAGTGCCATCTTCAATAATTTTTTTAAATAGAACACCCCGTATATTATTCCATTTTCGAAACCTGCTCATAATTCTCAACAGTTTTTAAATTTTTACGTATTTTAATTTTTACGAAACGCAAGCGAGTTTGCTGTGATTATAATAAATAGAGGAAAGATTTTACAGCATACGAATGATTCATAATAAGAACTTAATTTTTTGAAATACATAACAAACTCAAAAACACATATAATCCAATTATTTTTAAGACATTACATATAATTATAGTTTTCCCAATATCAATTGCAGAAGCATAAAAAAGTCTAGCGGCGAAATCCTGTGAGCAGCAGTGGCGGAGATAACTAATTTTATTTAGATATTTTAAGATTTTAAAAATACTTCATAAATAATGAAAAATGAAAAAAAATTAAAGACAAGTTTTTATTTATACAAAAACATTAAGGAAAAAAAACTTGAATATCCTACAAAACTAGAATATCCTAAAATGTATTTCGATCGGCACACACCAAGACCACAGACGCTACTGGTTTTTAATCTTTCAGAGCTATTAAAACACAAATATAACGCGTGATTTATGACCTCCCATCGTATAGACACACCTGCATGCAATGATGTCCGTCTTGATTGGCCCAGACGAATCGGTTGTAGAACAGACAGCCAGTCACTCAAGTCCACGTTGACTATCGGCTCTTGTGATCTACCGTTTGCCGACGGCGAATGTTTACGAGTAGTACAGATTATTTTTCGTTCCGTTTCTTCGCGAAGTGAGTTTTTATTTGCTCCCTATTTGCTTCTGCAATTGATATTGGATGGATTTTTTATACCCCTTCCATTATGTTTTCAGTTATCCCTTCATACTTTTGAATTGTCATCAATAATTCACATTTTTTCAGCAATTCTTATTCATAAGTTCAATAGCAAAGAGAAAAGCAAGAAGAGGAAATTTATCGACAAGAGAAGGAGGAACCACGTGAATGAGAAGAACAAGAGGAGGAGAAACGGCGACAGAGAGAAAAGAAAGAGGGAGAAAACAAGATTCAGAAGAAAAATGTTTCCTGTGTTTGAAATAAACGTTGGAGTGTATTCGCGAGTGTTTAGTACTTACAGGGGAGAAGCCAAAGGGGGTGAGAGTATCGGATTCGCTCATATGCTATTTCGGTTCCATCTACTTTGCCACAAAACGTGTTCGAGCATTTTTTTATATCTTTTGTCTTTCCCGAAATATTTCCACTGGCAACTTTCAAAATTCACACAATACATTATGGTTCGTAACAGCATCAAAGAACCACCTGCCTTGTGATAGGACAGAAAAAATGTTCAATTATAACGGTGGTTTTACTTCCAATCGTTTTTCAAATTTGGTTTGTACTATTTAAATAAATACCTTACATATTCTCAGTAGAATGTACGTACTGCTCTTGAAGAATAATGAACACTTTACTGCCACAATAGGCTACGTAGAAAGGAAACTGGTACTTATTATAATCAAGAAGATAATTTCAGCATTTTGGAATACTTCAACTACGTCGTGGGGTGTGACAGCCAGCGAAAAACTGTTTACAACAACAACTCATGTTTTTTCGTGAGTAACTTGGTATTATACAATTAGTGATTTGGGAATGACTGAGTTGGCGGGGCAGGGCCGGCCTCGCACTTTCTGCTGGGTTATTTCCCGACACCGAGATATCATCTGAGTGATTAATTAATATAGCTGATAGCTTTTAGCACCTTTATGATTGTATAATTTTTTTTTGTTTTCTCTTTCTCTCTTCATTATTGGTTTTTTTTTCTCCAACATTGTTTTGGTAGTAAATAAGTATTTTTCTTTTTTATTTTATCATTATTTTCTTACACACACTATATAATTTTTGGGAAGGGTGGAAGATAGCCTTTGGCTAACCCTTTTCCTTTTATGTATAAAATGTACTTTTATGCATAATAAACGATATTATTATTATTATTACATAGGTCCGCAACTGGAAAGTTCCTTAATTATTTTCAACTGATTTCCATTTGTTTTGGTGTTCTGAATACGAACAGAAATTATTTTCAAATCATATTTTTTTTTTCAATTTTTGGTATCTTTTCAAACTTAGGATTTATACCAAATGCCAAGTCCAAATTAATATCCTTCAATTCACATCAATGCATTTCAGATATACAATGCCAAAAACATCAACTCTCAAACATTTCAATTTTTACTTGTTCTTGCCTGTTCACACTTTTTTATCTCGCATGATATGGCGAAAGAACCATCTTGACGACTGTTGCTTTTGTTCATGCGATGTGAAAGGGTATAATCCCAAACGGAATCATTCCATTCCATACCCAGATCTACACTCAGCAATTCGTCCCATTCTCCGTGGCACAGATATATCAGTACCCAAGCCCCCTAGTATCTTGGAAGAGATACCTAGCACCAATGAAGGGGAAGTCATACCTGAACCAGATGCCGATTCAAGTTCTGTCTATGAAGATGATACAAGATCTTTTTTTTTCAGGAGGCGAAGAATGATTTGATAAGAGACTTGGATCTTCCCATGGATGCCTTCGAGTTACTCGTTTCAAGGCTCAAAGCAGGATTTTATTGTTGCCAGGAGTGCATTTTTCATTGTTCAGACATCGTGAAAAGGCGTTCGTTCCTTACTTTGCCCAGGAAAACAAGTTGGTTTATTACATCGATGTCGAAAATTTGATGGATCAACTCAAAATCAAATATGATCCAACGCAATGACGTCGTTTCATAGATTCCTTAGAAAGAAGTCTCAAAGCAGCTTTGCTCTACAACGACGGTTTTTATGCTCCCATCCCTGTGGGTCATTCTGTTCTCTTGAAGGAAACCTAAGAGTACCTGGAGTCGGTTATTGTTTTCAGCTTGTTTTTCGTGAAGGAATATTCATTCTTCGCCATCAAACATTGGAAAGTCTTTGTCAACAATATATCTGGTCAATAATTTGTCTTGGCCAGATGGTGCAATGGTTTTCACAACATTCGACATGGTTTCACAAAGCAGCTGTATTTCATTTCGAAGCTGTTCAAGGACTTCGGGATTACTTTCTTTCGGTAGTGGGACTGGAACTATTCTGCTGACCCATTCAGCCATAGAAGGGTAAACGTTTTCAATTTTGCCCTCAAGTTCACTTCTCGGCAAGGACTGATCATTGGATTGTTCTTGTTCTCCAGCAAAATATATCACTGCATTTCTCAATTCATGTTCCATGTGCAAAATTCTCATTTTATTTTCGATTCCTCTCTGTTTCTTTTCTATTTCTAAGTTTTCCTTCAATCGTTCTAGTTCTCGTCTTTCTTTTTCCACCTGGAATGCAAGTCTTTGCTTTTGTAATGCTAAAAATTCTTGAGAAGCTCCATTAGATGGTCCAGAAACCTACAATTTTTCTACTAGTATGTTGGCTCAGTGACTCAACTGATTCCATTCCAGTTTCAATTATTGTATTGTCACTTTTCTTGACACACAACAATAATAGACTGATTTTCGGGAATTAAGGGCAATAAATATATTTCTGCACTAAGAGGAGGTTCACTGCTGCTCTCTGTAATTGGTAAGGAACTACCAAACTCTGTTTCCTGTACCAAATCCTATTGACCACACATAATCAGCGGTCATACTTCTTGGTCGGTTATCTTTAATTCCATTTCCTGCTCCATGACTGTAGCTTATCATACTCGAAGATCAATGTTTTGGCTTATTAAAATATTTTTTTCTATTGAATCTTTTTTATTCCAAATTACAAATTAACAAGTGAATCTGACAAATTCAAAAATTATCAACAACAACCACATTTTGTTTCAAAATTGAAATATTAAGATATATATATATATATATATATATACAGGGTGTAAAATGAGATGTCACAGGTGTAGTTCACCAATGTCCTGTGCATTAGTTATATCTAAGGGAATTCGTTCTCCATTTTACAGGGTCGTACAAAATTTGTGATTTTTCCGATAGATACAAAAATGGTGAAAAGTACATTTTTTGAATGGAACACCCCGTATATTATCGAATATCCTGAAAGACAATTGAAGTTCCTGTCAAATTATGTATCCATGTTCCTAAACCTAAATAGTCTGGTTTCTATAAAAATTTAAAATATCTGTATTTGAATATGTATTATCATCCATTTCGACAGAAACATCATGAAAATCACTGTTTGTCAAACTAAAAGATCCTCTTGCTCTTTTCTGGTCACGGCACACTACTACCATCTTCATTTCCCAGTATTACAAATTGAAATAGCAATTGAAATGATCTGATTGAAAAATCAAATCAAGTTTCGCTTCAAAATGTTCATACTTTTGGAGATACAGCTGAAACTTGAGTTTTCTCTAACTTTCAGATGATTCAATTCAGTTCATGAATATGTTTTAAGAAACCCTGTATAAAATATGGTCAAATCATGCGATGTTACTGAAATTACTCATTATTTTCTGGATGGAAGTTGAATTTGAGTCATGTGTGGGTAACAGATAAGGAGGTATTTGAATCCAAGTTGGTATAAGACATGTTCAGTAAAAGTTATTTGTTGTCAGTTGAATCCAAAAACAGAATAAAGTACTGGGTGTTCAATTTGAAATTCGAAAGTTGATATTAGTTACAAGTACATGTGACAATACTGTAACCGTGAAAATATTTTTAAGAGCTTTATCACAGTCTCATATCGTGGGATACAAAATTTCGAGTATTTATATCTCAGATCTCCAGAAACGTCCAATAAGCCATCGAGTTTGGAATACCCTGTATATTAATCATTCTTTGTACAAACAGTTCGTCATCTTATCATTCATACACTTCAATACACTACAGAACTTCCTGCATGTTTTCGCTATAATTTGATCACATTGACCATGAAGATAAATAATTTCATCAAAACTTCGTTTGAATAGTTATTGACTTCCATTTTGATTTTTTTTTATAAAATTTTTGGTAACGAACGTGCATACGTTTTATTATTGATGCACTAATTGTCGAATTTTCATAATGACGTATTCCATGACATTTAATTCAAAATATGGCAAAATAATCCGATTTTAATAGAAACTTGCTTTTATTTCGGAAACCAGACTATTTAGTATAGGAACATGATACATCATTTGAAAGGAACTTTAATTGTTCTTCAGGATATTCGATAACATACAGGGTGTTCTATTTAAAAACATGTTTTTTTCTACCATTTTTGTATCTATCGGAAAAATCCCGAATTTTTAACGACCCTGTATAATGGAGAACGAAATCCCTTAGACATAAATAATGCAGAGAATATTGATAAATTACACCTCAAATTTCAGCTTTGTACGAGTCCAAATACCGAAGTAATGAACATTTAATTGAAGCTATGTTTTGCACAAAAAATAAGGAAATCCATGAATTTCTCGAAAACCGTTCGAGATAGGTATATGAAAGTATCATACAAAGATGTAAAGCAATAGCAAAGCAAAAAATGCAATAATACAATATACAGGGTGTCTCTTTCAAAATATCAAAGTTGTTGCTACTTTCAAATATAAGCGGCAACGCCGCAGCGCTAAAAATATTTAAGATCGATAGTGCAAAACCAATTACCCAAGAAACCAAATTTTCAAAATAATCCTGTGTCCTGTTCTCCAGAAACGTCTAATAGGCCATCGAGTTTGGGACACCTTGTATATAATGATTCTTCTCAAGAACTACGTACTCTCCACTACAAATATCAAATGAATCCAGTCAATCATCGGCAGTAAGACGAGCCACATTTATTAACCGACGAAACCAAAAAGGAGGAGGTTCTCTAGTCGACCCGTATATTTTTTTTTATGTATGACCACACATGACTTTTTACTGAGACGTCCGATTCCGATGATTTTTCTCTCAGTGGATAGGGTGTACTTCTAAGTTGGTCCAATTTGAATTTAAAAGATGAAATCCATCCCTAAGGGTAGCAAAATGAAGGATATTGAATTCAGGTCCGTTAACCGATTCTATCAGGCATAACTTTGTACTGAGTTCTTCGATTGGGATGATTTTCTTTTTATTAGATAGGGTATACCTCATAGTCGATCATATTTGGATTTCGAATGGAATTATCCATCCTTACGGGTAGAAATATAGGGGATAATTGATTTTTCACTTGTGAACATTGGCACACATATGTAGTTGACAATGACAGATTGCTACTGTCATTATTTTTGTTCTCCTTCATCCGTCACAATCATTATATTCTATGAGAGGATGGAATGATATACAAAGTAATGAAATAAACTAACCAGAACAACAAAAATAATTTATATTACAACAAATAGGAAAAGTAGATAATCATATTATTTAACTGGTAATAGTTGAAGTAAGGTGGGTAAGTAAGTATTCAGGAAGTAATAAAAAACAAGTAGGTAGTAATTAGTAGATTTCAGCCACAAAAAATTGAAAAATAAAAACTTAAAAAAAAAAAAAAAATTAACCGACGGAATACGAAACTGAAAAATAAAAAATAAAATGAACCTTCTTAGTCTCAATAACTAAGCCCTTAACTAATGTAGTAACTGATTTTGAGTCGGCGCCAAACGAACAATCAACGAAGATCATTAAATTACTCCGAAAAAATTATCAGAATGTCACCGCGCAACTCGATGCCATCATTTTACGCCTCACCTAATTCATTTGCTTGTTTGTTTGGCGCCGACTCAAAATTAGTTACTTACATTAGTTCAGGAGCTTAGTTATTGAGACTAAGAAGGTTTGTTTTATTTTTTACTTTTCAGTTTCGTATTTTTTCGGTTTAATTTTTTGTTAAAAAGTTTTTATATTTGTTGTATCCCAAACTTTGTTTTATCAATGACAGTTTGATAACTCGACGAAACTCATACTTGATCCAAAAACTCACTTGTTCGTTCTTATTCACGAAATATATGCTACAAGAAAAATCCCTTACCTTAGAGTGCGGCTTCAATCTGTAGAGTCCCTTGTGGCACCAGACATTCAGACATTCCATATCACTTCATTTTCGGAGCACACCGACGCGCTCACTGAAGCAGCCACTATCAAAACGCACACGAATCAATTAGAGTTTCCATTACACGTATTCGGTCTATCAAAGGATTATCTGTTTATCAGAACAGACGGCATGAATGAAGCTTGCTGGCGTGATATCCATATGCACAATGTTTATACGTGTCTAACACACATGGCACTCATGACAGGTATCGATTTTGCGGACCAAATGTAAGACGAGGTGTGGTGGTTCCCCGATTATCATTTAATATATTGATATTATTTAAGCGGCAATGCATATCTGTTGATGAAGTTGCACTCAATCGATCATTCCCAGAATTTAATCTTTGGATGACGTTTCTACAATATGCTCGAGGAAAACTCTTTGGTATTCCAATGGAAATTAAATTTTAGTAGAATCCAATAACTCTTAATGATTTATTGTTTTTTGAGATGAATTTTGGGAAGAAAATAAATGTAGCTACCCCCTTATTTTCAAATATGGCTTGTGATACAGTGTGTCTCAATTTTTATGGAAACACTTCCGTATCTTCCGTAATTATTGCAGTAGAATTCTGAAATTTTCACAATCGTTAGATATACCAAGGATGAGTCTCAAGCTTTTCTGAGGATAATCTGAGTGTCATACACTGCGCGCCACTTAACAACACATAATACGCTGCTGCAAATGTCATCTTCTCATCTTCGCAAGTTATCGTAAACTAAATAACTACTGCACTGGACAATGCCTGCCTTCCTTGGCACGTGTACTAATCCAAAGTAACTGATAGACAACGAGTCGATTAAATTATACACGCTGTGAGACCGATCAGGCTCGAGATTGCACAAACCTCACTCCTGTGCTCCGAGCACAATTCTCCAAGCCAAGTTCGTTAAGTCTCGCGCAGTGAGACGCCGGCTTAGTAACTGTCTTGAAACTGCGCTGAACTTTGAAGCCGGCGTCTCACGGCGCGAGACTTGTCGAGCTCGGCTTGGGGATTGTCGAGTATCGCGTCGTGAGAACGGTCGATTCGCGTAGGTCGAGACTTGTCAACAGTAAACTCGAGGTGGCTCGACCGTTCCTTTGAAATGTCCAATCCTCCAAGGCGCTAGGCTCGACTAGCTGGCTCGTGCTGGAGTATCTTCTTTTGTAAGGGCTTCTCTTACTAAACTTGATAACAGGTCGTATGTCTGTACATCCATCCTCAAATAATTTTAAAGTCGTTAGGTTCATTTTCTCTTAGCTCTTTCAATAGTGGAATATGACTAAATTGTTGTTTCTTAAGTAAATAACTTTCAACCCATTTAGAGCGCCGCTTTCTCACACCAGTATTACCAGCATCCGCATTGCACACGCGAAAGCCTGTTTTTTTTATGGCTGAACATTTTTATTTCACTTTATTGCACGAAACTTTCGTCAAGTCGAAATTCCACAGATACGGTTAGATAATCGGGTCAATCAGCAGTTTTGCACGCGGTATTGCCTGTGGCGGATCATTCTGTATGATTTAAGCGCGGATTTTTATTTCGCGTAAATCGATGACAACAGTTTCAATACACGGCAGATAAAACCGGCAGACTCATCCGTGTATGGCCAGCTAATCCCCCAAGCCAAGCTCGTCAAGACTCGCGCCGTGAGACGCCGGCTTAACTGATTTGAACGCCATAGTCTGACTAAAAAGTTAAAAAACGGGTTAATTCTGTTCCCGGCCCTGAAAATATGTGCGATAGCTCATTCGATTCGGAATGACGTCTAGAAAAATGTATCTCGAGCATTTATTAGCACATAAAAAAATGCAATTGTTATTAACAAAATAAGATGAAAAAAAAAGATATTCAGTTTTTCGTTTATAACTCAAAAACTATCAATATTTAAGTACTTTTGATTTGATAATGTCGAAAAAAACGGTAGTTTTTCGCAATGCACCAATTTTGATCAAGGAATAAAATTTTCTGACAAATGGATAATAAAAAAAATTCCCATATGGTGCAAACTTTTTGAAACTCGCTGGGTAAGAAAACATTTTTGAAAAAAATTAAATAAGAAATAGTTAAATTTACAATTTTTTCGATAAAGCCGACACACGAAAATTAAAAACAATATGTCTCAGGGAAATACTTTCAACAACTAGAACTTGGCTACATAAAAACAAAATTTTACCTATATCAATTTTGATGTTTTCTTCTGCCTTAAAGCTACGAGAGAACTATATTCAAAACACTTTCATGTGAATGAATTGTTGAATTGTAGAAAATAATAACTAATTCATGCCAATTTAGGGATGAATTTTGTGATCAGATGCAGTAATTGAAGGACAAAGGAGGTGAACATATGTGGAGAGATAAGAAATTCAGTTCTTATGAATGTTTATGCTTATGAATAAGCAGCCACAAATTATGAAAAAAGAGGAGGAAATTTCCAATAAAAAAATACCGACTTCCGGAATTATATCTCCATTATTTATAATTTGTATTCAACGCCGAAAATAGGTCTCCGCGTGGTCGTTACGGCATGAACGCAACACCGCTGAAGACAGATATCACACAAAATATTTTTTTATAGTATTAAATATTAATTTAAAAATTTTAAAAAAATATGGTGTCATCACTTGAAAAAATAAAGCCTCGTTGGAAAAAAAAATTATGTCGATTTTTCAAAAAGTTATACGATTGTTAATTAACTAATTTTTATCCAATTTCTGTTTTTAAAAAAGTCGACATAAAAGTTTAAATAATTGACCTATACATTTTTCGCTTTTTGGAGCCCTTCTTATATACATACTTACCAAGATCACGTGGTAAAAGTTTATTAAAGTTTTATATTTTGTTGGTTCTAATTTTTTTGAATGAACAAAAAAATAAAATAAAAAAAAAATCTGTTAAAATAATTTTTGTTGACAAATGTTATTAACAGCTGTTTTTGCATCTAACAATGGCATTAGCTAACGTAAAAAAATTTGTCATTTGTTAAGAAATTGTTAATAAACAGATAGGCAAATAAGATTAAAAAAAAAATCTTACCATTTTATGACAAAATGCTAATTAAAAAAAACGTTAAATAATTTTTTTTATTGTTTATAATAGGTTTTTTTATATTTCGTTTGTTTAAATAATCAATAAGGAAATTTTTTTCTCTTTAAAAATCATAATTGGCATTTCTCTATAGGTTAACAAAAAATAATTTTTTATCAATAATTTCATTGTTTATTAAGTTAACAATTTGTTATAAACAATTTGTGACCCTCGGTTTATTTTTTTCCTGAAAGTAAAAAAATTACAAAAACTGCCATATATAACAGAGTACTGAGAAAAATTGTCTTTTATTTTTTATATCATTTTTAAATATTACACGATACCAAAATTAAAGTGACCTCTTAATTTTTCAAGAAACAAATGCATGTAATAGCTGATTAGCAATAGTAACAAACTTGGATTTTCATCCATTTCAAAGATTGATTTTTGTAGGGGATTACTACAAAAAGTTATATCTATTTGTTACTTGAAAAATTAAGAGGCCACTTTGATTTGGTATCGTGTAATATTTAAAAATGTTATAAAAAATCAAAAACAATGTTTTTCAGTACTTTGTTATATATGGCTATTTTTGTAATTATTTTTACTTCATGAAAAAAAATTAACCAAGGGTCACAAATTGTTAACTTAATAAACAATAAAATTATTGATAAAAATATGTTTTTTGTTTCCCTATAGAGAAATCCCATTATGATTTTTAAAGAGAAAACATTTTTGCAATTAATTATTTAAACAAACGAAATATAAAAAAACGCGTATAAACAATTAAAAAATTATTTGAGGTTTTTTTTAAATTATTCTTTTGTCTCGACAATAAAATAGTAAGAAATGATTTTTAAAAAATATTATATTTGTCTATTTGTTTATAAACAATTTCTTAAGAAATGACTTGGAATTTTTTTGCCCTACGTTCATTAATGCCATTGTAAGATGCAAAAACAGCTGAAAAATAACATTTGTCAACAAAAATTTTTATTTTTTTTAATATTTCATTTTCGGTTCATTTAAAAAAATTATAACAAACAAAATATAAGACTTCAATAAACTTTTATCAATTGATCTTGTTGAGTGTGTATATGAAAAGGGCCCCAAGAAGCAAAAAATGTATAGGTCGATTATTTAAACTTTTATGTCGACTTTTCTTAAAACAGAGATTGGATAAAAATTAGTTAATTAACAATCGTATAAGGCCACGCTGGACATTGAACTACATCTGATAGATATTCTGAGAAGACCCTAACTTTAAATTCATTTTTGAGTTAGGGTCTTTTCCGAATATCTATCAGATGTAGATCAATGTCCAGCGTGGCTTTAGCCGGAGAAGTAGTTGTTTTCTATTAGACATGCACAAAAAATGACTTCATATTTATCGTGGATTTTTCAATTCACAGAAAAATATTTTTATCAATATTCAATTGAGAATGTTTCCCTTTTCAACATGAATACCCCACAAGAGGTTATCTTGACGATGGAAGTTAGTGACTGAAGTTTATCTTTCAGTCGCAGATGATTCCACATCTGATTTTATGAACATATATTGTCATATTTCAACAAATCAATCGTATAACTCTTTGAAAAATCGACATAATTTTTTTTTCCAACGGGGCTTTATTTTCTCAAGTGTTCTGATGACACCATAATTTTTTCAAATTTTCAAATTATTATTTATTATTATAAAAAATTTATTTTGTGTGATATACTGTCTCCAGCGGTGTTGCGCTCATACCGTAACGGCCGCGCTGAGACATATTTTTGGCGTTGAATGAAAGTTATAAATAATGGAGATAGAATTCCGGGACTGATTACTTTTTTATTGGAAATTTCCTCCTCTTTGAGGATCTTTTGAAAAAAATCTTAAATATTAATAGTTTTTGAGTTGTTAAGAAAAAACTGAATATCTTTTTTTTCATCTTATTTTGATAAAAACAATTGCAATTTTTTATGTACTAATAAATGCTCGAGATGCATTTTTCTAGACGTCATTCCAAATCGAATGAGCTATCGCATATATTTTTAGGACCGGGAACAAGAATTAACCCGTTTTTTAACTTGTTAATCAGACTATCATCGGAAATTACTCTCATGTCCCAGCCAACAAAATGCCGTACTTTTGGATAATATGTCTATTCATTGCCGATAAATAATGACAGGAATTTTCCCTTGGGATTATTTGGTTTACCTAACTAATGAAATAGTAGTTATTGAATTGGCGAAATTCCCGAGATATATTTTATGATAAGTCGCAATCCGTTATTGGGAACGATTTTTGATTCAGGGAAATACCCGTTTGATGGAATTGCTTCGACTGGACACTGAGATATTTACATGCGACACACAATAAGGTAGTGTCGGTGAATAAGGCCCGGCAGTTAATAAGGCCCACCGGCATTTCTTCTTGAAGTCTGGTACTTTTTTCAAATCTGGCAACATGGCTCGTTGCATCTTCCGAGCGGGGAAGCTATATGATGATATCGTTGAGATCAGCCCGCCGTTAACTTCACGAGGGGCAAGTGCAGTTTTACGCCGAGCATATTATAAGTTCGCAATACGGTAGGACATCTTTTTTCATTCAAAACATTTTACTTGAAAAAATGAAAAGGTCGCCATCATTTGCTACAATACTGGTAGTATATTTTGCACTAAGAGAAAAATTAAGAGCATTGTTTACTTTCCTGAAAAATGCATGTTTAGGAAAAACGTGCCCGCCCGATAATAAGGCCCAACGATTGATTGCGTTATAAGGCCCACGTGTCTTGCGTCGGACTAACGGCAGAAGACGTTGAAGATTTTCTCTGCAGCGAATGTGATTAACGTTTTTGTTTGTTAAAAAAGAATTTAATTTTTTTGTTAGAATATTTCAATACTTTTGTTACTTTATTACAATGTTAGAATTTTTTGTTACTTTATTACAGTTTTGTAAAAAAATGTTTATTTTTGTTTTATATAATAATTCTAATAATAATATTTTACCTTTCTCGGTTTTTGTTATTATGAAATATTATTTATCCAATAAATATACAAAATTCTACATAACTTGCTATGGGCTTTATTACCTACCTTGCGGGTAATAAGGCCCGACTGCAGATGTTTTATTTTTGCCTTATTTTGGTTACTCAGGTTTTAAAGGAGGCCAATATTGATGAGTACATGATAGCAGACATGACAAACAATAAACTCATCATGTTCCGAAATTTTTGTATAAAAAATAACGCGAAAAAAAATTAACGAATATTAGGTGGGCCTTATTCACCAACACTACCTTACTTGAAATTCATGTGTATGAGATAAAATATTTGAAATTCAAATGTATGAAATATAAGTGGAATA
The DNA here is from genome assembly GCA_018342105.1 of Gonioctena quinquepunctata. Taxonomy (NCBI): domain Eukaryota; kingdom Metazoa; phylum Arthropoda; class Insecta; order Coleoptera; family Chrysomelidae; genus Gonioctena; species Gonioctena quinquepunctata. Next base: position 58,502 of record JAFIRS010000382.1, on the reverse strand, counting down.
ATTCCCCACATACTCTTTGCGACCTTTTCGTCAAACGCATTCAAGGTTAGTTAGGAATATCTCCATATTATATCCATTTCCTGCCTACAAACATAATAACTGTTTATAATACACACGATCGTATTCAAATTATGAATTTATGAGTAGATGAAAGGTGAATGAATTTAGCACTGTTTGCATTAGTAAAGATATAAGCTGATTATAATTACTTCGTTCAATGAGATGTGAAAACTCGATTCAATATTCTGGTCTTGTGCAATTACGAACTTTGGAATTAAATTAGCATGACATATACATATAATACACTCTGATCCGAATACAAAAAAGTGTTATAAATTCTTTGAACGCTCTGAAAATTTTTATTATATCAATGTGATAATTGGACGGAGAAATATGAACTAGATCGATGAAAATATATACTGAATGTATTTTGAAGTTGTTCTTTCATCACATAGATCCAGAACCGGCGATTGAACCGTTAAAACCCCAGTAATCTTAATTAAATCGAGTTGAAAATGTTAGAAAAGGATGCATCTGCAATTTTTTGCAAAAGCTGAGTATAAATAAAAAATGCATTCAAATCAGTTGGATCAAATCTCAGGCATATGTACATATAAACATACAGACAGGTATCAAATGGAGTACTATTTTTTTCGTGTCTATGAAAATGGGATAAATATATTTTCTAGATTTGTGGGATCGCTATGCAAAAATCTGACTCATCATGTGTATATAAAGAGAGAAAAGCGCTATTATAAAATAATATCAGGGTCTTATCTTTCTGCTCCCGCACCATTTTCAGTTTTCAGGAACAGGTTAACCAGATATCAGGAAACTAAGTTGTTTTCTGATGCAGATTTGTTCCATTATACACCTGTATTTTTAGGCTACTGGCAAATAGCAATCCTGATGAATATATATCTCAGATTCCAGCCTTTATAAACTGCTTGAAATCATTTCGAACAATTACTTTCCACAATAAATTTGTTGCTCATGGTTTCAGACAAACTGGGTCATATTTTTCAATTGATAGAGATGACATTTGGGTCACAAATACTTTGGATATCAATTTAGGAACAAACAACTAGGCTGTTGATTTGTTGAAAATATGAACAGGATGCTCATAAAATCAGATGTGGAATCATCTGCGACTGAAAGATAAACTTTGGTCACTATCTTCCATCATCAAGATAACCTCTTTTGGGGTATTCATGTTGAAAAAGGAAACAATCTCAATTGGATATTGATAAAAAGATTTTTCTGTGAATTGAAAAATCCACGATAAAAATGAAGTTATTTTTTGTGAATGTCTAACAGAAAACAACTACTTCCCCGGCTAAAGCCACGCTGGACATTGTACTACATCTGATAGATATTCTGAAAGACCTAACTCAAAAGAAAAAATTAAAATTGAAAATTTGCATTTTCAATCAGATAGTAATTTTTTATCAATATCCAATCAGGAATGTTTCCCTTTTCAACATAAACTGGGCTGTCCTTCTATAAAAAAAAATTGATGGCGACGGACTGATTGAGAAACTATTTATTCTGAGATTGCGCACATTGGGATCTAGAACAAAATACAGCATGATGCAATATAATTGGAAATCTGCTCCGATGACTGTCATCGATTCTATTTTGGAAAAGTCAATATAGTTTGTGTGTGTATGTCATTTTATGTATAATATACCTACCTCGTTTATTATTGTTTCTATATTGCATGAACTCCATTACTAGGGGCAGTAATATATGAAATAATGGTTTTTATTAATTTGCGAACGGAAAGAGCTTCAACAAACGGAATTCTATGCAATAACCAATATTCAGTTTGATGATGAAAATGTAATAATTGAGCAATGTGAATGTTATTAACGAGGAATGTTGGTATTCGATAAATATTTCCGTGACGTCGTTTGGAAATTCCTTTTCAATCCCTTCGTGACCCAACTCATTCGAATTCTATGAAAATAAATTAATGTTCGCTTCAATGTACCAGTATTAAAGCTTTTTTTACTTTTCAAGTTAACCTCCACACATCGATTGTTTCCCAAACATTTCCATATAGCGAATAATAGAATCTCAAATGTTGCTATTGGTTAGGATGACTACTAGAGGGGTCGACTGATATTCAGTACATCTTGAAAAAGTGGAATTTGTGATTCCTAAACTGATTGTGCTTGTTTGAAACTATCTGGAATAAACTATTTTTGTTATTTCAATCGAATAATGCATACGAAACAGATGTGGTCAAGGAAAAAATAGATCCATTTGAATGATATTATCGTTCTTGGCAGGAGGTTCACATTTTGAGCATCAGATTCAAATCATTTCTTTATGCGTTCAGGGTAATTTTGTGTTAGCATTATAAAATGTATTCAGATTACTTTGGTTTTATAATTTGCCGTTATAAATTATTCTCTCAAATAAATTTTTGTTTGAAGTTACATAAATTGTTTTTTCTAATTTTGACATTTAAAGTGAACTTTTCAAAACTCGTTGACGTTATCAAATGTTTTACTTTTCATCACCAGTTGCGAGAAGTAAAACTTTTCGCAACTGGTGATGAAATAGTATATTACATTACTAGTGCGGAAAGTGACATTTTTCACACGAGTGGGAAATATTGTGGCACGAGGCGTAAGCCGAGTGCGGCAATCACACGAGTGTGAAAAATCATTTTCGCGCGAGTAATGTATGTTATTTTTCCTACGACCACCTATTTTATTAAACAATATGTAAATATTAGATCGTGAATATTGAGTTGCCTGACTAATCTTACGTTTTATATGTGACAGTCTATGTTTGAATATTGTTTCTATGAAAAGTGCACAGAATTTAGAATTACTATTATAGTGGAATAAAGAAATGACGATAATTAACGTTTATTTGAAAAAATTACAATAAGTAAGTACTTATTAGATACAACTGGGGAACAAATTGAATTATTTGGAACCATAAAAATTTCAAGTGAATTGGTTATTGTTACAATTTGTGAATTGTAACGGTGTTTGCAAAAGATTCGTTTCAATATTTTCTCGGATGTTGCTTGTAATTATTGTGCTCATCGAAGAAGTTGAGGGTTTCAAATTCATGTTTTCTAATATGGCTGATAATATGTAAATCAACTTACGAGATATAGGTATATCTCTGATAACGTTAATTCAAATCTGAATTAGCTCAGATGGAAGAGTATACGGTAGATGACCGCAAAGTTGTGGGTTCGATTCTCGGCGTCAATTTTTTTTTCCTCTTTTCTTTATTTTCTACAAATAATTAGTTTTTAGTCCAGTTTTTATGTAAATAATATCAATAAGGAAGAGCTATTAATGATTACATCTGTAAATCTTACAGGATTCACGTTTTCGACGGCTTATTGACAGCAGTGCGAAAAATTACTTTCCGCACTAGTGCGGAAAGTATTTTCTGCACGCGTGAGAATAAAGGTCACTTTCCATGGGAGTAGAGAGTGCGATATGTGTTACTTTCTATGTAGTTGTAGAAAAAGGTAATTTCACCACCAGTTGCAAAAAATACAGGAATAAAATTTGTTATAATTTTAAGGCTTAACTACTTGAAGTGAAAGTGAAAAATGATTTTAATAGTCAACGACTATGCCAAAAAGCGTGGGGTGCTTTGTCGAAATCAATTGAAATAGTCCAAGATACCAGAGCCGGCAAATTCACGTCATTTCACAAAATTTTGACTATGAGTAGTGTGATATGTAGTTGAGAACGAATGCGTACTTGTTAGCTTGAAAGCGATTCCTGATTCCCAAAGGGGATCCGAGAATAGATGGGAAACACAGACCAATCTGTCTTCTGGACTGCCTTGGGAAAATATATGAATACCTATTGAAGGCCAGGCTGGAAGAGGAGTTAGGAAACAGAGAGGGCATAGCCAGCACCCAGTTCGGCTTCATAGCCAAAAGATCAACGGTAGGAGCCATCAAGCACGTGCTGGAGAGGGTGAACAGTGATCGGAAGGTATGGGGAGCGGTGATCATGATTGACATAAAAAATGCCTTCAACACGGCAAAGTGGCACTTGATAAAGCACGAACTGGGCCGGCTTCAAATTAGCCCCTACTTACGCATGGCAATCGGGAGTTACTTATCGAGTCGAGAGCTGACCTCTGGGAAAATAAGGATGAACCTGACACAGGGTGTCCCGCAGGGTTCCGTACTCGGTCCCACTTTGTGGAACGTGTTATACAATGGCATCCTAACGCTGGACCTCCCGAGGAATTGCGCAACCGTCGCGTACGCGGACGACCTTGCACTTATAATCACGGCCGACAAAAGTGACGAGCTGACGCGCACTGCAAACCAGAGCCTAGCAATAATTAAACGCTGGATGGAGGATAATGGGTTAGAGATTGCCCCGCAGGAAACCGAGGCTATCATAATCAGGGGACGCAGGAAGAGGGAAGGAATTCGCTTCGAACTGGCTGGCACGGAGATAATTCCAAAAAAATTCGTTAAGTATCTCAGGGTTTGGCTTGACGACAAACTGATATTCAATAAACACGTCAGGGAGACCTGTGACAAGGCGAATAGGCAGGTGACGGCCCTAACGAGGATCCTTTCAAACACAAGGGGACCTGGCCTATATAAGAGAAGAGTGATGTACGGAGTGGTCCAGTACGTCCTCCTATTCGCGGCTCCCGTGTGGGGCGATGTCACCAGAGTGGAGACATACAGGGGCATGTTGATATCAACGCAGCGGAAGATGCTACTTCGCGTGGCCATGGCCTATAGGACTGTGTCGGCTGATGCACTGTGCGTCATAACGGCAATACCGCCAATAGACCTCATGATAGAGGAAAGGATACGTCTGGATTCCATTCCCAATCTGACTGAAAGGGGAAAGAAGGAAGAGAGGGACAGGACCATTGAACAATGGCAAACGCGACGGGATGAAAATACTACTACTGCTCAATGGACCAGAAGACTCATTCCAAACCTGAGAGCGTGGATAAAATGTAGCCATAAGGGCACAAATTACTATGTAACCCAGGCCCTAAGCGGGCATGGGTCTTTCAGAAAATATACCTATAAGATAGGAAAAGCCGCGGACGATTGGTGCTTGTATTGTGGTGGATGGAATGACCCAAATCACACAATATTTGGATGCAAGAAATGGGAACGAGAGCGACACAACGCGGAAATGGCCTTGGGGGTAACAATTATGCCTGAGAATATGATCACTGATAAAAGAAGATGGCAGGCGGGCTACAATTTTCTAAGGCAGGTGATGGAGGCTAAAGGAAGGGAAGAGAGGGCTATGCAAAGGCAGGACCGATTCCCAATAAATGATGGAGATGAACTGTGATATTTAAGTCTGTGATACCTATGTTTGTGATATTTAAGAATAGTATTTTATTTATTTATGTACTGTCCATGACGTGACGTGGAAAACCCATGCGGAGATAGAGAAAGAATCAGCTGCATGGTACGCTGCTTATGCTTGACGCTATGTCGACAAGATGCTCCCAAGCATAGGAGGGCGAGGGGGGGGGGTTTATCGGAGTTGCGCCCGACACTACCTGAGCTGATAGACACAAGGCCCAGGTGCCAAGCAGTTTCCCCCTTTGAAACGAAAAAAAAAAAAAGCAGCGAAGCCCTTTTACAAGTAGCAGGTACAAAATTACATAAAAAAACTTTTTACTTACGTTTTAAAGTATGGTAATGTGTTTTACAAATAATGTCGTCCAGTTGGCCAAGCGGTCTAAGTCGCCAGACTGACCTCTAGATCTCGAAAGTTAGCGTGAGTTCGAATCCCCACGCCTGACGATTTTTTTTTCACTTTAAAATTGAGAAATGGTTCGTTTTTTTTATTTGAATATTTATCGTCATTGAATATTAAAATTATTTTTGATTTTTAGTGCGTTAAAAGCGTGTTCTTAAGTTTTTTCCAATTTATATTTTTTATATTTCTAACTTGAAAAAGGATCACATTATATCAAAATAAGAAAAAATATTGTGTGAAAGACGTTGGAAAACACTATTATTCGTAACTCGCTTTCTTTTGCCGAACTCGCTTCGCTCGTTCCGCAAAAATTAGCTCATTACGAAAAATAGTGCTTTTCCCAACTGGTTGCACAAATAACTATTTTCTCGTAAATGGTCTAGCGAGATGTAAATGAGTGAATTACATTTTTTTTGAGAAAACCGTACGACAACCAAAAAAGAATCTGGAGACTAGATTGGCTCAGAAAAAAATGAGGATTTCAAAAATAAATTTTACTTTGAGAAAAAGCAGTAGCGTATCTCTTTTCTCTTTAAAATGATTCAGAGCAAATACTGCACGAACGCCACTGGCAAGAATACAAAATTATGTTGTACAGCTGAAAATGTCTGATGAGCATAGGAGATGCGCAATACGTTTCACAAAAATAATACCAAAGTTATCATTGAAAAAATATTAGTTTCTTAAAACTTTAGCACCCTGTAGTTCAAAAGTTAAGACCTTCAGGACATATGTTAATATAAAGTTCTTTGCTCAAAATGGACCCAAGAATAACCTACTCAAATATTGGCATGTATAGAATGATTTGGATTTCTATATAATCATCATATTGCCAGTCTATGCTTCTCATGTAATCAATCAAGTAATTCAACAAGGTCCCTGGATTCATGCACCATATTCATTCATTCCGCTATTAGACCAGGGTCGATAATTTTTGAAACCAAAAAAAATTATAGTAGAAACTCATTGGAAAAGGAAGAGAATATAACAAAAATGAAAGGAAATATAATTTACGGGCGATCTGAGGTCGAGAAGTGGAAGTGAGTTTTTAAGGGTGAAAAATGGTTTATCTCGATTTCTGGCAAAACTACAAGTTCTATGGAAAAACGGCCAAGTTGTAGGTAATGAAAAGATCTACAACTTTGGTATCCATACTTTTTTCACATAATCTCAAAATTTATGTGAAAAATTCAAATAACCAAGTTCTTGGTTTTTTATTTTTACCTTTTACAAAAAAAAAATGTCACGAAATTTGGTGAAACCTTTTTTATGTCCCAAACACACCGTAATTTTTTTTATTCAAAATATTTATTTTTCCACCTTATTTTTACTTAATATCGAAAAAGCACCCTAATTTTCAATCAGAAATTCTCCCGTCAAAATATCAGGTTTTTTAAAAAATTTGGTGAGCTTTTTGTTCGTTGAAATCTCTACTTTCTGATAGTGTAAAAAAAAAATTACTATGGTAAATGTTCTCAGAAAATGCAAAGAAATAACAGGTAGTAAGGCCCAGACCCTCCTAGCCCCTTCCCCACTTCTCTATGAAATACCTTTTGATGGGCTAACATTTTCCGTAGGTCACTCAGGTATATAAGTTATCTTGAAATAGCAATAAATAGGCATCTACGCATATAATTTAAAGAAGATTCTACAACTTTCTCAAAATATTGTAGATGTCTTATTAAATTCGGATTCGAGTTTTTTTCGTTTCTTTGCATTTTCTGTCATAGTAATGTACTTTTTTTATACCATCAGGAAGTAGAGATTTCAACGAACAAAAAGCCCACCGACTTTTATTAAAAAGCTGATATTTTGACGGGAGAATTTTCGATTGAAAATTCGGGTGCTTTTTCGATATCAAGTCAAAATAAGGTGAAAAAATAAATTAATAAATCAAAAAAATTACAGTGTGTTTGGAACATAAAAAAGGAGGTTTTCACCAAATTTCGTGGAAAAAAAATTGTTGTAGAACATAAAAATAAAAAACCAAAAACTTGGTTATTTGAATTTTTTACATAAATTTTGAGGTTATGTGAAAAAAGGTGGATACAAAAGTTGTAGATCTTTTTATTATCTACAACTTTTCCATTTAATTTTTTTCCATTTTGCCGGAAATCGAGATAAACCGTTTTTTACCCTTGAAAACTTACCCCCTTCCACTTCCCGACCTCAGATCGCCCGTAAATTATATTTCCTTTCATTTTTGTTATATTCTCTTCCTTTTCCAATGAGTTTCATCCCACTATTATTTTTTTTCACTTTTTACTATTTTTAAAGGCTTCAGCACTGGTCTATATGATCATCGGCATGAAAAGTTATCGTGCAGCCAAAGGAATAGAGAATGAAGAAACGAGAGTCAATTGTCTAGCGTTCACATACACATGGCACATTTATTCAGCGAGAAACATGCCCCTGACCACTAACTAATGAACGTTCGTTTGTGTGGATTATATAAATATTCAAAAGGCAAAACCGCCTTCCTCAACAAAAGACTGTTTAGCGGATGTTCTTTGAATATTTTTTATTGTCTGAATTATTGACAATCACTTTGTGTGTTGTGAGACATTTTTATTATAGTAAATGATTTATAAAGATCAACCCTTGAACGTAAGATGTAGCTGAGTGTTGTACAGAGCCGCATCAGGTATATATTCCGGCCCCAGCAGCAGTTGAAATTCGCTATAAAAAGTACCTACTGTTATCACTGCGATATGTACTTTGAGAAATCGATATAGTTATTTATGCAACAAGTGCTAAGAGTAAGTGAGTGCGATAAAAACTTTTTGCACGAGGCGCATACAATATTTCTTCTCGCAAGTGCAAAAAAGAGCTTTATATTCGAGTTGTATACATGATATTCTCCAATACTTAATTTTTTCAATATAAAAATAAAAATACCCTTTATTATTTACGTTTTGAAAGCAAACGTCCAACTTTTATTGTTTTGGCAGTGACATTAAACAAAATTATTTCAGTCAATCGCAATACATACCTACCAGGAAAAATAGAACAAATATAAGGTTGTCAGGGTGCATAGAAACAATTTCAACTATTGAAGTCGCCATTACTGAAACCGTCATCAGTTAATTTTCGCAAATTTATAAAATATCGCTTTAATTATGGATGAAAAAAGTGATTTTAGTGATACATCTGATATTCCTGCCGATGTGATGGAGTCAGCGGAAGCAGTTAGCTTTAGAACTTCCCAGAAATCTCAAACCCCATCGAACCCATCGAACCCCATCGAATCAATCGAATCAATCGAATTTCGAATTCGAATCATCGAATCATCGAATCATCGAATCATCGAATCATCGAATCATCGAATCATCGAATCATCGAATCATCGAATCATCGAATCATCAACATCAATCATCAAATCATCAATCATCAATCATCAACTCATCGAAATCATCGAATCAAATCGTCAACGTAAATCATCAAACGTCATCATCGTCAATCATCAACCGTCATATCGTCAACTCATCGAACATCAAATCTCCAATCATCGAAATCAATCGAATAATCCAAATCATCAATCATCGAATCATCGAATCATCGAATCATCGAATCATCGAATCATCGAATCATCGAATCATCGAATCATCGAATCATCGAATCATCGAATCATCGAATCATCGAATCATCGAATCATCGAATCATCGAATCATCGAATCATCGAATCATCGAATCATCGAATCATCGAATCATCGAATCATCGAATCATCGAATCATCGAATCCATCGAATCATCGAATCACGAATCATCGAATCATCGAATCATCGAATCATCGAATCATCGAATCATCGAATCACCAATCAATCATCTGCAAATCATCAAAATCATCGAATCGTCATCGAATCGTCATTCGTCAACTTCAACTCACAATCAATCGTCAACTCATCGAATCAGTCAATCATCAATCTCAATCGTCAATCGTCAAATCATCAACCCATTGTCGATCATCATCGTAAAATCGTCAATCGTCGAACTCAAATCGTCAATCTCAGAATCTCGAATCAGAATCATCAACTGAAATCATCAATCATCAATCATCGAATCATCGAACATCGAATCATCGAATCATCGAATCATCGAATCATCGAATCATCGAATCTGAATCATCGAATCATCGAATCATCAAATAATCATCAATCATCAAATCGTCATCGAACATAAATCATCAATCTCGAATTATCGAATCATCGAATCATCGAAATCATCGAATCATCAAATCATCAAATCAAATCGAATCAATCGAATCATCGAATCATCAAATCATTCAATGAATCATCAATCATTCGAATCAATCATCGAATCATCGAATCATCAACTCATCGAAATCCATCGAATCAATCGAATCATCGAATCATCGAATCATCGAATCATCGAATCATCGAATCATCGAATCAATCTAGAATTCATCGAATCAAATCGAATCATCGAATCATCGAATCATCGAATCATCGAATCATCGAAATCATCAAGAATCATCAAATCATCAAATCTAATCATTCAAATCATCAAAAATGTCAAACATCGTTCAATCATTTTAAATCCTCAAATCGATCAACTTCATCAAATCAATACATGATATGCAACAAATTTCAAATCGATTCAACTGAATCGAATCGTCAAAACCATCAAATGAAATCCTGAATCGTCGAATCTTAAATAATCAAATCTCAAATCAGTTAAATCGTCAACATCAAACGTCAATTCGTCAACCAAATCATCAATCGTCAAATCCAATCGTTAATTTCTTCAGACAGGAATGGAAAATGACAGTTCAGAGTCGAAATAAATACTTTTGCAAAAATTCCGAGTCTAATTGCATTTCTTGGATTACCTAATACTGCAAAATATACTGGCCTTAGTTTTAGAAGGTTCTCTTCGTCGCTTTTAGTTGGCTCACGGAAAAGTGGAAATGTCAAAGTCAAGAACAATAACACTTGTAACATTATACAAAAGAAGCCATTTGATTTAGTATTACCAACATCATCGTTTGGAATTAACATACAGAATAACAGTAATTGTACTATTAATATAAATCTTGTAAAAAATTAGTATAGATGGAATATGTTTGAAATACGTTTAATAAAAACGATTGAATTAAGGATGATGGGTATTGTGTATTACCTGTATATAAACAACGTAGGTCTGTACCTTTTTGCACACCGTGCAGTTTTTTTTGCACTCTGTTCAAAAATAGCCTACTTTTTGATAACATCAAATATACCTCATCGAATAAAGGTTTGGGGATTCACTCAACTTGTTCGTAGGAGGCCACATTTGTAATACAGACACAAATGTGAATAAATCTCATTAATTTGCAACTTCATCTACATATGAGCACAAAATATTCTGTATTAACGCGTGATATTACTTTCGATACCATATATGATGAGGTAATCCCTTCCAATACCGTACCACAACCGGGGTTAATCAAGGAAAAATAACATTATGAACCAACACACACGCACATATGTTACTTATTTATTAACCGGACGAAAGGCGCGTTGCTCGGCATAGCATGCAGTGTTTATTAAACGCGGTGTTGAACTGATGAAATTAAAAGTTACGGCCGAGTTTATTCTGTTGCTTCTCCCATTATCACACAAATGATGATCTCTTAAAAAAGTCCTCTGTTCGACGATGTTCGGAAAAACGGTTGTAAAGAACATGTTTGGGAAACTTCCGCAAAGGATTCAGATAATTTTCAATAAATATATTTCGCGTAGGCATACGACATACGGGATGAGGAAGAAGAACCTACATAAGTTGTTTTTACGTCAGGAAATATTTTCATTATTTATTGTATTCAACAGCACTCAGTGTTTTATGATTTTAATGTCAACGATTCGGCAAAAAATATCGCCTTCTCAGGGCTACGATACAAAAAAATATATATGCGGAAAATAAAAATCGTGGAAAAATACAGTTTACAAATTTTAAAAATACATTCATTTTGTAAATAAAGAAGCCTTCCGAAACCCCAAAAAAAAACAAAAAAAACTCGCTGGATTTGGAACATGACGTATCGAAACGTGGCATTCTCAATGACTTTCCGAGATACGAGCTCCCAGAAGTTCAAAATTTCTTATTTTGTAGCGCTATTTTCGGCTACTGAAAACACTCACCATTCGTCATAACACACGCACACACGTGTTTTCAGTACTTTTTTGTACGAAGAACTGCAGTTGCCAAAAAAAACACTTTTCTTCAGAATGTACCGGGTTATCTTATATCTTTAAACGAGCAATTCTTGTATATATAATTTGGCTATCTCGGAAACGGCTCTAACAATTTGGATGAAATTTTTCATTTAGATAGGGTTTTGCTTTTTAACTTCATCTATACCGGGTGTTCACGGAAGGTGGCTCGCCCCTATAACTTTTTTGTTTTCGGAGTTATATGAATGAAATTCGGAGGATCTGTTTAATGCATAAAACTGCGTTTTTTGACAGTAACTCAACTTTATGCAAATTCCGGATTCACCGGAAGTGACATAAACTTTCGTTTTTTGAATGGGACACCTGGTATATTTTCAGTTTTTTTGTCTCCATATGACATTTAGAATACAACCATGTATCATTTGTTACTGTTTGTAAACGTTTTTATTTTATTTTTTGAAATAAATTTTTATTCTAGAGGGCTATGGATACGTTCAAATAACTAAAATTTGTAAAATTAATTCATGTTTTCATCTAATTTTCACTAGTGACTTTATTTTAAAATTATTACTATTTTTTTTCAAATGGCAACATGGTGGCCCGTCGGGTTAAAAAAAAGTTATTTTATTACGACTGATTTGATACCGCACTCTATCAGGTTGTAAGAAAACTTTCGAAAAAAAACTGAAAATATAACGTTAGAACTTTCGTTAAATGAAGAATCTTATTGGGATTGAAATAAGATTTAAAATCATCGAGTAGCCTGTGACCAACACAACTGAAACAAAATCATAAAATTGTTGCGGTAAAAATTGACGTGTCGACATATTATTTTACATCTCTTCTAGAAAGTCAATTAGGTAGTTACTGTGTACCTTATTGTTTGAAAATCATGGAAAATAACAATATTCATACAAGAACTGAAAAAGTTGATATGCTATTAGTTTTTGGAGAGTGTAGGCAAAATTCAACCGATGCTGCAAGTCTCTACACACAGAGATATCCTGATCGGCGTCACCCGACCCGGCACTATTTAAAAAAAAATGCGAAATGAGCCTGATAATGATGGGAAAGATTCGTTTGTTGTGAGTGAAGAAAAATAAATAGATGTTCTGGCATATGTTCAAGTACATATCGATACGTCACTCAGGGAGATCGCAAGAGAATGTGACATTTCGAAGTATTCTGCAGCTGACATTTTGAAGAAACATAAACATCATTCATTTAAATATCAACTACACCAGCACCTGTACCAAAACGATAATGAAAGGGGACTTGAGTATTGCAATTGGTTCTTTGGAAAATATTTTAGGATGACAAATAAAATTCGGTATACTGACGAAAGCCGTTTCACTAATTTGGGACATTTCAACAGAAATAATAAGCGATATTGGTCCGATGCAAATTTACACTTGATGGAGGAAGGAAATTTCCAAGAACGGTTTGGTTTCAATTGTTGCGTTGGGATTTTAGGGGACAGGATTCTAGGCCCTATAATTTTTTACGGTGTCCTGACAGGGGCTAGATATCTAAGTTTCCTCGCGCACGAAATTGAGCATTTCTTGGACGAAGTTCCATTAATAAATCGAGTTGGATTATTTTATCAACAAGATGGTGCTCCACCACACAACCTGAAGGCAGTTACGGAATATCTGCATGAAACATACAACGAAAACTGATTGGAAATATGGGTCCAATTAGGTGGCCGGCGAGGTAAAATAGGGTTGTTTTCAATGTATACCTTTATTTATTCCTTTTTCAAAAACTTTTTCAGGTCACCCGACCTTACTCCTCTAGATTTTTCTTCATAGGGATATATTAAAAACGAGGTTTATGATGTACCTCCTGCCACACGACATGAATTGGAGGACAAAGTAAGGGCAGCTATTCATAGAATTACACCAAGACAGTTGGGAAACGTTGTAAGAGCAACAATAAGAAAAGTTCGCCTTCGTCAGCAACAAGATGGAGGTCACTTTGAACATCTGGAACCCTAAAGATATGTAAATAGGTAGTTCCAATATAATTATTTCATTATCAACAGGTGCTTCATTTTAGAAAAGTTCTATGGTATTTTCAGGTTTTTTTCGAAAGTTTTCTTACAACCTAATAGAGTGCGGTATCAAATTAATCGTAATAAAATGATCTTTTTTTTAACTCGACAAGCCACCATGTAAAGTTGTATTCTTACAAACATTTTAGGACTGAAATTAGTTATTTGAACGTATCCATAGCCCTCTAGAATAAAAATTTATTTCTAGAAAAAATAAAAAAACGGTTACAAACAGTAACGAATGATACATGGTTGTATTCTAAATGTCATAGGGAGACAAGAAACTGAAAATATACCAGGTGTGCCATTTAAAAATCAAAAGTTTATGTCACTTCCGGTGAATCGGATTCTGTATGAAGTTGAGTTACTTGTCAAAAAATGCAGTTTTATGCATTGAACAGATCGTTTGAATTTCATTCCATTATCTCCGAAAACAAAAAAGTTATAGGGGCGAGCCACCTTCCATGGACACCCGGTATAGATGTCTTATTATTGAATTCTTGGAATAACCAATTTTTCCTGATTTCAAAAATATACCCCTATCTTATACCGTTTTTGAGTTATTAAACGTCGAATAACTTAGGTAGACTAGCTGCTACTGTAAATACCTATCCTATGAAAATTAACATTTTTAAAATGAGCTATGAAAATCACAACTTTATTATGTTTGTTCAGTGACATTTCCCTAATGGAATAATCTGAATGGTTTACAGTGAGGAAGAAAAAGTTAAAATATTCATACAAAAATATATACCAAAGATTTATTTAGGAAATTAGGAAATTTAAATAACATAATAACTCAAAAAAGATAGAAGTAACAAATGGTATATTTTTGAAGTCGGAAAAAACGACCATCTCGAAAATTCAATGATATACAGAGTTCTGAACTATTTGTAACCAACAAAGATATCAGACAATTGGACACCTACTTTTTGAAAGCCCGATATACAGTTCAATGAGACCACATAATTCAGAATTTCTCCCAAACATTGAGAGCTCCATCGATGCTCTCAATAATATATGTCTTCGAATGCAAAAACTGTATATAACCATTTGCACAACTCATAAGTATCATAAGTTCTTATAGTTCATACATCTCTCTCTTTCTTTCTATAAATAAAAACACAATACACTCTTCACTGTTTTATATACTGTTTTCATCCTTATAATATCTGTAAAATAAACTGACTTGAAAGTTTCGAAAAATAATAAAGATCTATCTATCTATCTAATATACAGGGTATGCCATTAAACAAAATATTATCTCCGGAAATCTGCACGCAACTGTATTTTTGATAGCATTTCATCAAAATTCAGTCATAACCACAAAACTTTTTCTTTCAACTTTTTTTCTATATGCAATACTAACGATGATAAGGGGTGGGTCAATAATGCGGTACATACATACCCCGATTCTTACTTTCACCAACCAAAACATATTGATTTTTATATTTATGATGTTGAACCTGCCTTACTTCGACGGTCAAAAGTCAAACTCTACAATAGCCCCCCAATCTCGTGCCTCGTGCCTGGTCTGCAGAAAAACGAACCCGGTCAATATCTTACCGTAAAGAAGAGAACACAACTCAACCCAACTTGATTAACTTGAATGCAAGCCAACCAACCTTACTTCGTTAGCGGCGACTTTTGTTTTGACAGGCAGATACATTCAATCAAAATTTCAATATTGAATAATTCCTTCAAAATACGTGATCGCCAGGATTTTATTTTTATTTTCAAGCTTTTAGAGAAAGGAACTATCACACAAACCAAAAATTTTGGTGATACGCGAATTATCCCTAAGCTGCATTTTTACCAAAATCGTGAACATATAGTGTGTCTCATTTTTCATGGAAGCACCCAATATATTAACACAAAAATATAGAGAAAAAAAAACAAAAAACAAAGAGGTCCCCTCTGATAGGAAGGTGAATCCGACAATTTCAGTATTTTTTGTATAACATTTTCAAGATACAGTAGTCTCCGTTGAGCCAATAAGAGTCTTTTATTTTTTGACTGGCGTATACAGGGATCGTACAAAAATCGCAGTAACTGAAGTGCGACAACACCAGAGACTCATATTTTTTTTTCGATTTTGTGATTCAATATATGCTTGTTGCTGTAGAGTAGTTTCAGGTTCATAAGAGCTTTTTTCATTATTTTCATCGAATCTCATGCAAGTGTCAAGTTGAATGCCTAATTTTTTTCTCCGATTCTGAGTTTTTAATAAATGTTCAAGTTTTGTTCGAGAATTTCTCAAGCAGTTTTTGATGAGAAGCATTATTATATTGTTTTAGATGCGGATGAGTTTGCGAGCGTGCTCATTAGAGATTTTCAAGATGTTGCTTAATTCTACATATATCCCTTCCTGCGATTTGCTCATGAGAAAGATTTGTAATTTAATCATATCAGAACAATTGAAATATACGCATAATACGTTCGTTCGACAAATTTGAGCTGGGAAAAGTACGTCAAAAAACCAGGTTACGAAAGGAGCAAGTCAGGTTAAGTGAAAATGCTGTTTTGTGTTTTGAGGGGTTGTGAAGGTGAATGTTCTGAGAGAATATGTTTTGGTGACTTATAGAAGTTTTGTGGTTTTGAGTGTAATAGAAAATTGAAAAAGAAGAAGTTTTGCGTGACCCAGCTCGGGATCGAACCCGAGTCCTTGTAGTTTGGAAGCGATCGTTCATCCACGTGAGCCACTATACTAACTTGAGTTATTAGAGTGTTTGAAGTTATCTGGGCGCTGGTCGGCGCTCTGGACCGCCTGCCCTCGCTTCCCACACGGGACTAACTTTTGCCTGCAGAGCTACACACTTGTCAGCTAGTAAGTAAGGTTTCTATGTAAACATTTTTCTTGTACCTTACCATTTTCAATTTACGTATGGATGAGCCATATGAACATATAAGTGATTAATTACGGAAAAGCAAATCTATGTAAAAAATTATCTCATTCACTTTATATTTATATTTTTAGGATGTTATCTGGATGAATGTCCATTATCATTTGTTTGCCGCATGCAGTGTCGACAGATAATAATTCACGGGAAGTTAATAAACACTTCAAATGAGCTATACCAGTTGAACGGATAGCAACTATTAGACCATGGGTAGCGCGATAAAAGATTTCAATTCATGGGAAATATCTAAAAAATACGCACACTTTTGAAAAAAGTATAACAAAACATTCTAACAGTTATTGTAGTAACACGAAATCCGGTAGAAGTCCTATTCAGGAATCGTTTGATAGATGTCACATAGATATTCCCACGTTGTTTAATAACGTTTGGTTGGGGACATACCTAGGGGTATCAATAATGGCTAGAAGAATTTCAGACTGACTCTTCGTATCACAGCAATACTTGTCATTCGACGGCGACGTTAAATGATGGGTGAAAATGATATTGATGGCCACTGATAGTGCATCTTTTCTACCTAATTGATCCATCTCAACAACGAACTTACATTAAATTCTGGAAAGAGCTATCATCGAGGCGCAGATGGAACTTTGTGTCTTCGATAGCTCTGTTGGTAGAGCGTATGACTAGAGATCTAATAGAGCACGTCTGAAATGCCACAATTTTCCATTACTCATATACATTCACAGACGCTATTTCCCCATTTCGAAATTTAATATTTTCAATGTTTGACAAAATGCTCATGTGCTTCCAAAACATATTTTTTTATATTATGCAAATCACGGCTTGACAAATGTTCGGACAAAAATATGGTATAGAATCATTTCTATAGAAAATTAAATGCTCTTTGAGAACGGTGTTCCAGCTGCCTAGTTTTTTCCGAAGATATTCGAGAAGAAATGCTCCCTCAGCCATATTATTATCAATAGATTGTTAGCGTTGGAAAATATTTTTGTAGATATTTTATCCCTTATTATTGTAGCATGGCTTTCATCTCGTTCGGAAGGCCTTTAAAAAAGTTTGTTTGGTCTGAATTCAATTTATGGTGCTCGGGCTCTTTGGAATTATTATAGAATCGATTTTTTCTGTATTTGAATTCTTTTAGGATTGTCCTCGAACAATCATGGTCCCCCAAGCGTAAAGTGTTCTGAAGCTTTTTCAGAACGAATGTCATGCATTTACGAAGAACTTCTATCTTTTCCATTCATCTGCACTTTAATCTTTTTAAAGCCGATTGTAGCAGTCATTTACGCTGTCTTATTTTTTTCTCAAATAGTGTATGGTTTTTATTCAATAATAATAATAGATTCCATCGACAGATTAGAGTAGTGATGCATGGACATGTTTTATTAAATTAAAATTAGAATTTAATTAATTAATGATCTTGTCACGTGAGTTATGCAATCAGACCCTGCTCTTCCATTCCAACCAGTGAAAATAAATATAGTTTCCTTCATATTGAACTACATATCTATCCTTACTGGAACATACACAACAATCAAGTATAAAAATAATAGTCAACAATTGAGAGATATGTAAGATAAATTCAATTCAAAAGTTGAGGCAATTTGTATCCGAGCACATCAGATAACAATTTGAAGTTTCGTGGTGAAAGTGATTTAATCTCTGTCTTTGCAGTATATATAATTAGTTGTATTTTTTTATTGGAAATAAAGACCTATTATTATTATTTTATTATTGAATTTTTTGAATGACCTTTTTTTCCTGATTTCAAAAATATACCATATGTTACCTCTATCTTATACCGTTTTTCAAGTTATTAAACTTCGAATAACTTAGTTAGATTGGTTGTTGTAAAAATGTTAATACCATCCTATGAAAGTTAACATTTAAAGTGAGCTATGAAAATAATAACTATATTATGTTTGTTTAGTGACATTTCTTTAATGGAATAATCAAAAGTTACAGTGAGAAGAAAAAGTTCAAATATTCATACAAAAATAGATAACAAAAAATTATTTAGGAAATTTGAATAACTGAATCCATAGGGGTCAAGTCCGGACTGTTAGGTGGCCATTTGATACTTCCATTATTTCCTATCTATATTGGGAATACATTATTCAAATAGGACACTATGCGGGGTTGTCCCATCTTGCATCGAAATCATCCTGGCAAGCTCGGTGTCCGAAAAATTCTGTAAAATAATATTTTCTTCTTCTGGAATGAGTATTTCATGATAGGTAACTCCTGTTAATATACAGGGTGAGTCAACAGGATTCCCGTGGTTCATTGCCCCTTAATGTATCACTATTTCGATTTCTTATATTTTGTTTGTCAGAAAGACCATCTAAGACGACCTTCCAAAATTATTCTCAATCATACAGGGTGCATCATTGATGCGTGGCTAACCAAAGTTGTTCTTTTTCAAATGAAACACCCAGTATATTTTCATATAATCCAATCGACTGTTCCATTGGCTGCTTAACGATTTTTCAATTTTGAATTCCGTTGCGGCGTTGCCGAATTATTCAAAAGGAATCTATTCTGTAGACTTCTTTTCGAAAAATTACCTATTTCACATTTAGAAATATTTGGTAAAGATAATTGGGGCATATGATGATGTTCATTGAGAATACCAAGAATTTGGAATAAATTGTACAGGATGTTAGATACAACAGCACAAACTTAGCCATTTTCAAACATCGGTATTTTGATTTTTTCAAATGGAACACCCTGTATATTTTCATTTTAATCAATTCCTTTCCAATAAATCTACACTTTTCAATCTTCATGTCATGTACCTAAAACAACTCATTTCCGAGATATTATACATCCAAAAGATAGATATTTTTCCACAGAAAATATTGACAATGTTCGCCTTTGGTATCATATTTGGAATTAAACTTTGCATAAAAATCATATTTATTCGAATCAAACAGAAAATAACAATAATTAATGCAGCAAATGTTCAATGTGTCTGCCATTTTCACCAATACACACCCTCAATCTGTTTCGGGAATTAGTATCCACATGTGCCAGCTTTTCCTCTAAAATTTCCCTGAAAGCAGTACGAATTCTTGCTTTCATATTTTCAGGAGTTGTAGGCGGAGTTTGATAGACAACCCATTTAATGTATCCCCATAGCAAAAATCAATTTTTGTAAGGTCCGGTGACCTTGGAGGACACAGAACTGGCCCTCCTCTAGCTATCCATTTTTCACGGAATTCATTATCAATGTATTCCCGCACATCAGTGGGGTGATGTGCAGGCGCGCCATCTTATTGTAGCCACATTCTCTGCCTTATTGCCAATGGAATATCATCTAATGAATTTGATAACTGACTTCGCAGAAATCTCAGATATTTTCTTCCATTGAGATGACCGTTGAAAAAAAAGGGCCCAATTACACGCCGTCCAATGATACCTCCCCAAACATTCAGTGACCAACGTTGTTGGTGATTGACATATCTAACAAAGTGAGAATTTTCAGTTGCATGATAGTGCATATTATGCCGATTCACATGGCCATTGTTGTGAAACGTGGTTTCGTCCGAAAATAGAACATACTCAAAAAATCAGGTTCCTGGTTGATTTTATCTACACTCCATTGGCAAAACCGCATTCGCTCTGGAAAATATTTTTCAGTCAGCTCCTGCATTAACTGCATATGATATGGATGGTAATTGCATTTTCTCACCATCCGAGAAACACCACATTGAGATATTCCCAACTCCCTACTGAAAATACGGGTACTCACATGGGGATTCTCGGTAATATGCAATGCAATATCAAGAGTATTTTCATCATTCGTTAAAGGACAAGCACGATCAAACTTCTTGTAAAATACTTCTTCGGTTTCCTCAAATTTTGTTTTGAGATCTCGAAATGCTCGCTGGTCTGGATGTCTTCTCTCAGGAAACTTTTGTTCGTATAATCTAGATGCCAGTAAGCAATTGCCATCACTTTCCCTCAAAGCATACACCATTTCAACCATGTCCTCTAAATGATAATTCATAATGACACAATATTTTTAACACAACTGGATTGTAGTTTGACAGTTACCTCTATTTACAAATTCTGATAATCATTTTTTCAGCGGTAGTCATGGATAACTAAACTAGAAAAAATAGTTACATTTGAAAATTTCTTTTGCTATCCTAGTTATTCATGAGTTGCCAAGAATGCTTTTGAAGATGGAAAAAAATAATTGAAACATCATTCAGTATCAGTATTTTCTATGAACAAACATGTAGATAAAAAAATCTGTAGAATTGTTGATTTGATATTGACCAATTCCTTCAAACCAGAATATCTCGGAAACGAGTTGTTTTAGGTATATGAGTTGATTTGAATGAAAATATACAGGGTGTTCCGTTTGAAAAAATCAAAATACCGAGGTTTAAAAATGGCTGAGTTTGTGTTGTTGTATCGAACATCCTGTAAAATTTATTCAAAATTCTTGATATTCTCAATGAACATCATCATATCGACCAACGATTTCCCAATTATCTTTACTGAATATTTCGAAATGTGACATAGGTAATTTTCCGAAAAGAATTCTACAAAATAACTTTCTTTTGAATAACTCGGCAACGCCGCAACAGAATTCAAAACTGAAAAAATCGTTGAGCAGCCAATGGAACAGCCGATCGGAATATATGAAAATATACCGGGTGTTTTATTTGAAAAAGAACATTTTGGTTAGCCACGCATCAATGATGCACCCTGTATGAATGAGAATAATTTTGGAAGGTGTACTTAGATGGTCCCTTCGACAAAAAAAATATAAGAAATCGAAATAGTGATACATTAAGAGCAATGAACCACGGGAATCCTGTTGACTCACCCTGTATAATCATAAAATATAGGGCCAACAATTGTATTTCTAAAAATGTCGTTAACAGATTTTTCTTCCTGTTTTCTTTATTTGTTTTACCAATCTTTTTCTGTCGTCCTTTTTTCCCACGACCTTCGATTTTTCCTATTGAAAACTCCTGCTGTAGAAAAGTCCATAATAATCCGGACCTTCATTAAAATTTTGAATCATCTGTTGGCAAAATTCCATCTATGAGAAGAAATGACTGGAATTCTGAGTCACTGTTATAATTTTGTACGGGTAAAATTTAATATGGTTTGTTGTTGTTTTTTTTTTCAAAGTAGGTACGTTGGATTAATATGGATAGGCTTACCTTCGAAATAAAGCAGTATATCTAGCAGCTTTTCCTGGTTTTTTTGAACTACACGCTTTTTTCTACTGAAACTGAAGGTATGATACCTTTGGTAAATATTTTTGAATGTATTTTCTGACGGTGTTCACGATTTGGATACAACACCCTATATATAGTTTTTGCTGCACGTTTATTTTCGATATTTTGTATATAACAAGTATATATTTGAACTTCTTCCTCCCCAGTGTTACAAAGTAGGGATACAAACAGACATAATCCAACGAGTATTATCTTTTTAGGTGATCAAATAGTGAGCTTATATAACATTCATAGTAACATTTTTACTGATGCATTATTAAAATATAATTAAATGACAATAAATGACAATATGAACAATATATGAATTATGCAAATTATTATGCTATCTCCAGATTGAAAGTGCTAGTGAATTATTATCTGGTTAACGGAAGCAGAACATGGATTTCACGTGATTCTTGAACCTTAGAAATGAAAGCCTGAAGATTGCAATTTCATTGTAGCAGCTGTTAAATGTTCTGAGCATACTGGAAATGAGAGTTTATTCCTGAATTTGTTTTTCTAAGAGGAGTATTAAAAGTTTCATGACTTCTTAAATTTCTGCTAGGTATACTTTGGACGATAGTCTGGAACAATCAATAAGGTTATTGAATATTTTATAGATCATTGAAGATCAGACATTTTTCTTCTATCGGTGCGAGACAACATGGAATTCTTTCTGAGAATTAGACTGTAATTACCGTTTAATATTGGGATATCTTATTTACGAGCTAGTTGTTTCACAAATTTGTTCTGGATACTTTCTATTCTCTGCTATATTGGGGATTCCAAACAATTGATGCAAAATTTAATCTACCATATATGAATGCGTAATATAAGTTCAGGAGAGTTTTGGCATTCCTGGAATGTCTAGTGTTCCTCATTATGAAGCCCAATAAGCGATTACAATTATAAACCGTTTTTTCGATACGAGTCTTAAAAATAATTTTAGAATCCATAATGACTCCAAGATCACGAATTTCGTTCACCGTTTTCATTATATGACCATCTATTCTGTACTGATGGTTAACTATATTTCTATTTTTGTGAAGGTTATTGTTAGACATTTATCATAGTTCAAGAACAAACTAGACTTTTTGCATAAATCGACGAATGAATCGAGATCATCTTGTAGTTTGTTACAATCACCGGAATGTTTTTCAGTTCGATATACTTTCAAATCGTCGGCATACAATAGAAAATTAGAATGTTTGAAGCTTTCACCAATATGGTTAATATAAATTATAAAGAGTAAGAGTCCCAAACTTCTCCCCTGTGGAACTCCTGAGGTTACCGGAAAGGGGTCTGATTTATAACCATTGACCTCTATGATTTGAGATCTCTGAGTAGTATAGAATCATATCAACTTGCGAAGATACGAACCTACACCGACCTCAGCAAGTCTTTTAATAAGCAATGTATGGCTGATTTTATCGAATGTCTTACTGAAATCGGTGTACACCACGTCTACTTGCGTTTGATCATCCATCTGTTCTATTATGTGCTCAGTAAATTTGTGTCTATGGATCTACCAGGAGAAAGCTATGTTGTTAGGAATATCTATTCTTCTGATATTTAAATTTTTTTGAACATTTTCTTGAATTTTTAAAGATACAGAGTTTGCTGATGGGTCTATAATTTTTATATTCTCGGCTCCCCCTTCAAGGAGAGGCATAATACTGGAAGATTTCCATTTAATTGGGAAAACTCCTGTGTGAAGTGAAAAATTGAAAATGTGAAGAAGAGGTGATGTTAGATTATGCTTACAAGTTTTAGTAAATGTACTGGGTATATTATCAGGGCCGGGACCTCTGTGAATGTTCAAATTATCAATCGCATCGAAAATTTGCTACTCTGTAATAACTATAATATTATGTTCTACAAACAGTGGATGGTCATTCGCAAGTGGATCTTGGGTGTATACACTCTTGAAATAGTAGAAAAAGATTGCAAATATCCTGACCATTGTCAGCTGTCTTATCTTCGAAAAAAAAACAGAATGGGGTATAGTGGTGTGATTTTGTTATTTCGTTGTGATGTATTTCCAAAAGCTCCTGGAGTCAGTAAGAATTTCGTTTTCGATGTTATTCATGCAGCTATTGTAATATCTTTGAATCGATTGTTTGGAGTTCCTACGTAATTGAGAATAAAGCTGATGAAGATGAATCCCACCATTATCCCATTAAAAAAATGTCACTAAACAAACATAATGTAGTTGTCATTTTCATAGCTTATTTTGAACATTTTTTTTTTATGTTCTGGTTCCCACGGAAAGGGATATCCTGTAATGTTCAGAGAACATCGTGGAAACCAAGGGAAAGAAGGTAGGAGTTGGTGTTCTTCTTGAATTTCTGGAGGTTGTATGCCTCGGGGAACACCTCCCTAGGCAATGAGTTCCAAAGCCTCGCTGTTCGTTGGATGAACGAGTCTTTGGAAAGTGATGTTCTGCAGGTCTCCAAAGTGACCACGAAGGGGTGTGATGACTGAACTTGACGGGTTAGTCTCGAAGAGACTGCCAAAGCAGGAACGATTGTTGATATTTCAGAAGAGCATCGCCCATGAAAATATCTATAAAATAGAGACAAATCGCCAACTTTTCTAAGGTGTTCCAGACAAGTGAGCGAGTTTGTAAGCGAGGCATCACCGACGAGACGGATTGCCCTTTTTTGGACAGAATCCAATAGCCTCAGGATATGTTTAGGTGCCGCGCTCCAAATATGGGAACAGTATTCCAGGACAGGTCGGATCTGTGCGTTATAGATCATAAGCAGCTGGGTGGGGGTGAAATAGCTTCTGGCACGAAACAAAAAACCAAGTTTTTGGGATGCACTTTTGGCAATGGACTCACGTGATTTTCCCAGGAAAGGTTATTGCTGATAGTAATACCAAGCATCGATATGGATGACTTCAGTGGTATGGTTACTCCTGACAAAGTTATGTTAGGCACAGTGAGATCGACTTTTCTAGAGAAAAGACATGCTTGTGTTTTGTTTGCATTGAATTCTACCAAGTTATTAGATCCCCACTCGAGAATTGTTGCTAAGTCCATATTTATATTATTAACATTTCTTCCTCGTTCATTTCTGGTTTCACGGGCTGATATAGGGGCCCTGGAAGAGAAAGCGGTATGGAGGGTACATCATCGGCAAAGCTGTGTACTGGACATGAAGTTGCTTTCAACAGGTCGTTGATGTGAAGTAGAAATAGTGTTGGTGCGAGAATAGATCCTTCGGAACACCAGCATTTATGAGTAGAGTGTCAGATGAAACTCCATCGACCACTAGCATGGAGAGACCTGTTTGGGAGAAAACTAGCAAGCAGAGAACACAGCTGAGGGGCAAGCCATAAGACGGAAGCTTGGCGAGGAGTCCCTGGTGCCAAACTCGATCGAACGCCTTGGAGATATATAATGCCACAGCTAAAGTTTCTCCATACTTTCAATAGATAGCTGCCATATATGTGAGACGTAAGCGAGCAGGTCACCAGTTGATCTCTGATGGCGGAAGCCATATTGCCTATCGTTGACAATTCCTGAGTCTTCCAGATATTTCATGAGCTCGATGTTGATGGCTTTTCCATGACCTTTGAAATGATAGATAGCAGTGCGATAGGTCTGTAGTTGCTAGGTAGGGCCTTTTTGCCTTTTTTTAGGGACTGGCTGTACTCTTGCAATTTTCCAATTGGACGGAAATACCCCCAAATTGTAAGAGTGGTTGAACAACTTGCAAAGAACAGGTGTTAGTTCGGGGGCACATTTCTTGAGAACAATCGGCGGGATTCCGTCAGATCCACAGGCTTCGTTGGTGTTGAGACCCAGCAAAATCTTTCTGATAGTACGTTGGCGAAAGGTGATCTCGGGCATGTGACTGTCAATAGGTGTAATGTTCGGGGGTTGTTTTCCCGATGAATCCAGAGTGGAATTTCCAGCAACATGTTAACTTTCATAGGATAGGTATTTACAGTAACAACTAGTCTAAGTTATTTGACGTTTAATAACTCAAAAACGGTATAAGATAGGGATAACATAATGTATATTTTAAAAATCAGGAAAAAAGACCATTCCAAAAATTCAATAATGTACAAGGTATCAAATTGAAAAAAATATCTCCGAAATCTGCACGCTACTGTATTTTTGATAGCATTTTATCAAAATTCAGTCATAACCATACAACTTTTACATGAAACTTTTTTCTATAGGCAATAATAACGATGATAAGGGAAGGGTAATTTACAGTATCGGAAAGTATTTATCTTGGGTACGGTGGTTTCATGAGAGCGTAAAGAATAGCTTGCTTTATGTTGAGAGAGCATTACAATTCCTCCTCGACTCGCTCGAGGAAGGGATATTTACGTCACGACACAGAGATAGGAGAATCAGGGCGGTCCCGGCGGTCAGCTCAGGACGTCAGTATCATACCAGCAGCAGTCGGGAGAATGTGCAATGAAGAAGAAATATTGACGATAATTTCACTTCAGATAATTTGAACAAATTAAACTGAATCATTGATTCAATTTAATCTGTCGTACGACAGGTAGATCGAAATATCTTTGGTGACGTGGTGGCCGCGAAAACAAAAGAAAATTCTCAAACATAAACAAAAGCAAACGATATTTCTGTAAGACAATAGAAACAAAAAACTTATTTCTAACAAAAAAACAATTATTTCTTGAATGGAGAGAAAAAAAATATTTACGAGAAAAGATAAACCAAATTAAATATTTTGTGTACGGAATTATTTTATTAAATGTTCGAACAAACCACCATTTTGGGCCAAACAATAGCCGAATCTATTGTACGGTTGTGTAAATAGGCGGCATGTTTCAAAAGGTAATAATTGTCACGATCTTGTGTTTTCGCAACCACGGCTCGGCAAGCTGTGCGCTGTGTCGCATTGCCACGTGGTCAGTAAATGCGTCGGGCGGGGTAACAGGAGGGGCGCACAGCAGTGCGTCTCTCTTGGTTATGTGGTATTATCATATCATTGCGTTCCTTGTTGCTCGTGTAGATTTCTGTCTATACCCCAGATAAAATGTTTCCGATACTGTATAACCCGGTACATACACCCGATTGCACATTCAAGTCGTATTTTATCTATACTAAATCTTATTTATATTTTCCATGATGATGATTAACGTCGCATTCAACATCAATCACAACTTTCTATACAAATTTCATTTTATATACTCGATTTTGTTCGAAACAAGTGTCACCAATTTTTTTTTAATTGCTCACTTGCTAGCTGTAAGTATTATATGCAAATTCTCTTTTGGAACGTAGTTCCTTATCGCGCGTTGCGAAAGAGGGCTAGACGGAATAAATTAAGACCAAAAGTTGTAACGAGACTTTCGCTATGGGTGCCGTGCGGCGTGCGCGTGTTTCTCTGTCTGTCTCTCTCTCTCTCTCTCATAGAAAGCCAGCCAGTTATTTTCGTTTCGTCTTTCTATTTCACATTGAACAGTGTGGTGTCGCGACGATTATTTTTGTTGAGTGTATACAGGTTTTTTGTACATAATAAATAATAAAAAATAATAACAATAATGAATCCTGACAGTGTTTCTGCACAAGTTCCGGATATTGCTGATGGAGTTAGGTAAGTAGAGATTTTATACAGACAATAATAAATGCTTATGTATTTTTAGCAAGTACGCATTATAACCTTTCTTTACTATTGTGCTAACCAAGTTATAATCTCTCCATTATTGTTTGTACGCGTCATAACTCTAATAAATTTAAAAGCAAATTATATTTTAATATTACAATATCAATGCGTATGTACTAAAATTGAGCCTACTTATTAAGTTTATATTACATTATATTTGTTAATAAAAAAAAAATTATTATAACTTAAAAGAAAAAATTTTTATTACAACTCCTTCACTAATTAATCGAAAGGAACTTCATTCCATCCCTTGACACCTCTCAAGTTTTTTTCTTTCTTTTTCCTGTATTTTTTTTTAATAAAGTTATTACTATTATTATCATTATTATATCAAATAGTACTATTTTATGTAGCATATTTTAAATTTTCCATTGCTTATTATTGTACTTATTATTAACAATCACATCTTATATAGCATACATTCATTTTATGTCTAACTTTTAAATTGTTTAATATGTGTACTTATTTGTTATTATCAACCACATTAATATTTTATATACATAACTTAACTTCATTTTATATACTAAACTTAACTTTTTCATTTCTTTATTATGTGTATTTCTCATTATCAATCATATTTTATATAGCATAACTACAACTTTCTGCTAAACAAGTGCAACAGCACTTATCGCCCAACAGCTTTATTCACTTCATACATTGTGTAACAAACCCCCCTTTGTATTTATTTATTATTATTGAATAAATATTATTATTAATATGGAAGAGCGTCAATAAATGGTCTCCCTTCCAAATACACTCTTCATGAAATATCTGTGCACAATTGTCAATTTGAAATAATATCCGTTTCCAATTTGCATCTGAGTTTCGATAGAAACTGGTATGGTTAAACCATTTACAATTGCAGAAGCATTAAAAACAAGTTTCGCAGTCTTGAAGCGGTATATTTGAGCACATAGGCGGACATAATAATTTTATTTAGATATTTAAATATTTTTAAAATACGAAAAAAAATATGCCATAAGCGAGGAAGTACGTATTAATAGGTAATTGGATCAACATAATTTCATTTTCCTATGGTCGAAAAAAGCACATTTTCCAACAAAACACAACTGAACTATAGAATATTTTTAGAACCTATTTCTGATTCCAGACCAGACACGCTAGTGGCTTTCATTTATTCAGACCGCATGAAACACAAATAAAACTCGTGATTTATGACCTCCCAACGTATCGACACACCTGCAAGCATTATCATTGGCTTGCAGTCCGTTTTGATTGGCTCAGGCGAATCTGCTGTGAACTAGACAGATGTCACTCAAACCCCGTTGACTATCGGCTCTTTTGATCTTTTGATCTTCCGATTGCCGACGGAGAATGTTTATGAGTAGTACACATTCTTTTTCGTTCCGTTACTTCGCATATACGCTCGTGTATAGTCCATCCAATATCAATTGCAGAAGCTGTTTCTATAGGGAGCAAATAAAGACTCACTTCGCTAACACGAGCGTATATGCGAAGAAACGGAACGAAAAATAATCTGTACTACTTGTATACAGTTTCCGTCGGCACAAAGAGCCCGCTGGTCAACGTGGACTTGAGTGACGGCTGTCTGTTTTACAACCGATTCGTCTGGGCCAATCAAGTCGGACATCAAAACTAGCAGGTGTGTCTATACGATGGGAGGTCATAAATCACACGTTATATTTGTGTTTTAATAGCTCTGAAAGATTAAAAACCAGTAGCGTCTGTGGTCTTGGTGTGCCGATCGAAATACGTTTTAGGATATTCGTTGTAAAATATGGCTTTTTTGTCGACCATGGGGTAATGTAACTGCACAAAATAGTAATGAAATTGCACAGATGAGTGGGACTAATATCAGTTATGAATTTGACAACAAAGACTTGCACATACAAACCCAACAAGTTATTTCAAATATATTTGATCGCCTTAAAAAGGAAAATATTCAGCAATCTGATAATGCAATCATAGTTAGAATTGCAAAAATAATGAAAATAAATAAAATTTCCATTTATCGAGTAATAACGAAAGGAGTTGTTGTGGATTATACTGAAAATAGAAAAACGTGTAAGGAAAAATTTAAAAACATTGACAGAACCACGCAAGACTTTATACGTAGAACTATTTATGATATATATATGGAGAACAGGGTTGTGACATTGGAAGTTATACAGCAAAAACTAGCAGATTATCCAGATTACACTTATACCAGCGTGGAGACATTGCGTCAAAGTTTAATAAGTTGTGGTTTTAAACATAAAAAGCTTGATAAGCGCATGGCAATTACCGAATCATCAAGGATAGTGCAATGGCGGCAAGATTATTTGCGTCAAATAAAAGACTACAGACGTTCTATAGCACCCATAATTTTTCTTGATGAAACATGGTTCGACAGTCATGATGTAATAAATTACGGTTGGGTAGACAATAGTAAAAATTGCTGTTTAAGTGGGCCATGTTCTAAAGGGAAACGCGTTATAATAGTACACGCTGGAACCAAAGACGGTTTTGTACCAAATGCGTTATTATTATCTGCTAAAAAAATTAATGACTGTGCTGCTGATTATCATGCAGACATGACAGCAGACTTATTTGAAAAGTGGTTTAGCGAACAGCTTCTACCTACTATTCCACCACAGTCAGTAATCGTTATGGACAACGCATCGTATCACTCGCGGCAACTCCGTAAGATACCAAATAGTAGCAGTAGAAAAGCAGAAATAATTTCATTTATGTCTGAAAACAATATACCTCTTCCTGCGACCAATCGTGGGAAAGGCCCAACAAAAAAAGATCTGCTCACTGTTTTAAAAGGTGTGAAGTTAGAAAAAATATATTATATTGACGAGGCCCCACCCATCTAAGACTACCTCCATACTATTGCATATTTAACCCTATAGAGTTAATTATGGGCAAACGTAAAATCAGAATTACGAAAATTTAATCAAACTCCAAAACTGAGTAAAGAAGTTGTAGAAAACGTAATAAAAGTTATGACAGGAGACCACCAACAGATTTGGAAAAAATGTGTTGAACGTGTTATTAAAAAATAAGACGAGTATGTAGTTTTACCCTCTGTCCAACTCATAATAATACATCCAAATAATGGTTCTAGTTCAGACGAGTCTGACGGTCGTGATGATTGCCTATAAACAATCTTTGAAATTAAAAGGTTTAGAATTGTATTTGTTTCTGTTTTTTATAAGTATATAGAATATTTTCTTTCATTGCAAATAATTTATTTTCGTTTATGGTTTTTGCTTTGGAATTTCGTTTTCCAGAAAAAAATCGAATGGGGTACAAAAAGGGCTCAGTTCACGACTGGTACCCTGTTCAAACCAAATGCCCTTGTAGGTAGGTAATATTTTTCTCTGCGTTTTCTTATTTAATATTTACTTGTACTAACTTAACGACCTTATATAATGAAAAAAAAATCACTAAAAAGGAAAACATATTTTCTTTCATTGTTTGATGTAGGTTATTCTGTGAGTAACAGA
Organism: Gonioctena quinquepunctata; assembly: GCA_018342105.1. Classification (NCBI taxonomy): domain Eukaryota; kingdom Metazoa; phylum Arthropoda; class Insecta; order Coleoptera; family Chrysomelidae; genus Gonioctena; species Gonioctena quinquepunctata. The sequence goes on along the minus strand of JAFIRS010000382.1, from coordinate 27,271 downwards.
TTCAAAATCTTGCCGCGCAAGATTACCTATTTTGTATCCGCGGCAAGCTTTTGAATCTGTTACTCACAGAATAACCTACATCAAACAATGAAATAAATTATTTTTCTTTCTTAATGTATTTGTATAAATAAAAGCTTGTCTTGAATTTATTTTCATTATTCATTATTTATGAAGTATTTTTTAAATCTTAAAATATCTAAATAACATTAGTTATCTCCGCCACTGCTGCTCACAGGATTTCGCCACAAGACTTTTTTATGCTTCTGCAATTGATATTGGGAAAACTATAAGCGAAGTGAGTTTTTGATTTGCTCCTTATAGAACAGCTTCTGCAATTGAAAATGGTTGAACTATATATCACATCCCACAATACCCCTTCTTCATCAATCCCGCCCACACAAACATGCAGGCCTCGCTTTCGTGACGAAACTTTTCATCATCAGTCATCAAATGGATTACCTCTCATAGAAGGCGCCTAGTAAAGTTTCACTTGAAAAAAAATACGTGCCTTCAACAAAAAACACTTTGCGAATTCACGTTTCGCACTCGAGAAATATTCGGATCGTGAATTAGAACGACCTCGGAAATACCCATGAAACAAAGTTGTCGAGGATAATTTACGACCTCACACCCGCACGTATCATGCTCTTTTACATATATCGGGAGGATTTCGTCTCGAAACATGGAGAATTTATTCGGGAAATTGCGAAGTATTACTTCGGAGTCGAGTTTCAAAAGCGGGTCCTTCAGAATCAACGCCGAACATTCGCTGATCATACATTATTCATCACGTTGAAACCAATGCGTATATCCTTTTATATGGAAAACGCAATTTTACTGTAGGATGTTTCTGATGGCAGTTTCGCTTTCGCGAAAGTGTATTTTGTGATATGGAATAGATCAATTCTCGCGTAAACGACGCCGCACCATCCTTATGGAAAATGGCTTTCGGTTAAATTTCCTGAATTTTTGGTATGTTGTAGATTTTGACTTTTTCGGCAAAAGTGTCCATGGGCACTAAAAAATCCACCGACTAGTTTTCGAGATACAGGGTGTGGAAGATGAAAAGCGAAGCTTTCTGCTCAGAATTTTTTACAATTCCGATAATTGACAAAACGCCTATTTATTCTGGGAATACCATGCCTCAATGATGTATAGTATTTCTAATCCCAATTGGAACGGCATAAAAGGTTTCGGGAAGGAATTATCTTTGTACTTGCCGCCTTGACATAGATAGATAGATAGATAGATATTTATTTGCCATTAAAGTGTTACAGGGAACACAAAACTAAAAAATCTATAAACTACAACACAAAAATCTAATATTAAAAAAGACAGAGAACATTTTTCCTTGATTTGAAAAAATAAGGAAAAGAGAGAGAAAAAAAGACAGAATACATTTTTCCTCGATCAACAGACAGACAAGCAGACAGACATTTTCAACATATAGTAGTAGGCACTACACAATTTACTCTCTGAGACGATTGCTATGCATCAAAAAATTTCTTCAGGTTATAAAAACTTTTTTCGACTGGAAATATTTGTATTTTCTTCTTGAAAATATTGAAAGTTTCAGCAGATCTGATTTCTAGCGGCAGTTTATCATGAATTAAGCTTCCTGCACAGTAAAGTGACTTTTTGAATGTATTTGTACTAAAGTTTGAAATGTGGATTTCTTGTGCTTTCCTGGTCTGATATCTATGCACATCTTGATTAAGCGTCAATTTATTTTTATTATTATGAATAAGGCGGGAAAATTTTGAAATATATATTGCGGTCACAGTAAGTATTCTCTGTTTTTTGAGAATCTCTCTACAAGATTCTCTGTATTGCAACTTATACAGTGCTTCTCAAAAGTCCCCTCCCCCCTCTTATTTTTGGAACGATTATACATAAACAAGTGAAATTTGGAAACTCAATATTAAAGGTTGTAAACTTCCCTTCTAGTGATGATAGATGACGAAATCGTCAAAGATGACGTCACAAGGCCATTGTGACCAACGATTTTAAATGGAACCCTACGGCAAGCGACACCTCTTTTAGAAGGTATCGAGAAAACCTATTCAATGATACTAATTTTGTTTGTGTTGATGGCAGTTTTGGCAACTCGCTTTTAAAAAACGCAAAGCTGTGATGAATCAAATCAGTTAATACTAAAATTCCAAATTCAAGTTCCGCCTCTGGATAGTTGTCAAATAAGCTGACGTTTTTGTTAGTCTCCCTAATTCGACGTTTTTGTAATTGTCCAAGTTTTTGTACATTTGATAATTTGTGTATTGTTGATCGAACGTTTAACTGTTTTAGCAGCTTTTGGTACTTTTAATATTTTTGTACATTTTAATAATTTGTTGAACTGTTGTGAGCCGAACGTTTAAGTGCTTCAAGAAGTGAAATGGTACGTGCTTTAGGTGATAAAGTAGCAGCGATCCTAATTCTTGGTGAAACTGGACAAAATATTCATGTAGCAGAACGCATTTTGAATGAGAGGTTTCCCGATCGCCCCGTTTCGAGGACTCATTTAAGGGAGCTTCTTCGTAAGTTTGAAATAACGGGTAGTATTAATGATGCGAAACGATCTGGCAGACCACAAATTTCTTATGAGAAAATAATTGATATACTGGCAGAAGTAATAGGTAATCCTACCCCTTCAACAACTCACGTTGCATCTACCTGTGAAGTCAGCCGAAGTACAGTACACAGGGTGTTGAAAAAAAAACAAATTTCATCCATACAAATTGAAAATGGTTCATCAACTCTCAGACGATGACCCAGACCGAAGACTAGAATTTTGTGAAAATATGGAAACTAAAATTAACCAACAGCCAAACTGTGTCAAAACAATTTGTTTTAGTGACGAAAGTACTTTCTATCTAAATGGAAATGTAAATACACATAATGTGAGGTATTGGAGTCCAAATCCTCACCTGTTTCGTGAAACACATACCCAATTTCCCCAGAAGGTGAATGTTTGGGCAGGTATCCTGGGAAACCACATCGTTGGGCCTCTTTTTTTAAATACTAATTTAACTGCTGAGGTTTATCTGGAGCTGTTGCAAAACGCAATAGAACCGTTAATCCTTGAAATTCTGGAATATAATCCAGATGAATTTGGCAATTTGGAAATAACATACCAACTGGATGGTGCTCCTCCACACTATTACGGTGCAGTAAGACGGTATTTGGATGAGGAGTATCGTGGTAGATGGATTGGACGACGAGGTTCAACCGAATGGCCAGCTAGATCACCGGACCTCACACCCTTGGATTTTTTGTTTGTGGGGGTACCATAAATCGAAGGTTTATGCCACTGAACCTGACAATATTGACGTTTTAAAACAACGTATTGTTGCAGAATGTGAGGCTGTTTCCGCAGACACATTTGCAAAAGTACGAGAAGAGTTTAAAAATAAGATACTTCACTGTCAGGAAGTGAATGAAGGTCACTTCGTGCAATTTCTTCAAGAAGATACTGATTCTCAAATCTGTAATTAATATCATACTGAATGGAATTTAAATTGTAATGTTTACTAATGAGCCATTAAAACTGCCATAAACACAAACAAAATTAGTATCATTGAATAGGTTTTTTCGATACCTCTTAAAAGAGGTGTCGCTTGCCGTAGGGTTCCATTTAAAATTATTGGTCACAATGACCTTGTGACGTCATCTTTGACGATTTCGTCATCTATCATCACTAGTAGGAAAGTTTACAACCTTTAATATTCAGTTTCCAAATTTCACTTGTTTCTGTATAATCGTTCCAAAAATACGAGGGGGGGGGGAAGACTTTTGAGCACTGTATATGATTCTTATGATCCTTTTTTGTAGTACAAAAACTCTGTCAATATTAGTAGATTGGCCCCATATTATTATGTTATAACTCAAGATTGAGTAGACAAGTGAATAATAACACGTTTTCAACTCACTTTGATTAATTTCTTTCTCCAATTGTAGAATAGCAAACGTATTTTTTGCAAGTATGGAGCATTATGAGTCTACTTCTCGATGGAACGTTAGGTTACTATCGATGGTTGTTCCAAGAAATTTTACACGATCGCTGGTTTCAATATGGCTTATATTTGGCAGAAAATTTGTCTTACTCAGTGAGAAAGGCATACATGTAAATATTTCCAGAAGTTACAAATTGTGGTAAGTCATTGATAAAGATAAGGAACAGTAGAGGACCGAGTATTGAACCTTGCCCTACCCCGACATTCAATTCCATTCCTTCGGAAATCTCTGAACCTATATTCACTGCGATTCGCCTATTTTGTAGATATGAAGCAATCCATTCTAGTGGTTTACCTCTCATTCCTAATTTATTCAATTTCTCTTCAAGGAAATTTGGATTAACAGTATCGAAGGCAGCAGTTAAGTCGAAAAATAAGCCTGCAACTTTTTTTCCTTTGTCCATACAAGAATATACTTGATGTGTGAATTCTAGCGTCGCTGATTCAGTGGACTATAGGTCAGAAAAGTCCACTGAATTCTAATCCAGTGGACTTTTCTGACCTATAACCATATTGGCAGTTTGTAAATATACTATGTTCTTCCATGAAAAAATAGATTCTAGTTGCGAAAGACTTCTCAGCAATTTTTGATAAACAGCTCAATAGTACAATAGGTCTATAATTTTCAATACTATATTAATTTCCTTTTTTATAAAGTGGAATCACTTTTCCCAATTTGAGAGAATCAGGGAATTGCCCAAGTTCAAAAGAGTGATTGACTAAGGTCGCAATAGGTTGAGATATAATAGTTTTACAATATTTCAGAAGCTTGATAGGAATTTCATCAAATCCCGTAGGATTTTTGTTTTTCAAACCATCTATAATTTCTATGACTTCTCTCTCAGTTACAGGTTTAATGTACATACTCTGAGTGACACTATCAGGACTTGATCATGAAGTAGGTATATCTCCACCAAAATGGATATCTAACTTTTTTGATACTGTGGTTGCGAAATGAGTAACAAATGAGTCACAGATGACTTTCTGGTCTGTTATTATCTCGTCATGAATTTTCAATTTGATTTCTTTTCTTACATTTTTTCTGCCCAGTCTTTCGTTGACAATTGTCCACATTGCTTTATTTTTATTATCAGATTCTCTAATTTTTTGTGTATTTTCTTCGATTTTTATGTTGGCTATCTTTTTATTAATCGATTTCTTATAACTCTTATAGCTTGCCATATTGTCCACATTTTTTTTTTCTTTATTTAACGTCGGCCTATTTCTGCTACCAAGGCTTAATAAACACCGACGCCGGTGAGCACACTCCTCCCAACCGGAAATTTTGCCGAATCCTCTGTTGTTTCAGAGGTAGGGTTCTTTAACGAGCTCAACATCCATGAACTCGGGACCGACATCTTAACGTCCCCTCCGAAGGACGGCATATCTATCGTCTTATCTCGTGCTCATTGATGAGATGCCTGCAGCTGCGAATATGCTACTACGCTACAGTTGTTAGGACATTTAACGTGGAACTTCCTTGTCCGGTGGTCACCCATTCAAGTACTAACCACGCCCGACGTTGCTTGACTTCAGATATCGTTAAGACTCTCGTCAACCTGACCAGCCATCGGTGCCCGCTTTACTTTTATTATCAGATTCTCTAATTTTTGGTGTATTTTCTTCGATTTTTATGTTGGCTATCTTTTTATTAATTGATTTCTTATAACTCCCATAGCTTGCCACATTGTCCACATTGCTTTATTTTTATTATCAGATTCTCTAATTTTTTGTGTATTTTCTTCGATTTTTATGTTGGCTATCTTTTTATTAATCGATTTCTTATAACTCTTATAGCTCGCCATTAGGTCTGCATCATGTGAATTTTTTGCTACATAATATAAAAATTTCATTTTATCGATCTCTTCGTCTATTCTCAGGCGTCCGTATATTATTTTCCAGTGCTATTTCTTCAGTTACTTATTCTTACAATCATAGCAATTGATTACTCCATGTAAAAGTAGACACACGTTATCTCAACTGAATTTTATTATTTGTTTCGAAAGGTCTCCAGAAAGCCATATTGATAAAATTATTCTCAATGGATAATTCCTATCCTCACGGCACGGCACTGATTAAGGAATATTGTGAACTGGGGATATCATGCGGCTTCAGATAACATGTGTCCAATCCAGCTAGCCGAGCTTTTATTACTCAAATATATTTGATAGCGCCTTTACTAATAATCTGGGCAACTAGAGACACGCACCTGAACTTTTTTATGATTGAACCAGGAACGCTTTGAAAGTAAAAACACTGGTAGCACAGTTTATAGCTAAAGAATCAGTTCGCTCACTTGGCCCAAATGCATGTTCCAAGGTACCATCCACTCCAGGGAAACAATTCAGGATGCGCAGAATACTGTACGCGGTTATCGCTCTTCGAAGTATCCGAAAAATGTCTGTATTAGTAACACAGTAACACGCGGTATGCGTGAGGGATACAAATCAGAGTTGCGCAGTGTACAAACGGGAACATAAAGATCAAAGTGCCGACGCCAAATGAGCGAACTATAAATTTCCCATTTGCCGGGCTGTGCATATGAACACTCCTCGTAGTGCTCTTAATTTCATTGCCGCTCCAATTGGGATTAGAATAACTATACAATGTCACGTTGATCTCGTTTCCATTATACTTTTTCGTTTTGTGCACTATTACAGAGTAAACAAAAAAAAATCCAATTCGATGAATTTTAAACCAACCAGTGTGAGTTCTCTGATGGAAATTGAAAATTCAATTTACCCTGGATAAACTTCCTCAATCTGGATCGAAGTTAATTGACATTATTTTTTTTATACAGGGTGATTCGGAAATAGGTGTACGTTAACCCCTCGTTTTTTAGTTCGGATAGGGGAGAGCATATCATATATATATATATATATATATATATATATATATATATATATTATATCAAACATCCTCCAATGTTGAGAACGTCGTATAGTAATTACATGTATATATGGAGAGTAAAAAAATACAGTCCAAGTTTCTTGGAAAAATGCGTTTTTTTTTTCAATGAATACCCTGTATTTCGAGAAAAAATCGGTTAATTTTCTTGAAGTTTTGATATAATGTACGGTTTGAGGAGTCCAATATATTGTCATCAATATCAGCATAGGTCTCCGGACTCGTTTTATTGATACCCATATACTCCAGGAGAGACCAAAGTGGGCTATTTTCAAGCAATTATTCTTGTTGAAAAATATTCGGTGTATCTATTCCAAAAATGCAATACTTTATATATGGTCAATGAAATGTCTTTCATTTGAAAGCATTTTTTCCAAAGAAACTAGAGAAAATCAAACTGTATCAGAAGTAATAACCCTCTCAAGATTGGAACTAATTTCCCATTGTTTGAAAGCTAATTCAATTTGAATGGTGGAGGTATTATACCTCCCAAAATTCTACAAGAAAGTCCGCGATAGTAAAATATACACGTTTTGTAAATATTCATTCAATAAACTAATTTTGAAATATATTTCAATATATTTTACACAAAAAATATGAATAAATTTAAAGAAAAAAACTTTTAAAGACAAGTTTCTATTGAAATCGCTAAAGAATTCATATTTGTATTCAAACTGGAAACATTGCGCGGCAAGCTTTTGAATCTGTTACTCTCAGAATAGCGTGACATCTTTGAGGAAATAATTTTTTCCTTTGTAGTGCAATTTAATAAAATCTTGTCTTCAAAAAGTTTTTTTATTTATTTTTTATTCATTTTTCATTATATTCGACAAAACAGTTATGATTCCTGACCCCATAAATTCTTACATACCAATTTTGAATAGAATCGAATCGTAATTCACAAAACTCTTCCGCCATTTTGAAGCCGCCATTTTGAATTTACTAATTTCGACAAGAAAAGCATGATTTCCGACCCCAAATATCCATTTTGATTAGAATCAATAAATTCCTCGGCCATTTTGGCCGCCATCTTGTTTTTTATATGAAAATGTCATAATGCATTGTCACCGGAATGATGAAGACCTGCCAAATTCAAGTCGATTGGACAGACAGAAATAATAAAAGTTTGCAAAAAACACTTTTTACATTTATTAGTCTAGAAAATGAAAAATTGTGTGAAATGTTCGTGCTTTATAAATAATTTATGATAATGATAATTATTGAAGTTATATAGAAAGCTTCTGTGCGAATGGAAAATATATATCACTTCGCAAAAGATTAATTTTGGAAGATTGGTCAGTGAATGACAACCTTGCATTCTCCTAATTCAGTTACTGTTTTTTTTTGAAAAATGGGGTCGAGAAACTTACGAAAGAAAAAATTATCACTTCAGCAGTGTTTCTTCGTTCGAATGATTTTGATTAGGTGTTAAATGTCTAGAGTACACTTTTCGCAAGGAGTACTTCTTTCGTCTTATATCGAAGGAGGCTCTGGGAACAAACATTTTCTAGGTTTCGAAATGCAACAAAATATATGTTATGGATTGCCCACAACTCAGAATTGAATGACGACGATCCTCCAAATAATAATTTGATTCCTTTTTTTTATAGGAAGAATCATCAACAATTCTCATTTCGCAACAAATCTTTCAAACTCAACGAACCCCAATTCGGCAAACATATATAGAAAAAATGTCATGTAATGGTGCAATGAAACATAGGGTGTTAAATTTGAAAACATAGAATTCTTGCCATTTGTAATTTTTCAAAAAAAAAACGTAGTAGGCGATGGAACATCGACTTCGAGTCCTCAATGCATGCGCTGAAGCCTGAGGCATCGACTGGTAAAAAGTTGGTTGAGTTATCTTGAATGGTTCTGAAGTTATGAATTTTTTTGGGGGTAGGCACATAAATTGACGAAAGTCAAAAACTATTGCAGATAAGTCTGAGAAACCCGGGTGCGTTATATCGACAATTTAGTGGCGAATCCAAAAATGTAGAGAAACAGAACTTAGTTGTTTATCTTATTTTGGGACATCCTGAATATAGACATAATTTTAGAATGTGCCTCATATCATTTGAAACAAATCAAATCGGTAGTTTAGATAGACAAAAAGTTATGGAGCTTGCACCCACCCCTGGGTCACCCTGTATACTCAATAATGCCTTTGCATAATCATTCGGATCCAGATTTTCGGTTATAGTTATAATATTATACATCTTTGAATTCAGTTATGTTTATGTAAGATATTTGCTTTCTTGTTATTCACTGGCATTTGTTCTGAAATTCACATTGAAGTCACCTAGAATTACTATACCTTGGCAATGATTAGTAATTTTGATCAGATGAGTTTCAAGTTTGTTTGGGAAAGTCCCCATGAGCTGAGCTTTTGGCCACTTGTGCTTCAGGCACAGCGTCTTTTTCCTGTTTTTGTGTGTGTTTTGAGGTTTCGCGTGATCGCTTTGATGTATCATTCTGTTTCGACGTTTCCATTTATTTTGAGGCTTGGAGATATCAGAAATCCTCATTCCACCATACTATCAGGTCCGTGGACAATATGGAGCAAGAATGTGAGACGATATCACAATAACATTCCGCCACCCAATAATGAATAATTTAGTATCTTATACTACCTGAGTTGGCAGCATTCTCAGTGCTATATCCCATAAGCTACGCTGAAAATCCCTAGCTGAATTATTGAAATGTTTTCTCTGTATCAACTGAAATCTGCCCCGAGAAAGACTCGGGTTTGGGTAGTTGTTCAATGCGAATGGATGAAAATATTGAATCACGCTACCTCAGGGGTATGGAAGGAATCATAGAGGGATATAGGACTGATATTTTCTACCGATAACCGTCTACCGATAACCTAACCTAAGTCATTAGTGGAACTTTACACTCAACCTACCCATATTAATTTAGGCAATCTATAGTCGCAAGTATTCAAACTTCTGATAACTTTAAGCAAATTCTTCAGATTTGCGATTTGAAGTTTGAGGAGGATTAAAAAGTTGCCACAAGTTAGATAGAAAAAATGTGTTCTTGCGCGGTAAACTTTCAGAGTTGTCGACAACATATATGAGAAATGAATAACTTACATATACAGGGTGAGTCAAAAGTACTTCGACAAACTTCAGGAGGCGATTCCTCACAATATTCTAATATGAATTTTCGAAGATACAGGGTGTTGAAGTTTTATTTTTATTTTCGTTTTTTTCAAATAACTTTCGAAATACTGACCTCAATTGAACAATAATTGGTATTCAGAAGGTTTTTGAGGTCTCGAATTCGAAACTGATGTTAATATTACTCTTATCCGTAGGGGGCGCCACCTACACGTCTTTTTCTTTTTTGAAGATTCATAACTTTTTTGAGCGTACTTCTAGAACAATTTTCAGTGAAAAAAATCAATTCCTCTATCATATTTACGTAAAAAAGCTACCCTTCTTACAAGTCGCTATAAGCAAACGTTTTCTAGATATTTGGACATGCGCGCGAAGCAAGACGTATTTACCAGTAGCGATTTCCTAATCGATTACTTCCTTCAACTCCAACATTTACTAGTCTCCACCGTCATTTGGCAGAAACAGGTGGCTTTAAGAGGGCAGCTGATATTATTGAAAGACCACGGGCAGTCCGAACCCCAGAATTGGAAGAAGCTGTTTTGAACGCCCTCGAGGAGAATCCAGAAACAAGTACAAGAATAATTGCTGAAGCTCTCAATTCTACTCAGTCCACAGTTTGGAGAATTATCCACGATCAACAATTTTATCCATATCATATCCAAAGGGTACGAGCTCTTTTGCCACGGGACTTGCCCCAACGCATTTCTATGTGTCAGTGGTTTTTGAGAAAATTGGCTGGAAATCCTCAATTTTTAAGATATGTACTCTTCACGGACGAGGCAAACTTCTCCCGAAATGCTATCACAAACTTTCAACACAACCATGTTTGGGCTCTGGAAAATCCGCACGCAGTTAGTGAAAGACATTATCAGTATCAATTTTCTGTTAATGTATGGGCGGCAATAATTGATAATTACTTGATAGGTCCCTTCTTTCTTCCGTTCCAACTGAATTGCGCAACTTACAGATACTTTCAGAAAATGAATTGCCGGGACTACTTCAGAATGTACCATTAGGAATTCGTATCCGCATGTGGTTTATGCATGATGGGGCTCCGGCCCATTTCAGCGTTGTAGCCAGGGAATTCCTTAACACTGTCAATCCAAATCGATGGATCGGTAGGTGTGTAGAAGAACCTAACCAGGCGTGGGCACCAAGGTCCCCAGATCTAAACCCGCTAGACTCTTATTTTTGGGGACATTTGCAGTCACTAGTTTATAGAACTCCAGTAGCGAACCAGGAAGATCTAAGAAACCGAATAGTAGACGCCTGTGAAACAATAAGAAAAACACGAATAATTTTTGAGCGGATACGAGATTCAATGACTAGAAGACTGAATGCCTGTATCTTCGCTGAAGGTGGACACTTTGAACAATTTATTTGAATACAATTTAGTTTCTTTTATTTTATTCTATTCTACATATTCAAAATTTCTTAAAATAAAATGTTGATATTTCTTGCAAATTTTATTAAAACAAATACAGATTTTGCACCCTTAATGATAAAATAACTATTTCAAACGAGTAATAATACATAGAATAGGTGGCGACCACTACAAAAAACAAAACTACCTACTTAAACGTCAAATTCATTTCCTAAGCATTCTTGTGGTAATAACTTCGACACGCATCGATTATCAAATAATCGACTTGAAATTTTCAAGTCCAAATATCTAGAAAACTGTTACTATAGCGACTTGTAACAAAGTTAGCCTTCTTGAGTAGATGTGATGGAGGAATTGAGTTTTTCACTGAAAAATGTGCTAGAAGTACGTTCAAAAAAGTTATGAATCTTCAAAAAATAAAAAGACATGTAGGTGGCGCCCCCTACGAGTAAGAGCAATAATAACATCAGGTTCGAATTTGATACCTCGAAAAACCTCTCAATATCAATTTTCGTTCAATTGAGGTTAGTATTCCGAAAGTTATTCAAGAAAAACGAAACTAAAAATAAAACTTCAACACCCTATATTTTAGAAACGAAGCGTTTCCAGACATATATTTATTTGGACAGAAAGCTTCTCCAAATATACGTTTATTAGGATTCAAGAGCCACAATCTTCAGATACATATATGTATATATATTCTCTGGTTTGGAGGTTCTTGGGATTTGGATTCATTAATTTAATTAACGTTAGAAATAAGACGATTCTCCCCTGGCCAGGGGCTTCTTCAGTAATTCTTTCATCCAGTATTTACAATTATAAGGTGGTTTTTATGGCATATGGTGCTTGGCACTAATTGCACATAATTATAAGTGGTTTTATATTCTTGTATTTTGTCCTAATCCAATATTTTTTACAATAATCCGTACAAGAATGAAGAATTTCCTCGATTTTATAGTGTATTGTTTAGCTTTTATTTCTGTCATACTACTAATCAATATCATTGTTAATTCAGAGTTCCTGAAGAAGAGATAATAAATTTCGAAAGCTTGAACAGAAAAAATAAAAATACCTGAAATGGGAGCTCACCTTATATTGTACTAGATTGTGAAAAAGTGTGGTTTATTGTTATATATCTCCGGCTCCTCTCATTGTAGCAAAATGGAATATGAACCAGTTATTAGAATATTGCGTGAGGAATCATCTCATGAAGTTTGTCAAAGTACTTTTGAATCACCCTGTGTGTATATCTAACATTTTTTTTCCATTCGAATGGGAGCTTCCCAATTTCATATATACAGGGTGGCCAATCGAAAACTTGACATGAGGGTTTCGGGTAATAATATCGTAGATGTGGAGAAAGGCTCGGAAAAGTCGATTTTAGTTTCGAGGGAGACATTTTGTGGTCCTACCTGCAGCAAAGTCACTCCAACCTTCGAGCAGTAGGGTGAACAACCCCTAAAATTTGAATAGGGAGTAGGTTTCGAGTGGCACATCGTTTGAAAACCCGTTGAATTCTCTATACAACGATATACAGTTTTTTCAATTGGGATGAACCATATAAGTGAATGGTTAAATTTACTTACATTAGTCTCATCTTAAGAATTGCTCGAAATGCGCACTTCCAACCAATGCAATAATATAAAATCTGTTGAAAACGTTCTCGTATATTTTGGACAATTTCTGGGGTGATTTGGCGAAATTCATTTGTGATTCGTTGCCGTAAATCTTCGAGTGATGCAAGTAAAATAGCATACATTCTGCTTTTCAAATGACCCCAAAGACAGAAATATGGGGGAGACAGGGCCATTCGATAGATCCTCGCCTACCAATTCAGTGTCCCGGAAATACTTCCGAACAGGCCGAGCATAGTGCGGAGGACCGCCATCTTGTTGAAATATCCTACAGATAATTTCGGACATTTTCCATTATGTTTGTTAACATGGGTTCAATGTTGTTTTCAAGCAATTTCGGATACATTTTCCGTGTTAGATTGCCTTCCAAGAACAAAGGGCCAACGATATGATCACCAAAAATACCAGCTCATACGTTCAATTTTTGGGGATGTTGCGTATGTACCTCATGAAATATGTGGGATTAGATTCAGCCCATCATCGACAATTATGGCGATTAACTATACCATTTAAATAAAACGCACATTTATCACTAAAACAGTTGTTGTAAAGATACTGTGGATTTGCAATCGCCTGCTCACTTACTTCCTCACAGAATTGTTAACGCCGCACCCATCAAAATCATCTTTATTCAGTTCTTGTGTTAATTTAATTATGTAATGATGAAATTTGAGGAGATTCAAAATACGCTAAATGCTGGTTCGTGAGACACCCGAAATAATTGCTAGCTATCTTGTACTTAACATATGGTCAAGTGCAACATGGCCCAAAATTGCCACTGTTCTCGCTTCATTTCTGACTGGTGGTTCGATTTGCCGTTTTTTATTTGCTAAATTTGTTTGGAAATTATTTGGAAAAGGTTCATATTCCATTTTGCTACAATGAGAGAAACCGGAGATATATAACAATGAACCACAACTTTTCACAATCTAGTACAACCAATATGAGGTGAGCTCCCATTTAAGTATTTTTATTTTTTCTGTTCAAGCTTTCGAAATTTATCATCTTTCTTCAGGAACTCTGAATTAACAATGATATTGATTAGTAGCATGACAGAAATAAAAGCTAAACAATACAGTATAAAATCGAGGAAATTCTTCATTCTTATACGGATTATTGTAAAAAATATTGAATTAGGACAAAATACAAGAATTTAAAACCCCTTATAATTATGTGCAATTAGTGCCAAGCACCATATGCTATAAAAACCAACGTAGAATTGTAAATACTGGATAAAAAAATTACTGAAGAAGCCCCTGGCCAGGGAAAAATCGTCCAATTTCTAACGTTAATTGAATTAATGAATCCAAATCCCAAGAACCTCCAAACCAGAGAATATATATATACATTTATGTATCTAGAGATTGTGGCTCTTGAATCCTAATATACGTATATTTGGAGGAGCTTCCTTTCTTAGGATACTGGATTCTGAAATGGATATATCTAATGTCTCAGTCCATAAATGGCAACGTTTCGTCCCTGGCCGAAGAGTTCTTCAGGGCTTGGATCCCAAGGTGTTAGAACTACCCCCTTACTATTTGAATGATTTCAATTCGTTTCGCCGTTAACTATGAGGAATAAAAAATTGGAAGTTGAAAGAAGAAATGAGAGACTTAAATTCCATTTTCCCTGATCAATATGGCTTTTCTTCAATTAACTTACGTAAAGAAACGAGTAGTGCTGACATGGCGCCATTTATTAAAATTGATTTTTACAAGTATTTCTCAAATTTTTGGAATCGAATCAAAATGTGTTATAAAAAAGTGGCCTCTTCTTGAAAACCACGCGAACAAAGCCGCAGGCATATAAGTCAGATGAAGCAACATGAATTAAAACAGATATGTCAGTTTTCATCTAAGAAACTATCCATTTGAAAAAATCGGCAAAATATGTCATTTCTATTTTATTTTTGGTTGAGATTAATTTTATGTCATGCTTCTGGGGGTAGAAGCATCACAAAGATTATCGCTAATAGGTTGATTTGATTTTGAAAGAAGGTTACATGACGGGTTGAAACTATCCCTTATAATTTTTATATTATTTTTCTTTGAATCTGTTTTTTTTTTCAAAAATCAATTTCATTTAATTTTTTTCAAAGATTGAAAATAGTGTTCATACCTGGATTTTGCACCCCAGGCGGTAAAATCTACCCCTACTATAAAACAGATTATACTTCGAAGAGAGTATCAGTAACAGAAAAATTAAATTTTACAAGAGGGCATTCCAAGGGCGTAATCAGATTTTTTTTCAAATATCTAATCGTAAGATGTTAAAATTGCTTTCGAAATATTTGAATAATTTTCAAATTTGGAACTGTTTTTTTCATTATGTAGATGTGAGACAATACATAAAGTTTACATTATTCCAACCTAAGATATGGTTGGCAAAATTGACGTAATTGAGGTTGGCGCAAAGTTTAGCGAAGGGAATTTTATGTCATATTTTCATCAGATTCACCAGTATCAGAAAAATCTGAGGTAAGCTGGAAGTCGAGATTTAGTCCTTTCAATCTATTCCTCACCTAAAATCAGCTATATGGAATAATAAAATTGTGGAAAGATTTAAAAAAAATTCTATCCGAATATTTTCAATTAACTCACGTGAGGGAACGAGAAATGTTGGCGTGGTGTCACATTTATCAAAATTGTATTTTACTAATTTTTTGCAACGAACCAAAAAAGCGTGTATATATATACATATATATATATCATTGATAGAACAATATAAAAAGAACATGACCCTCATCTATACTATTATAAAATTGAAATTGTAATTGAAAGAGATAACGAAACAGAATAAATGGAAGCTTACATGAAACATCCAGTATAAGAAATGTGTACTGTGCAATATTTTCTCGACAAAATACTATATTGAGGAGTACCTTTGGAAAATATGCTTCCCTAACGTCATAGTAGAAAAAGTGATATTTTGCAAAAAACTATCGTCATCATTTGTAAATCACCCCGTAAATGTACATAACGCTGCCTGGCTCAAATTCTCTAACAAAACAGATGATGCAGGTCGTCAAGCCGAGGCCTTCGCCATCACTCATGGTCTAGAACAACTGGTCGAGCTACCAACCCGCATCCCTGATGTCAACAACCAGTCTGCCAATACACTAGATCTTTTCCTCACCACCAATCCTGACCCGTATAGAATAGAAGTTTGTGCCCCACTTGGAAACTCTGACCACACCCTCATCTCCACAACATGCTCTTTCCATTTACCATCGAGCTGGACAATACCACCCCGTCTCATGTGGCATTACAATTCGGCCGACTGGGAAGGTCTTCGTATGTTTTTCTCAGCGTTTCCATGGAAGAGAGTTTGTTTCTCTTCAGTAGATCCAACACGATGTGCTGAGACAATTTCTGAAATCATCATGTTGGGGATGCAAACTTACATACCGAATACCGAAAGAAGAACATCATCCGATAAGAGCTGGTTTAACAGAAACATATGTAAAGAGACAATAGAATGCTCAAAAGATGCCCACAAAGCCAAAATAAGATCAAAACTTGCTGAATGTCCTAACGGATCCCGTTCATTTTGGTCTTTCGCCAAAGCTGTGGGAAGAAACTTCACTTCCAGCTCATTTCCTCCCCTAACCAAAGAAGATGGAACACTAGCAACGACTGCCCAGGAAAAAGCCAATATCTTTGCGCACCTATTTGCTGGAAATTCCACTCTGGATTCATCGGGAAAACAACCCCCGAACATTACGCCAAGCTTCCGTCTTATGGCTTGCCCCCTCAGCTGTGTTCTCTGCTTGCTAGTTTTCTCTCAAACAGGTCTCTCCATGTAGTGGTCGATGGAGTTTCATCTGACACTTTACTCATAAATGCTGGTGTTCCGCAAGGATCCATTCTCACTATTTCTACTTCACATCAACGACCTGTTGAAAGCAACTTCATGTCCAGTACACAGCTTTGCCGATGATAGTACCCTCCATACCGCTTTCTCTTCCAGGGCCCCTATATCAGCCCGTGAAACCAGAAATGAACGAGGAAGAAATGTTAATAATATAAATATGGACTTAGCAACAATTCTCGAATGGGGATCTAATAACTTGGTAGAATTCAATGCAAACAAAACACAAGCATGTCTTTTCTCTAGAAAAGTCGATCTCACTGTGCCTAACATAACTTTGTCAGGAATAACCATACCACTGAAGCCATCCATATCGATGCTTGGTATTACTATCAGCAATAACCTTTCCTGAGAAAATCACGTGAGGTCCATTGCCAAAAGTGCATCCCAAAAACTCGGTTTTCTGTTTCGTGCCAAGAGCTATTTCGCCCCCAGTCAGCTGCTTATGATCTATAAGGCACAGATCCGACCTGTCCTGGAATACTGTTCCCATATTTGGAGTGCGGCACCTAAACATATCCTGAGGCTATTGGATTCTGTCCAAAAAAGGGCAATTCGTCTCGTCGGTGATGCCTCGCTTACAAACTCGCTCACTTGTCTGGAACACCGTAGAAAAGTTGGCGATTTGTCTCTATTTTATAGATATTTTCATGGGCGATGCTCTTCTGAAATATCAACAATCGTTCCTGCTTTGGCAGTCTCTTCGAGACTAACCCGTCAAGTTCAGTCATCACACCCCTTCGTGGTCACTTTGGAGACCTGCAGAACATCACTTTCCAAAGACTCGTTCATCCAACGAACAGCGAGGCTTTGGAACTCATTGCCTAGGGAGGTGTTCCCCGAGGCATACAACCTTCAGAAATTTAAGAAGAACACCAACTCCTACCTTCTTTCCCTAGGTTCCCACGATGTTCTCTGAACATTACAGGATATCCCTTTTCGTGGGAACCAGAACATAAAAAAAAAAAAAAAAAATATAAATATTCTTAATTGTACGTTTTCACTATTATATTAGCAAAATATATAGTAAACGTGTGTATGCTACAAAAATTTAACCTAGCTTGTAAGTTAAAAAAAATCCGAAAAACTGAGCAATTTTCACTTTCAGATTGAGTTGGGCCCACTTTTGGTTACTAGGTCGAGTACAACAACAATTTTACCGGTCGACACTTTACATAAAAAAAGTGCGGTGTGTTTTCTAATTTTTCAATGTCAAACATGAAAAGTAGGTCTGCTCCAAATAAAGAGAACTTATGTAGGTCAACCTCATGGGGTATGGAAAATGAAATTTGGAATATGCCCCGGAAAATATCAACGGTAAGTATACAATTCATTCCGAATTAAATAGATTTTATCTCAAATCGTTAACGAAACGGTTTGGTTTATCGTTGAATTTGCATTAAAGTACATATTCCAACTTCGAAATAAAAATAACAGTGACGAAAATAAAAATGTTATTACTGAAATTCCCATATGTATGGAAATGAAGTACACTTCTTTTACGACTTTCCATATGAGTAATATGTGTAAAATAAGTACAAATAACGATTCACATAAATAACCAAACGGCTTGATTTATATCAACTATATCATTCTCTTCAGTATCTGGATCTCACGTATGTGGATAAAAATTTCCAGTTGGTGGAAACTCATTCCAGAGAGGTTTTTCCAACATTGGCAAAATTTGTTGGTTATTTGTAGTTTTGAAAATAAAAAACACGCTTTTATAGGCATTTTCACGACTTGTTACTCGCAAGCGCATCCGCCATGTTAAAAAAGTGGGTAATATGAATATTTCGGCCACTTTTAGTAAATATGGCTGGACAACACGGGTTAATACCCTTATTAAATCAAAAATTTATTGATTGTGCCTCATTAGTGCATACAACAGTTGTTCGTTCAGTGGACTGTATAAATAATAATTTGTGGTAAATTCGCAAACACACAGAACTGATCAAAGTGTCACTCACCCATGTGCCTCCGTCGGAGAATCTGATCTTCAGCCAATAGATACTTCGTCTAGTCTTCCTGGCGGTACCGCCGCTAATCACATTTACACTAATTCTAAGGATGAGGAATATCTTGAGTAATAAGCGTTATATCAATGAGAAAACACAAACTCGAGAAAAAACTAAAATGTTATGTTCTTTCCATAAGATCTAGGAACTCAATGTCTATCTTCACATTTCTCCTCTTCCGTCTCATTTTCCCACTCCCACAAGTGACTATATCAGTCTGTGTGATACCTTACGCGCAAAATAAGGTCGAAAGAGTTGAATCATGCAAATGAAAAATTCCCATTTGAAATATACAATATACATATAAAATCCCTTTGCAAAATTAATTATAATTATAATAACAAAAAAAAACAAATGCGTCAAGACGCAACATAACCGCTCACCTAAAATTACGCGAGAAAGTTTACCCAAAAAAATAAGCCAAGAGATGCTTATAGTCTAACAAAATTCTAATGTTCTATAGAAGGTAAGGGACATACCTTCGTAACAGGACAGCTTGAGTGTCCTTTAGCAGTTTTGACAGTAACAACTCGTGTAATACCATCTATACCACCGTGTTCCTCGACTACTCGAGCTAAATGCCACTTCAATGGGGGTGAAAGGTAATCTTTGAGAAGAACCAAATCACCGGTTCTAATAGGAACAGATGGATCTGTCCATTTTGATCGTTGAAGGAGAGTATGGAGGTATTCCCTGTGCCATTTCAACCAGAATGATTGTTGAATTTTCTGAACGATCTGCCATCGTCCTAAACGTCCCATTTTGATATCAGTAAGGTCCTCATCTGGCAAGGAGTTTAGAGGGGCTAGGGTCAGAAAATGACCGGGAGTTAGTGCTGAAACGTCATTCGGATCAGAGCTAATGGGTCCTAATGGCCTTGAGTTCAAAATTGCTTCGATTTGTGTCAAAACTGTATAAAACTCCTCATACGTGAGAAGTTGTTCTCCAACCACGCGAATGAGGTGCCCCTTAACCGATTTTATTCCCGCCTCCCATAAACCTCCAAAATTAGGGGAAAGCGGAGGGATTTTGTGGAACTGGATACCTTCAGTCTCAACAGCGGTTTCCATCAGGTCAGATATTTGTCTGGCAGCACCACAAAATTCGTTCCCTGATCACTATATATATGACTACAGGAACCACGACGAAACGAAGCGTCGCAACGCTTCAAGGAAGGCGTCACTCGGAAGGTCGGACGCCAACTCTAAGTGAATAGCCTTGGTTGCCATGCATACAAAAAGGCATATATAGGCCTTGTGTACTTTGGAACCACGAGTTCGTCCCAACGTAATGGAAAATGGACCACCATAGTCTACTCCAGCCTTGGAAAATGGTTTTATTTGAGAAATCCTATAGTGAGGAATATTACCCATGATAGGCTGTGGAGCGGACGGGTTGACACGAAAACATCTAAAACACTTCGACAGAATTCTAGGAATGGTTCGTTTGGGACTTAATATCCAGTATCTCTGAATAAGTAAGTGATGCAATGTTTGATATCCTGGATGTACATATTTATTATGTGTGTGCTGAATAACTAATTCAGTAAACTTATGATTGCTAGCGAGGAGAGCTGGATGTTTTTGTTGAAAAGACAATTTTGAAAAGACTAAGCGCCCCCCAACTCTCAATACACCTTTTTCATCAACAAAGGGTGTTAGTTTTGCGAGACATTTGGGAAGGGGTTTCTCTTTTCGAATGAGGGCAAGTTCATGAGAGAAGGAATCAATCTGAGCAAACCTTAACAAATACAACTCAGCTAGCTCAAAATCAGCAATAGTGAGAGCACCATTTTTATGATTATTGGGAAATCGAATATTATGAATAAAACGTAAAACGTACGATAGAATTCGTTTGATTTTGGTTAAAGATGAAATTTTTCTAATAACTTTTGAAGGGTTCTGTCTGCACCATGGCAATGCAAACATTTTTTGTGTTTTTCTTTGGTATCAAAAGTGTGAACTCTGGAGAATGGCCGGGGGCCAACCGTCCTCAGGCTCTCTTAGCCAAGATGGCCCCGCCACCACAAGGAATTGTAGAAGTTCCGATGGAAGCAAACCCCTGGATGCTGGATCCGCCGGGTTATCTTCCGAAGACACATGGTGCCAATGGATCGGAGGACATTGTCTTGAATTTTAGTGACACGATTGGAGACAAAACATGTCCATTTATGAGGACTACTTTGTATCCATGCTAGAGCTGTGGTGGAATCGGTATAGGCAAAAACTTGAGAAAATTCGAGTTTTTCTTTGAAAACCCTTTGAGCGTAACAAATCAAATCAGATAACAACAAGGCACCACACAGCTCGAGACGAGGTATAGATATTCTCTTTGTAGGTGATACTCTAGACTTGGCACATATGAGGTGTGTAGTAATATGATGATCGCTGTGACAAATCCTGATGTAAATCACAGCCGCATAGCCCTTCTGACTTGCATCGGCAAACCCATGCAATTGGCAAGATGAAAAACAATATGACATAATAAGGCGGGGAACTTGGATTGAAGACAGAACACCAAATTCAGATTTAAGCTGAGACCAAAGTTTAACTATGCCTTCAGGGGGAGCACTATCCCAATCTATACCAATAGTCCATAAAATCTGGATGAGATTCTTTATGAAAAGCACAACAGGACTAAGAAATCCTAACGGATCGTAAATTCTTGCTAATTCGGACAATATAGATCTTTTCGTACAGGGTTTATTGAGGGTTTAACTTCGTATGAAAATGAATCAGAAACTGGTTCCATTGAAGACCTAAAATTTTATGACCGAATCAGGTTCTAAATCAAGCCCTAGGGGTTGTAACTGTAAAGAGGAAGCTGGTAAATGAGAGAGCAATTCGGGACTGTTGCTCGCCCACTTGCGTAATTCAAAACCACCCCTATCGAGAATTCGAATCAGATCTGTTTGAAGTTTGAGTGCCTCTGGTAGCGAATGACTTCCTGATACAACATCGTCAACAAATATATCATTCTCCAGAATTCCAGCAACGGGCGGACTTTCATACCTATATTCCTTTGCTAATTGTCGAATCGTATTTATTGCGAGGTAAGGAGAAGAGTCAGACCATACGTCACTGTTTTGAGTCGATAATCTTGAATAGGTTCCGAAGGAGAAAACCTCCATAGAATTCTTTGATAGTCCTGGTGATTCTTAGTGACAAGAATTTGTCGATACATTTGTTTTATATCACTTGTAAAACAAATAGGGTGAAGGCGAAATCTCAGGAGAATATTAACTAGGTCGGGCTGCAATTTGGGCCCTCGTAAGAGAGTGTCATTCAAGGACAAACCATTTGAACATTTTGAAGGGCGTCAAACACCACCCTCAATTTAGTAGTGGAACTTTCTGGTTTCAAGACGCAATGGGGGGGAATATAATAAGAGCGAGAACACATTGCTTTTCCCAGAAATCAATTCCATGTGATTAGAAGAGATGTAATCTTCCATGAATTCAGAATATTGGGTATAAAGTTCAGGAGATTTCAGAAGACGGCGCTCCAGAGATTGAAAACGTTTCAAAGCAATATCTCGAGAATCTTCGAAAATTGGTTCAGAATACCGAAACGGGAGAGCAACTATATATCTGCCAGAATCGGTTCGCGATAAGGTTTGGTTATATATTGTTCAGCTAAGATATCATCAGGTGACGATACGGCAGCTGACGGAAAGTATTCAAGTTCCCATAATCGTTTAACTAAGTTTTCTAAATTACTATCGCAACTAGTAAAGAATGTGTTGACCTCTGCCGATGGAAAATTGACCTTTCCATAATTATCCACCCAAATATCGTGTCGAGGGCTACAGGTTCATTTATTGAAATTTGCTGGCTCCACCTTTAATAATGTGTGCGAAAACATCTGCTCCCAACAACATCTCCACGGGGCGTGAAATATCAAAATTTGGGTCAGCAAGTTTAAGATTCTAAAATTACTGAATTTGTCAATTGATATATTTGTACAAGGCATATTCGAGCAGATTTGAGGGAAACACTACAAGATCTACAGGTAAAATAGGTTGAATTTCACCCCTAGGTTTTTAAAGGTACACGAAACCCCTTGATTTGCAAAAAGAATGTATTTGTCCAACACCCTTAATATCAATAGACATTTCCATACGAGTGAGCCCTAGTTTATCGCAACATTTTTTCGCAATGAAGGAGCCGACTTGCACTATCTAAAGAACGCGAACAGGTTGGTATTTTCCACGATAATCTAACACTTCAATCTTGGCGTTGAGAGTAAAACTGTACTTTTAATGTTCGAAAATAAATTCACCTGAGAGACAGTTTGGGTTTGGGGTACGGGATTATTTGGAATTGCATGGACCGGGTTGTTAGAATTAGAGTTCATATCATCGACAGGGGTCCTTTGAGAGTTTTAAAATCGAAATGTAAGTAAGTATGATGAAAGTGAACATTTTCGGCACAAGAATTAGAGGTACAATGAGAGACAGTATGTTTTTGTTCCCAAACAATTTGTACACCACCTTCTACTCCTTACCAGATTGTACCTTTCCTTTGGAGAACTTGATAAGAATGTTGGGCAATTATAAATGTGGTGATCTTTGTTACACAACTGACAAGTATTGGGGTTTGAAGAAAATTAACAATAAAACTAGCACTGGCTTTCGATTTCATCACCTTATTGAAAATAGGGATGTCGTCTTGAAATTTGACTTATCAATTTTTTTATTGAGTTTGGATTCGATAAAGCAACGTTATCCATCGCATTACATTGTTTTTCTAAAAAAATCTTTCAAGGTTACATAGTAATTGTTCACTTGTAAACTTGAGGAACATTCAGTTCAAATCCCTTTTGAGCATCAGTATCCAGACGATCAAACAGCATATTGAATAATACAAAATCCCATTGTTTCACGGGAAAACTTAAATTTTCAAGTATCGCGAGGTTTTCAGAAAGGTATCCAGAAGATGCCGCAGAACCATGAGGTTTTCTGAAGAATTTATTTTCTTTGTGCTTTCAATCGAATGCCCGTGGGGTGCTGCTATTAATCTTTTATTTTCGTACCTTTTTTTTTAACGAATTGTATGCGAACAATATAGTTTTGTCCCCCACGTTGGGTAGATTTTGCAATTTAACGCGGGTTACCCTTCAATGAAGGTGTTTAGTAGTTATATTTATCAATGTTGAAGAGAATCGTTAGTATGTATCATCGAATCATACATATCAATGAAAGTTTGCCATTCTTTCATATCCCCATCGAAAATGGGAAGTTCAAGTTTAGGAAGTTTAATGTTACACTTTCTGGTTGAACTAGCACCTGAAACTGGATCATTCTCGAATAATTGGGTATAAATTGCCTGAATATGCTAATAATCCACCATCGACGTCTTTCTGTATTTGTTTTTTAGAGGTTATATCTGCATTGTCTTGCGCAGAATCCTGTCTCACAATATTCGAGTGGAAGTTATTAAAATTACTACACAACACTTCTATGTGTTTATAGCGGCATTTAAAGTTATTATGAATTGAATTATCGATCAATGCTTGATCCGCCCCCCTTTTTCAATTCACTAATTTTTTAAAATTCTGTTTCTCTTTTGACAATGAAGTTTAAATTTTCCCAACTCACAGACATAATAAGAGATGAGAGTTCAAATTTTCAGAGCAGTTAAAATTCAATTAAGTGAGATGCGAGAACAACCGCGCAATAATCATTAAAATTTTCCCAATCAAAATTATAATAATTCCAAATCGGGGTTAACAGAAGAAATATATTGGAATCTTTACTACTTTATTTCGGTCAGCTGAGAACTCAGGTCGTTCCCAGGTGTCGAAGTCGGTGTGGCCCAAGAGGGGTAAATAATACGTGACGTAGGTGCGCTAATCTATGTGCATATGACAATATATACGGTCAAGGAAGGAGGGGAGTATGCGCTACTTATTATGAATGGCTATGAAGATATTATAAATCAATGGCTGCCAAGGGACTTGACGAAATTTTTCAAATTTGAATCTTTCACTTGTTGCGAAATAAACCAAATGAATCCCTCGAAGGACCAAAAATGTTCGTTCAGTGGACTGTATAAATAATAATTTGTGGTAAATTCGCAAACACACAGAACTGATCAAAGTGTACTACCCAGTGCCTCCGTCGGAGAATCTGATCTTCAGCCAATAGATCTTGTCTAGTCTTCCTGGCGGTACCGCCCTAACCCCACAACACTAATTCAGGATGAGGAATATCTTGGTAATAAGCTTATATCAATGAAAAACCCCAAACTCGAAAAAACTAAAATGTTATGTTCTTTCCATAAATCTAGGAACTCAATGTCTATCTTCAATTTCTCCTCTTCCGTCTCATTTTCCCGCTCCCACAAGTGACTAATATCAGTCTGTGTGATACCTTACGCGCAAAATAAGGTCGAAAGAGTTGAATCATGCAAATGAAAAATTCCCATTTGAAATATACAATATACATATAAAATCCCTTGGCAAAATTAATTATAATTATAATAACAAAAAAAACAAATGCGTCAAGACGCAACAACAGTTGAAGCACCAACTATGGCCACCAACAAGGTGGAAAAAATCAGAATTTGTAGAAAGGTTAGGATAACAATGACATATTAAATTAATTTGAATTAATTAATATATCAATAATTAGGAAAATAAAGATAAAGCTAAACAGGTCTTTGCTACTTTCACCTATAAAAAACATTAACAATTAAATGGATCAAAATAACCTAATGAAATGTTCATTTTTCACACATGGTGCGATCAGGATGTTCTGTTGATGGACCACTTTCTCCTACGAAGTAATGTGAACAAATATATGTATCTTTATTAACACGATCAGTTGGAATCGACCATCACCTCTTCCACATCTTTTCACCCACAAATCACATTTAGGACAAATGTTTTTCTTTTATTGATTTAATTAGTTTTTGTCGATATTTGAGACAAAATTTGGGAAAAAATACTCTGATACCTTCATATTCACGGGTTATACACATGTGAAATTCCCGAAAAACATGGCGTAAGTTGAGGCATGCGCACACAACATTTTCTAGAATGAAAAGGCCTATTTATTGGAAAGTACTGACATTTTTTTTTCCTACCAAGTCTTTTCATTCTCGTTCAGGGAACACATGCATTTCTAGCCACTCCACTGGAAATGTTCCTATTATAGAGTAAATGTTATGATTGCGCGTTCATAATTTTTCTTAGTATCTAGAGAAACAAAATATTATTAAAACATAAGTTAGAAATTCTTAAAACAAACGGCTCCTCATAAGACCGACTATACAATAAATATTTTCAATAAACTTTCTTCTTGCAGATACACATGGTAAGTTTCATTTTCAACAAACCTTGAGAAAAACTATTGCAGTAGACAGAAGATTGGATATGACTCGTGCACCATAAACTATTCCATTGTATATTTTTCAAAACCAATAATATCCGCTCATAAACATCGCTCCATATTTTCAGTAAAATTGGTTAATATTTTTTCCCATTATTTTATTTTTATTTTCCTCATCTTTGCAGGCAGTGGGAAGAAATATATTTTTGGCACTCGCTTTCCGTAACATATTCAGCAACATATTTCAGGACTTAAAGAAACCAATTTCACATAACAAAATTCCAACATTCAACTTTTAACGTTCAATTCTCAACATTTAACTCCTAAGTTTCAACGTTAAAGTTTTAACATTCAACTTTCCATATTTAGCTTTTAACATTTTTCAAACATTCAATAAAGTGAGATATCTGTGCGACTGAAGAATTTGAGTTTTCAGCACAAATCGGTAGTACAGAACAATCGCTATTTAATCAACTAGTGTATTCATGGGGAGCGTGTTAATGTTCGAGATCATTAATCAAGGTTGATAACAACAAATTTCCGAAGACCTCGTTCCTGGGGTCGACGTGAAATTTTACATATCCATTTGCTTCAACTAGGAGACAACTTGCAATATTTGGATTTGAAAATACATAGATTTGACAGCGCGAAGGTAATATGATTTGTCATTTGAATAGTATTTGAATTCGTGTATGTTCAGTTGCCTATACCACAATGATGCATTGATAGATAAATCGACCATAAATAGGTTATTAATGGTCGATTTCGGTATATGTTTGGCTGCATATATCTCAATCATGCATTAACTAGAGAAATTGAAGGTGTTTACTCCTGAAATTTTTTAACACTCGAATTTGACCAAATTATTATTCAAATTTCCACTTGAATCACATCAATATATCCCAGAAGGTCACCTTGAACAACATTGACGATGGTGATGAGTTTATATTTTAGTTGAAGATGTTCCAACGAGTATTGATTTTTATAAATT